>JAJOZX010000451.1:1077500-1387500 GCA_023014485.1 Bathynomus jamesi
TGCGGAACCCATACTGACGATCTGAAAGAAGATTGTGAGAAGAGAGGTGTTTAAGAATCTTCCTATTAATAAGGATTGATTCAAAAACTTTGGAAAGGCAAGAAATCAAAGTAATTGGACGATAGTTGGAGGGTTGAGAGCGGTCACCCTTCTTTGGGACAGGCTGAATGAAAGCGAACTTCCAGCAGAAAGGAAAAGTACCAGATGAAAGACAAAGACGAAAGAGTTTGCCTAGGAAAGGTGTCAGCAAAGAAGCACAGTTTTTAAGAACAACAGGAGGGACACCATCAAGACCATACGCCTTCCTAGAGTTGAGCCCAGATAAGGCAGAAAGAACATCTTTAGAAGATATTCTAATTTCAGACATAATAAAGTCAGAGGGAGGAGATGGAGGAACAGCACCAGAATCGTCCATGGTGAGTTGGAAGCGAAAGTTTGAGCGAAGAGTTCAGCTTTGTCAGGAGAAGAGATGGCAACTATGCCATCGGAATGGAAAAGAGGAGGGAAAGGAGAGGAAGTAAAGTTGTTGAAGAGGTTCTTCGATACCCTAGCTAAAACGTTTTACCCATCTGAATGCGAATTAGATCCCGATGAAGTGGTGAATTGGTGTAATCTGTCGCGTCTGGCGAAAAATAAGGCGTCTTTCCCCTTGTCACCAATCCGACCATCATATGTGTATAAGATTAAGGTAGATAAGAATTAATATTAAGATGTTTAAGGTCAAAAAATAATGTTTTTTAAAGACTTGCTCATTTATACTGGTTAGTTTTCGGACCATTGGGTTTTATTTTGTTTGTCGTATATACTGTATTTTGTGTAAAACCGGTGAAATGGTGGGTTTTTAAATTAAACTAAATTCGTTTTATTAGAAAATTACCTTGTTCATCCAGAATACAGAACTTGTTTAAGTTAATTCTTTTGATAAAATTTTTGTTCTTTGAATTTTCTTTTTTTTTTATTCATTTTTATTTTACTGGTCGGCTGACTTTTTATTGTTTTTTTGTGCTTTCATGAGTTTTAATGCAAATTCCATAGGTTTGTTTATGGATAGGCTGGTTGGTTAAATGTTTTTTATCCTGAAATTATATTTTATTGTCATAATCAGTGTTTTTTGCTTAAAATTTTAATTCTGGGTATGAATAGTGAAATTTGTTTTTCTAACATTAGCTCGTTTGTATAAAAAAAAATTCAAAATTAGTTCATTATGTAATACAGTTTAGTTCGGTCAGCAATATTTTTACAAGGGTTGGCTTACAAAAAAGTGAACATTCGCTTCATAATGCAATTAATTATTTTAATTTTTTATTACGTAGTGTGGTTACGCTGCATTTTCAGTTCATAATATTTTTTCTTAGTTATCATAACAATGAAAATTTGGGACCTAGTATGTTTCATGGACTGCTCTCGATTTTCCTACGAAATTGCAAACAAGGGCAGTCGATGACCCTGATTTTGTTTCTGCAATCGGTTTTCTTGAGAAACCTAACCTAACCTAACCTAACCTGACCTAACCTGACCTAACCTAACCTAACCTAACAGATCGCGACCAACTTGACTCGTACCTTTGTGAATTTGTATGGCATAAGCGCCACACCAGCTCGGACTTATTCAGAAAGATGGAGTGTATTGCGTCGTTTCAGTAAATAAATTTATTCAATATCCAATAACATTTTTCTTTATCATTTCTCAAGAAAACCGATTGCAGAAACAAAATCAGGGTCATCGACTGCCCTTGTTTGCAATTTCGTAGGAAAATCGAGAGCAGTCCATGAAACATACTAGTCCCAAAATTTGTATTTAGTTTCACTTTGAAACGATAAATTACTGGAATTACTGTGATTTGCAAACTATGCTGGGTTTCGTGTTGAGGGAGAGAGTTGTCTCTCAGGTGTAATTTGTAAATTATAGTTTTCTTCCTGTGAAATTTAGCTTTGCAGGTTGGAATTAATGTAGTAAATTAATTTTTGGTATTAATATTTAAATTTTGTGATTTAATGATTATGTTTAGGTAAATGTATAATTTTTGTAACTTTATTTGGGTTTATTCGTGCAGTTGAAGTTTTAGATTGATTGCTGACAGGAAATGGAGCATTTTTAGACTGCCAATAACGTTTCTGTGGCATCTTGTGGACTCGTGTTGTCCGCTCCCCAACTAAGTGTTAAGTTGGTTCATTGTTGTCGTCGGTTGATGACGCGAAGTTTCTGGTTTTCATTTTTGTCTTTTGTATTTAATTGTATCGGTTATTTCTGAAAATAGTTTGAACAATAAATTTTTTTTTTAATTATAATGACGGTTACTATGTATGTATTCATAATTATATACAGTGCAGTATTATTTCATTGTGTTTGGCCAATGGTATATATTTTTATTCTCCTTCTCGATGTAACTGCCGTAAGTGACCTTATTGGTAGCCTGGGCGTTATCAAAGTTTTGCGAAATTTTGTAATTTTGTCATATTTTTCCTTTGCCAAAGCAAATTATGGTTACTGTTGTGAAGTGAAGTGTTGAGAAAATTATGTAAATTAAATTTGGTCCACTGGTATTTTTAGACAGTCCTGGTTCCACTGTTACGATCCTTGGCTGAATGTGCGTCTTACTACTCGATAGGTAAATCACGAGAGTTTGAACGAGTGTTTAAGGCTTCACTGTCCATACACGCACACAGTAGGTTTGTTGTGAAATCACCGACGGCCAAGTGATCGTTTGATTAATGCCATGTACATGTAGGGAACCTTTCAGCTGGACGTAGCAGAGGAGCAGCGCTCACCGAAAAAAGTTGAGATGAGAGTGGCGAGTTTCTTCGTCGATTTCTAGACTAGCAAATTCAGTCCAATTCCGGTACGTGGTTCCACTTTCAGTGTAGCTCCATCCCCTGATCTTCTTTGAATTGGACGACACCCTTTTTTTCGTCATTTTTGGAGAGAAAACGGAACCTCAAGCGTGCTGATCTGTTGCATGGTGACGCAACCCCTTGCACTTTCAGTGTAGCTCCATCCCCTGATCTTCTTTGAATTGGACGACACCCTTTTTTTCGTCATTTTTGGAGAGAAAACGGAACCTCAAGCGTGCTGATCTGTTGCATGGTGACGCAACCCCTTGCATTCTAGCGAAGTGAGCAGGAGAGCTGCGATTGAAAATTTAAGACGTCCATTGTCAGCTTTCGACAGACACAAAGACAGCGGAATGCTATCTGAACAACGTCCAGAAATTTATGTACACTGATTGCCATTTGGTGAAATTATACGTAAGTGAAAGGGTTCGGCTATTACCCAAAGGTTTTTTTTTGTGTGTAATAGTATGTGCGCTCTGGTCAGTATGTTTTATAAACATGTTCTTGTTCTTTCTATGGTGCCCTGATAGTAACTATGTAATTATATGAATATTTTTTTCGAATATAAAGCGATCTTTGATGAGAAATCGCTGGAATAGATTGTGAACTTAAAATTTGTTGGAACCAATTTTAAGAAAGTTATCCTTTATTGTTCATTAACAGGTTATACATTTAATCATTAGTGTGAGATGTTATTTTATGCAAACGTTGTGTAGATTATAAGTTCTTTTTTTTTTCGATATCTATGAAATGATACGAAATATCTAATTTGTGAAATTTGTCACTGAAACAATTTCTTGTCTTCTAACTTCTTTGAAATTGTTAAAGTTGGAAAAAAGAAAACCTGAATGAAAAAGTAAATTAGTTAAAAGAAAATAAATTAAATAAATAAGTTTTCCTATTGAAAACTTATTTTTAAGGGGGTGGGGCGAGTGTCGTGTATTGGTTTTTAATAAAGAATATAATAATGTTTAATAGGACATTTAATAATCTTTTGTATGAAATTAAGTGTATTGTTTTTTAATAAGAAATATAATAAAGTTTAATAAGAGTGTCTTGTATTAATAAACAATTTAATAATGTTTTGTATGAAATTAAGATAGGTAAAACGCTATTTGGCAACACTCCTGAGGCCGAAGGCATGAAAGCATGCCCAAATTGTGTCTCGGGGCGTACTTTGAAGCAGTTAGGTTCGTTTTGTTTCTAATATATGATTGTGATTGTAAATTTATTTTAAAGTATCTCTCTCCAGGATCAAATGTTAACGATGGATCCGCACTCGCTTTCTTCCGTTTTGTCAATTGTTTCGGCATAAATACAAAGCAGTGAACAGTAATGATCATTTGTAATTTCTCTTTTTGTTTTGTTAAGACTAAAATGGCGAGCCACACTACAGAGAATTCAGTGTAAAGAAATAGAAAGTGAAGAGTAAATAAGAATTAAAATATTTTTCACTACATACGAGTATATTTTGATCGGATAAACTGAAGATGTCTGTTGAATGTAACTTTTCAAAGAGTGTAATGGTTTTTATATTTTTTTTGGCGGTGTTTCTGTTGGGAATGGGGGAGAATAACTGCCCTTTGCGGGAAGAAGTTGGGGAAAACCCTCTACAAGGGTTCCATAAGATCCTACATACGGGGAGTTGAATTCTAGATTTTGTTCAGTCAGGATCACAGGTTTTTTTGGGGCTCTCGAAATTTTGTAAATATACCTTGTCAGTTTAATGTTCATAGCAAATTACCAGAATCTCTCTCTCTCTCTCTCTTCTCTCTCTCTCTCTCTCTCTCTCTCTCTCCGTTAAAGGACCGAAGCGGCATTCTGCGGACCTCCGACGCGGACATCGCCAATGTGCTTAATGAGTACTTTGCGGGAGTGTTCACCAGGGAGGACACCCGCATCATCCCCGAGCCAGGCGTGAGGCACGAAGGTGCTGGCCTGGATAGTGTTCGATGTACCGCCATAGTCGTTGCCGATAGAATAGACAAACTGAGCGCGTTTAAGGCTCCTGGGCCAGACCAGTTTCTCCCCAGAGTGTTGCGGGAGGTACGCGACCAGGTGGCTCCGCACTTGGCTACAGTCTTCAACAAATCGTTGGAGACAGGCCAGGTGCCTGGTGACTGGAGGGAAGCCAACGTGACTCCTATCTTTAAGAAAGGGGATCACGAACGTCCAGGAAACTATCGTCCCATTAGTCTCACTTCAGTTGTAGGTAAATTATTAGAGGGGGTAATAGCGGATAGGATCGTTGACCATTTGGATTCCTACAAGCTGCTTGGGGACTCCCAACATGTGTTTAGACGGCATAGGTCATGTCTCACCAACTTGCTCGAGTTTTTCCACATCATGTTCAGTGAGTATGATAAGAGTAGGGCGATTGATATACTTTATCTCGACTTTCAGAAAGCCTTTGATAAGGTACCTCACCGCCGGCTAATGGCGAAAGTGCGCGCGCTGGGTATCGGTGGGGAAATAGGTAGGTGGATTGAAAACTGGCTGAAGAATAGGCGGCAGAGGGTTGTAATTAAAGGGGCTAGTTCGGGTTGGGCCTCGGTCACTAGTCGGGTTCCTCAGGGTTCCGTTTTGGGGTCATTGTTGTTTATCATTTACATAAATGATATCGACGGTGGCATCGTCAGTCGGATCGCCAAATTCGCTGATGACACCAAGCTTGGGGCCAATGTTGAGACGCCCGAAGCGATCGAGGAACTGCGTGCGGACCTAGGTAGGATAGGAGAGTGGTCCGAAAAATGGCAAATGCCGTTTAACTTGGGTAAATGCAAAGTGATGCACATTGGCTACGTCAATCCCAAGTCGGACTACTCGATGTTGGGGAGTAATATCGAGGGAACTGATTTAGAAAAGGACTTGGGTGTGCTAATTAGCAGCGACCTTAAGTTTAAGAAACAGTGCGTAGAGGTGGAAAAGAAAGCCCAGAAACTATTGGGTTATATCAGGAGGCAATTTCAGTTTCGGAACAAGGAGATTGTGCTCTCTCTGTACAATTCCCTGGTTCGGCCGCACCTGGAGTATGCTGTGCAGTTCTGGTCGCCCACCCTCAGGAAAGATATTGAGAGGCTGGAGCGAGTGCAGGCGAGGGCCACAAAGTTAATCCCTTCCGTTAGGCATATGGGCTACAATCGACGGTTACGCGCCCTGAACTTGTTTTCGCTGGAAACTCGGAGGCTGCGCGGTCAACTGATCGAGGTTTTCAAGCTCTTACGGGGTTCAACGATGTTGATTTTAGAAGCATGTTTAGTTTAAATGATAACCCAACTCGCAACAATGGTTGGAAGTTGAATTTGAAACGGTTTAGGACTAGTGTGTGTGGGAATTACTTTACGTAAAAGATCTGTGACACGTGGAACAGGTTACCTTCAGAAGTTGTGAACAGTTCCTCTGTGGATCAGTTCAAGAAAAGGTTAGACCAAATCTTGCACACTATTTGAGTGTGTAGAAAATTTTCCGTGGCACCCGTTGCTATTGGTACCTCCTCGGTATGGGCCGCAAGGCCTTTTGAGGTACTTCTTTTCCTTGTAACTCCTTGTAACTCTCTCTCTCTCTCTCTCTCTCTCTCTCTCTCTCTCTCTCTCTCTCTCTCTCTCTCTCTCTCTCAGTGCTATTTTATGTAATAATGTTCGCCCTTATCCTAAAGGTTTGAAATCAGTAACGAATTTAGTTATTTTAATAAACATAAAATCCAACCGGTAAGTTATTCCGACAATCCTTAAGGTTGTGTCAATGAAAAGTCGGCTGGTAAACCTGGACAGATACTCATTTACCTGTTGCATTGTTAATATATCGGCCCAATAGGCCCTTTAATAAATAAAACACTACAGTACGCTTCTCATGTGTGGGGTGGCTCAACCCACACAGCTCTACTTGACCGGGTGGAATGAAAGGCTTTTAGTCTCATCATTTCCCCGCCTCTTACCCACTGTCTTCAATCTCTTTCCCTTCGCCGCAGTGTTGCCTTACTCTCTCTTTACTATCGCTATTATAACGGACATTGCTCTTCTGAACTCTCTAACTGCATGCCCCGGGCCCCGGGGAAGGATTGATATATAGGCCCCCCCCCTGTTTACTCAGTATTTTATTATGAATGTTTTTTGTGTACATAACAAGCAAACTGCTTATATGTGCAAGTCACTATTCAAAACATACAGTATGAATAAACAACTCAGAAGAAAATTACCATTTTATTTTTCGAATCAATTATATTAATTCTATCAGCATACAATTTACAAATGCAGTACCATTCCATGCAGGCAACACAATTGTTTATGCAAGATTTTCATGATTAGAAGTGTACTTTCTTCGCCTTCTCTCTAGCAAAGTGGTAAATGATTCTGATGAAATTTAAAGACGGACTAACTGGCTTTCAATTATAATGGTTCCCAGATCTGTCAGTCGGTCTTGGGCATTGGTGGACCGCAGATAATATTTTATCTGTTTCAGTTTGACTACGATAATCTCTATAAAATGTATGTTCATTAATTATATTTTCTCTCTGTTATTTAATCAATTTCTTTATTAATATTTTTAGATTTTATCCCCCCCTTTTTCCGGGCCCCGGGGATTTATCCGGGTTCCTCGCCCTCTCGGCGGCCCTGTGCACGCCTCTTCTTTTAAGGAGAGCACGTAGCCTAGCACAAGACTTTAAACACAGTCTCATTCCCTTTCCGTCCATCTCTCTTACGCAAGAGTTAATCGGTATTTTCAATCTTTCGTCTACTCAAACGGTCAACTCTGGAACAATCTTCCTTAATCCATCTTTACCCCGTGTCTATGACCTCCAATCTTTCAAACGCAGTGTTTAGGCATCTCGTAAACTCTGGACCTTGATTTTTGTTCTCTTCTTCTTGTATGGTAGGAGAGGGCGTTTTTACGGCATTCGCCCTTGGCCTCGCCTTCTTGCATATATATATATATATATATATATATATATATATATATATATATATATACCTTACCTTACCTTACAACCTTACAAAGGTTCCGCGCGATGATTTCTCATTTCGCGAAGGTCAAGCTTGTCGCCCCTCCTCTCGAGTTGGCCTGGTGAAGTAGTGAGTTGGATTCTTGCGCTCTCCACCTCACATAGCCAGGTACGCCCGGCTCATCGGGGATTGTTCTGAGCCAGGCGTCTAGTCTTCTTTTGAAGATTTCCACTGCAACTCCCTTCGTGTTTCTTAGGTCTTTGGGCAACTGATTAAACAGTTTTGGTCCTCTCACTACAAAACTATTTTCTTTCAGGGTTAAGGATGTTCCCTGTCTCGCCTTCAATTTGGGAATACGACACAGTCTACCGCTTCTACTTTCCATCGTTGTTTGGGGAGTTATGGGATTCAGAGTAAGATTAGGGACTAGTTTCTCCATTATTTTCCAAGTGTAAATAATGGTGTATCTCTCTCTTCTCCTTTCCAGTGAATATAGGTCTAGTTCTCGTAACCTTTCCCAGTAATATAGTTCTTTGCACCCATTGATCTTGGCTGTGAAGCTTCTTTGGATCCCCTCCAGCTGTCTAATGTCTTCTTTTTTATATGGGGAAGTTAGGACCGAGCAGTATTCTAATTTGGGTATTATCAGGGTTTTCAGTAGAGGAATCATTACATTCCTATCCCTTCGTTTAAAGGTTCTCAATATCTGACCCGTTATTCTCTTTGCTCTGTTTACTGCAATCTTATTTTGTGTTTCAAATTTCGCATCATCTGTCATTACAACCCCTAAATCTTTTGCTCTGGAATTTCTCTGAATTTCCTGTCCATTTGGGGTATAATATTCCATGCACTTTAGGTCTTCTCTTTTTCCGTACCGTAATAGCTGAAATTTCTCGGTGTTAAACTTCATATTGTTGTCTTCAGTCCACTTGTAGATTTTGTTTATGCCGGTTTGTAAAGATCCTATGTCTTCTGGGGTTCTTATTTTTCTACTGATCTTTGTGTCATCCGCAAAGGATGTTACTGTGCTGTCTCTGGTAACGTCCTCATCTATGTCAGTTAGCATGATTATGAAGAGTAGTGGAGCTAATATATATATATATATATTACGCGAAAAGATAATGCTTGTAAGTTAAGTTAGGCTACATAGGTTAGGTTGCTCTTGGGACAGTGATGGGTAGCGTGAAAAATGAGATTAGTTTAGGTTAGGTTAGGTTAGGTTAAATAACTCTATTCAGAGCATCATTGGGGTTTGAGAGGGCTGTGACAGTGTGACACCCCAACCCCCCTTGGAACTCCCCCTTCCCCTTTTCCCCTTGTTTCCATGGTAACTGTCTACTTCTGTCTACCTGTCTACAAAATGCAAGATACCTGCTTAATATGTATCAAAGATACCATATACTTTTTAAGAAATGGACAAGTTACAGAAATACAAAATACAGTACCTATGATGCTTTCCTCGATACAAGATACGTCTCTTATCAGTTTAAGTTTGGAGACTAGAAATAATGAGGAAAATGAGCTTTTAAGTCGTTTAACTCATTATATTTTAAATGACATGTCAAAAATTAGTTTTGGTATGCGAACAAAAGTTTTGATAACTTAATCCTTACTGATTTAATTTTTAAATCACCGTCACTTCCGCAGGCTTTGTGATTATGATATTGTAAAATGTTTCATTTAATAAATAAGGCACTACATTTTTTTTTATGACAGAAAAAGTTTCTTCATTTCTTTAATTTTTTTGCGACTGCCCTAAATCTAATGACATATTCAAATAAGTAAATATGGCCCACAACTTATAATGGAGAAAAATTTATTCGAAGCTGCGAGCTGCTCCACTTTTAGACGTTCACGCTTTATTTTTAATTTCAGGGCGCAGCTAGACTTCTAAATTTGGAGAGGCAAGAAAATTATCATTGGGGAGGTCAATACCGACCTTGTACTATGAACATTGTAAATATAATAAATGTAACAAACTTGTAGTTATGTACGAGTATATTATAGTTTATCATTACATCTAGATTGAAAAGCATTTTATTTTCACAGTTATTTCATTTTTAGTTTGATATCAGCAATTTTTAGGGTGAGGGGGGGGCAAGCTAGAAATTTGAGGGGGCCATTGCCCTCCCATGTTCCCATTGGCTCCACCACTGAATTAATTAATTATTAGCCCTAGATAACGGTCGAGGTGGAAGAAGAACCAGATACCTTTCTCCAGTTATTTAGAGTAAAATACTCGTATGTACGCAGAAATCAGAGTTTTGACCACAGCGTGATTCCCGGCAAACCTTACTACACCACTGCTGCTCACACACAAAAATTGTGCTTGTGCAGTAATGTCGTTCACGCCTTGAGATTAGCTATCATACATTTGGCACTTCCATATGTTGGAAGATAGTCATGCAGCGGTGCACCTGAGGTGTGTTCTAGAGTACATACAATGTTTTATTGTTGACTCTGGTTGGGTAGGCCCTCCAGATCATGAAACCAATTGATGCCACTTTGTAACCCTTGGGGAAATTTTTTTATGAGCATAAATCCAAAATTGCCGCTGCCGAAATAGCATTTTTTTGTAACATGGCTAAATAGTAACTTATGAATGTGCAGTGAGGGGATAAATGAGTATATAGCATGGAAATATCTATCCATGGTCTACCAGTGATGATTTGGACTAATTTATAATGTTATATGGAGTTAAAAAAAATAAACCAAACTACCACTTATATTTAGATGAGCACATAACTCAGTAATCAGGTACACACACACACACACACACACACACAGTTGAGGTACATGAACAGTTCTACAATGACTAGCCACATGGAGTTAATATGCCTGTTTTGGTTTACTCATCTGTTTCATCAACTCTGTTGTATCTTGTTTGTTTGTTGCAACATTCGTGCAAGCCATGACATCCACAGTACATAGAACAGGACAATTTTGCAGCAGAGCAGCTGCACCTGGTGGTAGCGCATGGACGTGTAGAAGAACAGCCGCATCGTATCATCTTTAGAACTTCCAATTGCACCAGCGAAGTTCATCAAGGTGTGCATCCTTCCCAAACGTGGAATGAAATTGGTGAAGAGATCTGGATAAGCCCATTTCATGTTGATGACCACTTTGTAGAGTTGCTGATCAATCGTGAATGTGGTGTATTCCTGTCCCATTGCAGTTGTATGTCGTTGAGCTTCCATCATGGCAGTGAGCATGGTGTCAGGTTCTGCAGGAGGCATGTCTAGAAGTGGTAAATACACAGCTTTAGTTGCAGGGCAGATGGTGTGTCCTTGCTCACGAGATAATCTGGTATTGAATCCATTGTACTCTGGGGTGTCATTGTCTGATAGGATCGATTGGAGGAAACTCATATCAAGTTCATGGGCACGATTCACTGATATTTGTTGCATAGCGAGAACCTTAAGAGATAGAGGAGATCTCAAGACCTCAGAAGCTGGCATCACAGGTTTCTTGGGTCCATCATATCTGGGTCGGTATGTCAGGTAATATATCATCAGACATCTCTTCCTTTTTGAGCCTTCGGATGAAACCATGATCCTTTGTATATTCATTCTGGTACTGTTGGGCCTGGGTGAGAAGAATTGCTAGTGTATGGGTGGTTTGCAAACCATTCTGTGAGGAAATGTTTGCATCAAAATTATCAGCAACTACTTGAACCATACCTCCACCAGGTGACAGGTCCATGTGTTCTTGGCTCTTGGAAGCTGCACTGGCTGCAGATGCACGAAATCGGAGCACCTCATCATATGAAGAGGAAACACCAAAATCATATAATAGTTCAATGATCGACCTGTCTCTAACAGCTATGCCCAAAGCAGTTTGTAGTGCTGTAGGACTTCTGTTAACGACACCAGTAACCATGTTCCCAATCATTGTGCCTCCTCCAGAGAAGAGTTGAACTTGTCAGATACTAAAGACAGCAGATGTAGAAGAGTGGGACTGGCATCATTACTGATATCCAATGTCCAACCTTGTTTTGTAACGAGACTTGTCCTGCTTCAAGGATTTGGATTCATCTGCTATGCGTTTAGCTACTTTACACACGGCAACTTCATCATCATCATCGTCATCAGACACCAATTTTAGGAGACTTGTTGATGCCTTGCTCCGGAAAACTAAAAGGCTTGCAACTCCTCGACCTGACAATATCAATAATCTCTCTCCAAAGTGGTCAGATAAGCATTTGATCAATTGTCTCCGGCTATATTGATCACCTCCGTAGCGATACTGTAATTCATGGACTTCAACAGAGTTCCAGATTATGGATTGATCATCAGTGAGATAATTCACAACATATTGAAACGGTTCATCTGTCTTTTCATTTGGTGTTTTTGATGTTGATGCCTGAATGTTTCTGTATCCTCTGAAGAGAGACATACAGTCCTTGTGATAGTGTCCAACTGCTGCATGTAAATCACTCAAGGCACCTTCAATTCTCAAGCTTACCTCACTGGCCCACTCGTCATTTCTCAGATGGCAAGCGTCCAATATTACATCTTTGAAGCTTTTCTGATTGGCACCTCGATCAGCAGTTCTTCACTGAACAACCCTTTTCCAACGTTCGGGATGACGGGGATCTGAAGCAGAAGAACATTTTTCTCCACATATCAGGCAATTTTCTTTGAAGTTGAAAGGAGGTTCAGTGGAACGACGATTCCTTTTAGTGGCAGGTTCCTCTGAAGTCTTTTGCTGTCGGGCCAAGTAGCGAGCTATATGTGTCTTTGATGTGTAAGTAGATGCACAATTTCTGTGGACATATAGGTTTGTGGAAGAATGTTTTAATACAGTCTCTAATTCCACATGCAACCCATTTTTAGAGAAAATATCGCAATAATTTAGTTTCGGTGTCGGCCATTTTGGATTTTTGCCCATGAAATTTCAACCAAATGGCTAAAAAGTGATATCTATTGATTTCATGACCTAACAAGATATACTGTACATTAGGGTGTGTCAAGTTTGGGGGTGAAATGACTAAATTGAAAATCATGTGATTTGGTAGCAATTTAATGTAATCATTTGGCATACAAAATAATATCCTTGCTTCAAAAACAACAAAAAATAACTCCTACCTACATCAATTTTAATTCAAAAATTCCATTTTTCCTAGGCTGACCATACGTACCGTTTTGAACGGGACAGTACCGTTTTTTTTATGGGTTCTGTATGGGTTCTGTCACTGAAGAATAATTGTAAGCTCAATATGTTTATGTACTTACTTTTTCATGAATACAGAATATTACATAACCCCCGTCCCTTTTTTGCCATCCCAATGTCCCGTTTTTGTCTCAAGGAAATATGGTCAGCCTAATTTTTCCGTAAATTCGTAACAAAATAAATGTGCGCAAACATCCTATCAACATTTAAAGTGGCAATAAGATATCATTCAGAGTCTTTATTTGAAAGTAACCAATGCAGTCATGTCCTTTTTGCTGCGGTTCCTTGACATCAGCATTCGGCTTGCTACTTGCGCTTTGATGTAGCTTTCTCGCCTCTCGTGACTGTAAACTTGACTAGCTGCTTCTGTGACCATTTTCACACATCTCTCCACATTCTGAGTGTGAGAAGGCCACTTTGGCACTTGCATTGGGGCCTCTTTAAGTTGTGTTAAATCTTTGTTATACATGTTGTCAGTGGTGGCTCCAAAACTTCCGAACTCAAGTTAACTAATTCTGACAATTTCGTGGCATTGACGTTTATCGGAGGTACCTTCCTTGTCTGAACAGAGCAGTCTCCCAGCTGGTCATCATCTAGTGATGTTCCTCTAAGCTTTAGAATGATTTCCACAGCCTCAGTTCGCTCTTTGGTACATTGGCTGCAGAGTATTGTTTGCAAAACTGCCTCTGGCCTAGCATACCAAGCGGACCTTCTCACCACAGGTAACACGATGTCCACCACTACTTTCCTTTGGGTTCTCAGTAGCTGTAATTGAAACAAGATGTGGTTGGGCCCCTCCATCCACATTGGATTAAGTTTTACATTGAACCAGTGAGGAAGATAAAACCCAATAATAAATTCAACAATCAACATCAAATTCTGTAGCATTTTGCCCTTCAGTGCATGTTTGGAAACCCAAATCCTGCAGAAACGAATCGCTGTAGTTAACCAACGACTGTGACCTACGAGTCCAATCTCCAAGAGAGCCAGATTTTGAGGCAACTCTCCTGATCTGATTGCTTGAACAATACGATAAGCGTAAGATTGATCCGTGCTGAGGTCTTTGATAACTTCTTCAGACAACACTGGAAGGGGAGGGCCTACTTCGACCTTTGGAAATTTTGTATTTATTTCTAATTCCGTTGCTTCATCTAGCATGTTGCCAAGGGGGCTTCACCACTTGTTGTTGCTCTTTGTAGGACCATCAAGTTCATGGATGAGATGACGAAGAGGTAGTTCCCCTGTGTGCAAATCACATACAATCCAAACAAGCCTTCTTCCAAGTTTTTTCTCTAAATGCGTCATAACACCGCCCTGCCATCCAGTGTTGTTCACCGCAGTTGAGTCTCCACCAACGGTCTGCAGTGAAGTGTCAAGTCTTCTTTCTTGAAGCCAACATATTATTTGATCAGCAATTGCCTCTGCATGTTTCTTGCCTTCTACTTCTGCTTCAGGAACAAAGTGAAACAAATAGCGGCCACCAGGTTCGGAACACACAGAGTAGTGTTCTTCTTTGATGAGACCGGGAAACTTTCTGTTCATTCCCTCTACCTCTAGGAGAACTTTTGTGTCATCTCTTCTTCCATCAAACAAAAGGCAAGAGAGACCTTCCTCCTTCAAATCTTTTTCATGCTGATCAGATATTTCCTTCATTATTTTTTCTTGTGCTCTTCTTATCTTACTATGATCTATCACTAAGGATGTATCCTCTCGGCTGATGAGGCCTGCATCTATCCAAGCGGCAGTGGCAATCTCTGCAGTCTCTCGTAGCCCCGTATGGTGGCGAATACTGGCAAGGGCAATGTTTGAAATGTCTTTAGTGTTGTATTTCATTCTCTTCGGCGAAGGTTCAAATGGCATTTTGGAGCTATCATCTGATGTTGCTTCTTTCTGTTCATCTGAAGAGCTTTCAAAGAAGTGAGAAACCTCTTGATAGAGCTCTTCATCTCTTTGGGTATCTTCTTCACTCTTCTTTTTCTTCCTTTCTTCCCTCTCTCGGATTTTCTTTTTTTTCTTAGCAATAACAATCTGTTTTTGGTTTCTGAATAATCTGCCGAACCAATCTGCATACTTCCTTGGCCTCCTGCCTTTGTTCTCTGCGTCTTTATGAAAGCCAGCTCCAAAACAGGGATCTTCTTCTCACGAGGACAGCGACAATCAATGTGAGGGTGAGGTTTTCTTCTGCATGAGGGAGAACAATTGCCTTCAGAACACAACTCTATGGGACACTGGCAATTAAAAATGTCACGAAGAGTATCAAGTGTGTGCAGAAATTTATTTTTCTTTGCTAGTTTTCCTTTACCAAGTGATGTCTCAACTGCTTTGTGCCACAGCTTTGTTAATTTTAGCTCAATAGTTCTATACTGATTGAGTACAGGTGGTTTGAATAACACATTAGCTTTTTTTCACTGATGCAGAAGAGGGGGAATCATGTCCCTTATGAGCTCTTTCTTGTGTAGTTCCTTCTATCCTTTGTATTTTGTTCACGAAGGAGTAACCCTAGTCTCAGCATGTCTCGCACTGTTGGTAGTTCTGATACGGGAAGCTCCTTGCCTGTACCGACTAACAGGCTCAAGTGGCATGACGACTGACCTCTTGTCTTCAATTTTGGCATCTTAGGAATATCTGAAAAGAAAGAAAAACATTTAAGTATTTTATATCAATTACGATGTTTCAAAGTTGTCATTCGATGTTCTAAAATTCAATAAAAAAATATTTCATGGGATTACAACATAATTAAACAGAAGAATATGATAACAATAAATAATTGTAATAATCAATAATCCATACTTACAGTTAAACTGTAGTATTCGTCTAGTAGAATAACTATGAAGTAGTTACAAGAGCAATAACAGCAAACCACCGTCTATGACATCTAAGAGGCAACTGAGGACTGAGAGTGAGGGACAGTTCTATTCACGTTGTGACTTGTACATTGTACAACAACTATATGACCTTGAAAACACTCCATATGCAATCAGTGGGATAATTCTGACAGATGAATAGTTAATCAATTTATGTCCTATTATTTAGTAAAAGAGTCAATTTCTGAAACTTTAAGGTAAAATTGATGTAGGTAAGGGTTATTTTATTTCATTTTGGTTGGCCAATTTCAAGTTTTGACATGAAAAGACTATATTTTCACTACCAAAATTGATTTGAAAAAAGTTGACAAAATTGACACACCCTACTATACATGGTATCTACTGATTTATTCCAACTTTTTATTTTGTTAAGTTACTTTTTAGCCATGTTTAGAGAAAAAAAAATGCTTTTTCGGTGGCGGCCGTTTTGAATTTTTGCTCATAAAAAAATTTCTCCTGGGTTAGAAAGTGGCATCAGTTGGTTTCATGATCTGGAGAGCCTACCCTACTAGAATCAACAATAAAACATTGTATGTACTCTAAAACACACCTCAGGTGTATATATCACCACTGTGCTGCAGGACTAAGAGGTGTAATTTTTATTTCAAAGGTCAATATTCCTGAAATGTACTGTATCTTGTATCAAATATAACATTTTAAGATGCGGGATATAAGATGTTTATATATTTTGACTGAAGATATAGATACAAGATACAACTTGTATCTAAGATACTGCCCATCTCCGATATATATATATATATAATTTATATATATATATATATATATATATATATACCGTATATATAATTCTTCTTTGGAACGAACACTAAGTGTTCTTGAGGATGTCATTAGACGAAAGCGCTTGAACACTATTTCGTGTTTTAAGTTTTCTTCGTGGTTATTTCCTCATAAATATTATTCACGTGTTACTTTTGTGAAATAATTTTTACATATATACAGTATCTATATACCTTTATTGTGGGATCTGCCTTCTGCCAATAAACATTATCACTGTCATTATAATTACCATTACTATATATATATATATATATATATATTTTTTTTTTTTTGGTTTCAAAGTATGACCGCTCATGGCCACCAAAAGAAAGGTGGATAGCAGAGCGAACACAGGACGAAGACTATGGAACAGCTAACGGAAATGAACAATAGACGGGGAGGAGGAGGAGGAGGAGGAGAAAAAAAAAGAAAAAAAAAAGCAGAAAGATCATAGCGAGAGTCACAGCCGGTAAATAAGTCGGGAGCGAAAGAGGAAGGAGAACAACCCGGTTACCGAAAAGTAGGGACCTTCAGATAGAATAGCGCCAAGCCTATCACAAGGCCCGACGCTCTCCAAAAAGGGAAAATACTCTGCGCGCGCGCAGAGTAAAGCGGACACTCCACCAGGAGGTGGGCAACTGTAAGTGAGACGTTACAATTGGGACATCGGGGCACCCGATCCCCGGCCATCAAATAGCCATGGGTCAGGTGGGTGTGGCCAATACGGAGGCGGGCCAGAACCACCTCCTTATGGCGCGACCGATGGAAGGAAGAGGCCTACCATCCCAATTTGGGTTTATTCTTCCAGAGTTTGTTATTTGTAGCGCCATCCCAGCGACTCTGCCACCGGAAACGAAAAAACATACGGAAGCCAGGGATATAATCGGAAAAGGGGAGGGACATGGGTGAAACCGGTAGTCGGCACGCGGAACGGGCAGCTCGATCGGCAGCCTCATTTCCAGCCACGTTAACATGTGCAGGGACCCAGCAAAATACCACCTCCTTGCCACCAAAAGCGACAAGGATATGGCACAGTAGCTGGATTCGTCGGACCAGTGGGTGGACAGGGTCAAAACACTCCAGGCCATCCAGGGCACTGCGGGAATCCGAATAGATGACAAACGACCCATCCGGATGCTCCCGCACCACCTCCAGAGCGCTCAGAATGGCATAGAGCTCAGCCGTGAAAACGGAAGCCTCATCAGGGAGACGGGTACATCGGGGAGCAAGGGCAGACGACTGGGGAACAGCCGCAGCCCCAACGCCCCCCGACGACCTCGAGCCATCTGTGAAGACCGCAACACATGCAGCGTGACACGCTGCATGCTGAAGGAACAGAGACCGAAGCAAGGCAGAGTCAGAATCGGCCCTGCGAACGGGGCGCAACGCCCTACAGCACGCAACAGGGGTGCTCTCCCAAGGTGCAACACCCCTGAAAGAGACCGGTATAACGGATGGAGGAGGAGTGCCCATACCATCGAGGAGGGAGGTCACCGTGTCGGTGAAATACCAACCCCCATCCCGGCAGAACGCACTCTCAACCACCTGGAACAGAGGAGATTGGGAAGACGGAGAATCCGGAGATAGTGCTTGGCAATGAGGAACGACCTCCGATCCTCCAAGGGAGGGATGTCGCACTCAACCTGCAGACTATCAACCGGAGAGGAGCGGAAGGCGCCAGATGACATGCGCAGTCCTCTAGAGAGGACCGGATCCAGTATCCGAAGGGCCGTACGGGAGGCGGAGCCGTACACCACACTCCCATAGTCTAATTTGGACTGTACCAGGGACACGTACAAACGGAGGAGTGTCCGCCTATCCGCGCCCCATGTAGTATGCGACAGATGTCCCAGCAAATCCAGGGTACGTCTTGCAGACTCGCGCAGCCGGCGAAGTTGGGGAACCCAGCTCAAACGGCTGTCGAAAACCATACCCAGGAAACGTACTGATTGAACGAGGGCCAGAGGCTGACCCCCGAGTGTAAGATTAAAGGCCGGGACGGCGCCGGATCCCCGTCTCGTCGACGGAAGGAAGGCCACACACGAAGTCTTCGGGGAAGACAGCGTAAAGCCCACCGACGACGCCCAGCGTTCAACCCGATTGACCGCGAGTTGGACTTGCCTCTCCACGAGGGGGGGACTCGTCCCCGCGGCACAGACAGCCAGATCGTCGGCATAGATGGAACAGCGCACCGAGGGCGGAAGGGCTCCCGGTAGCGCAGACATGACCAGATTGAAGCAGGAGACGCTCAAGACACACCCCTGGGGCACCCCCTCCTCCTGAACATACAGGTCAGATAGGGCCGCCCCATTACGGACGCGGAAAGTGTGACGGCGGAGGAAGTTACGAATAAACGTGGGCAAAAGGCCCACGAAACCAAGAGACTTCAAACGGTCCATGACAATTCCCCGGCGGGTCGTGTCATAGGCCTTTTGGACATCGAAAAAGACGGTCAGAACAAGATTCCGGAGGGAAAAGGCCTCCCGTACATCATGACCAAGGAGGAGAAGGGGGTCCAGAGTACCCCGAAATCGACGAAAGCCATACTGGGTCGGGGGGTATAACCCAAGCGACTCCAGTGTAAAGGAAAGTCGGACGGCCACCATCTTTTCAAGGAGCTTGCATAAGCAGCTCGTCAAGGCAATAGGCCGATAGCCCGCCACCTCCGCCGGATCCTTCCCCGGCTTAGGTATCGGGACCACAATCGCCTCCCTCCAGCGGGAAGGGAACGACCCCTCAACCCACACCTGGTTGAAAAGATCCAGCAGGAAGTGTAGGGTCATCGGGTGCAGATTCCAAATAAAGTCATACGGAATGTCATCAGGGCCAGGGGCGGAAGAACGACGGGTTGCCGAGGCAGCCCGAAGTTCCGCATCGTAAAGAGACGGTTATAGGGCTCGTTCCCAGGCGGCGGGAACGTAACATCCGACAAAGGACGATCCGCAGCTGAAGGCGAACGGGAAACCGCAGCAAAAGCACCGGCCGGCCGATCGGCTACAGCAGCAGGATCCGAAAGGAAGCCATCCCCGTCCCGAAGGACAGGGCGACTAGCAGGGACCGGCTTCCCCTCGATACTACGTACCTTCCGCCACACAGCAGCAGAAGGGGTAGACGAGGAAATGCCGGACACAAAATCACACCAAGAGGCCCGACGGGCCAACTTGAGAGTCCGGCGGGCGAAAGCCTTCGTCCGCCGCATCTCAATCAAGTGGTCCGCGCGCCGGGTGCGGTGGAAGCGGCGCGTTGCCCTCTTCCTCTCACACACCGCCTGGTGACATGCTGGAGTCCACCACGGGACGCTACGCGTCCGCGGGTTACCGGAAGATCGAGGAATACAGTCCTCCGCGACGCCCATCACCACCCGCTCGAAGAACTCCAAGCTCTCATCCACAGAGCCAAAGCTCAACACCGAACGGGACTTCAAAAGAAGAGACCCATCCTTCAGAGGGCGGATATCATAACGACAGGGAACCCTACCGTCTTAAGACGCTGAAACACCCGTTCCGAATTGCCCGGAAGGGAGCCAGCGGAAGGGCGGAGAACAAGGAACCTGTCCACCGGACAGAAATTGACAGCAGGGACAGGTCCATGTGTAACGGTAACCGAGAGTGGGCGAGAGAACGAGGGCCGCGAAGACCCCGCCCTACGGCCACCACGAGTCCGGCCACGAGAGCCAGACGCCGCAGAGGACGAGAGGGGGCCATACGGCTTTAAGGTCAATCCAGCGGAGGCAGAGGCCGCTGAACGACCAGAAGTAGAAGTCTTATCCAAATCCATGGGCGGGCCAGAGTCGTCAACAGGAGAGGATTGAAGTTTTGAAATTGAACCCATAAACAATAGCTTTACAAAAAAGACAGCCTCGGACCCAAGGCAATGCACCATCCGCCGCTGCATCCTTCAAGGCGCAGGCCCAACGTCCCGGGTAGCCTGCCTCCCAACCTGACTGTCGTTTTAAAAACAGCAGATTGGCTCTACGGAGATTTGTCCGTGAAGGGCCTAGCAAAGACCCAATCCAGACGCAGCAGCGGTCCGGGCGCCCGTACCGTCCCCAGAGCACGGCTCAGCCACGGAGCGATGCCCCCCGACGGGTGCACCCGATGATCCCAAGACTGCAAAATACAAACAGAGGGGGGGGGATACTACAATTGACAGAGGCCCAAGACCGAGTCAAGACAAAAGAAATTCCGGGAGAGACGGAAAAAAAGGGGGAACAAAAAGAAAAGGAAGGGGGAAAAAAAAAAAACGCAACTAGGTAACTCTTCGCCCACACCCCGCGAGGAGTTGAGGAAACCCCAACAACCCACGAGGTGTACGAGCCCCCTCGGCCCGGCAAGCCGGAGTACCTAATCGACGGGGATATATATATATATATATATATATCAGTGGCGACTCCAGTTCTTCAAGACTACTCGGGCTCTTTTTAAATTTTCAAGTTTACATATGAGCCGACATTTAAATGCATGACAATAACTTAAGATTATCAATAAAATAAATAAATACATACCTCGGTAAAAAAATTATTTGAATTTTATTTACTTGAAGATAAAATCGAAGCGTCTTGGTTTTAAAGCAAATTCCTTTAATATTCGGTCATGTAATTCCTTTTTGCTTTCTAAATCAATAAGTATTTCTTTTTCAATTGAAATCCTAGCCAGGGACGAGAGCCGTTCTTGAGCCATTGTGTTTCTTAAATATGATCTAATTCGATCAAGAACGGAGAAACTTCTTTCATTTGAAACAGAAGTTACGGGTATGGTAAGAAGGAGCTGAATCAGCTTTGTGGTTTCCGACATCGCGGACAATAATCCTAGTTCGTGAAAGACTTCTAAAATTTCATTTGCAGATTTGCATTTTCTAAAGTCACTGTCACGATAAAGATATTTCAATTCGTTAACTAAGGATTTGGAGTCAATTACATTTGGATATTTAGTTTGTAAAGCATTAAGATGATGCATTGGAAAATTTTCAGCAAATTCTGGAAATTTGGTCACATCAATCAACTCAAAGAACGCAAACTCCCGAATGTAATCAAATCGTTCCCTCATTGACATTAGTATAATGTCAATTATTTCGAAATATATTGCTTTATAGTTCATTTGTTTGCCTCTAGCTCTTTTTCTCGGGGGAGAAGGCAGGTCTTCGGATTGTTCGAAGTCTGCCATTGTTTCTTGAAAAACTTTATTATATGCTTTATCAGTACGAGCGCACTCAATAAATTCAGTAAAGTCATTTACTTTCTGTTGCGCAAACTTCGTGTCAAGCTGCTTGCATTGCGGAAGATCAAATAGTTTTTCGGCTTGTGACAATATATTTTCAAAGCAGTTAATAAAAAACAGAAAAGTGAAATCACGCAATTTTATAAGTAGATTATCAGTTTGATTAAAAGTATCTTCATACTATCTTGGACTGTCATCTAAAATCTTTTGAAATGCATTTTTCAGAGTTTCACGCTGCCTTTTTATTGCTGACACGGTTCTAGATCTATAGCACCACCTTGTTTCGCAAAGTGATGAAATGCTGATATTAAGCTCTCTAAATACAGCTTTTCGTTTCATACTTGAAGAAGCAAATTTACTGAAAGCATGTACATTGGAAAAGAACATTTTAGCCCCGTTAACTTTCTCTGACATTCTACTTAACACTAAATTTAACTTACGTGCACAGCAATGAATAAAATAGCCGAATTTAAAACCTTTTTCTCTCAGGCAGTTGAAGGCACGCTTATCGAAATGTAAAAAGTTACCATGTATCGCCAGAATTAAAAATTGTGCCTCTACAAGGCCGAAGGATATAAGCCCGAGTTGAAATGTTTTTTTCTTTATAAAAAAATTAACAGGAGGAAAAAGTATTTTATTTAATGAGAATTAGAAGAAGGACTATTATGTAACGTATGCGAGCAAATAATTATTCATTAAAAGAACTTTAAATATACGATATTACTTATACTTTCTCGGGCATAATGTCTTGCGCCCGAGTAAAGGATCTTGAAAGATTACACGGAAAACTTAGTGTCAACATATTTTTTATAGGTAGTAAGGATATCTAAATGCGCTCAAAATTTGCTTGCGTGACGAAGGCTAGACAGAAAAATAGTAACATACTACCAGCCAAAAACCATTTTTGCAATTTGTATTTAAAACTCTTTTTTTAAAACTTAAATCTATAAATACACAATTTTATCTTTCATGCTTCTCCTTGCCCCTTGCTTCTCGGGCTCAGCCCGAGAAACCCGAGTGCAGGAGTCGCCATATATATATATATATATATATATATATATATATATACAGGGTGTCCCATAAGTCCGGCATCATAGGAAAAATAATTAAAAAAGGCAAAACAAAAGCTTTTATTTACAGAACGTGCTCAATATGTCCACCAATTTTTTCAATACACAAATTCAGACGTGATACCCAGTCAGCAAGCACATGGTGAATGATGTCAGGAGTAATGGTGTTACATGCCCCAATAATGCGCTGCCGCAAATGTTCAACACTCCTAATTTTCTCTGAGTGTACCAGCGCTTTCAAGTGGCCCCAGAGATAAAAATCTAGTGGCGTGAGATCCGGGCTTCTAGATGGCCATTCCACAGGCCCTCGACGTCCTACCCAATGACCAGGGAATTGTTGGTACAGGTATTCCCTTACTTGGGTGCTGTAATGTGCAGGAGCGCCGTCTTGCTGGAACCATGTTGGGAAATTTCCTTCTTCGTTCAAGACACTGGGAAATGCTTCTTCCTTGAGCATACGTAGGTAGGTGCCTCCAGTGACATGTTCATCGAAAAAGAGGGGGCCTATGATGCGATCCTTCCAAATGCCACACCATACCATCACCCGAGATGCACCTTGTTCCTTTGAAGAGGTATACCAGTGAGGGTTGTTTTGAGACCAGTAGCGGGTGTTCTGTCGATTTACCTCACCATTTCCATAAAAAACAGCCTCGTCACTGAACAGAATGGTGGACGGGAAATTGGAATCCCGAGCATATTGTTCCGTAGCCCATTCACAAAATTCCATCCGCCGGTCGGGATCATCTTCGCTAAATTTCTATAGGATCTGAAGTTTATATGGATGCCATTTGTGAGCCTGAAGAATGCGATGGATGCTACTTTTCGACACTCCTGTCTCGGCGGACAATCGCCGAAGAGACTTATTGGGACTTCTGTTAAAATGAGCCAGGATAGCAGTCGCTGTATCATCGTCAGTGGACCTCCTTGAAGGTCCACTGCGTGGTTTATCTTCTATGGATCCTGTTTCCTTAAACTTTGCAACAAGTCTGCTAACACAACTCTGTGTTATTGGCTCGCGGTCTGGAAGCAGTCTTTTAAATTCAGCAGCGACCGCTCTTTGACTCCGATTTCCTTTGAGTAGAATTATCTGGATTCGTTCTTCCTTGCTCACAGACATTATGGCCTGTAGGAAGAGAAAAATATGAATTATGGTTCGTAGAAATAGAAAAATATGAATTTCTCCTATGATGCCGGACTTATGGGACACCCTTTATATATATATATATATATATATATATATATATATATATATATATATATATATATATATATATATATATATATATCTTGGTATTTTCACTACGCACACTTTTTGGTTTTATTTATTTAATTTTTTTATTTTTCATATTATTAGCTTTCGGTAGTGTTATTATTAGTTGTTTCAGTAGGTCTTATTTATTTCTCTTTTAGTTCTAATTTTTAGTTTTTAAGTTTATTATTGTTTGATTTATCGTATCGTTTACTACGTTCAAGAATATTTACTATTTTATGGGATTTATAGGCTGCCAACGTGTGTTTGTCCAGCGCGAATTTGCTTATACATGGAAAAATAAATGCGCGCTCTAGTGTTTTCTCCTACACTCTCCAACATTCCCGCATCTCCCTCCCTCTCGCGTCACCCCTCGCATCACCCTTTGTCTCATCCCGCTAGCTACCGCGTTAAATTCAGTGAAATTGTGTTGGATTGTTTTTGTCGTATTTTGCCGTTGTTTTGCTATTACCCTTAGACAGCAGTATGACACCAAAACGTAAAGCATCTGCAAGTGATAGTGAATAGAAGAAAATTCGTAAGGTTATGACATTAGCCGAAAAAATAAAGATTCTAGATAAGTTGCGTGGTGGTATGAGCATAACATCACTTGGCCGCAAGTATCACGTGAATGAGTCTACCATACGCACCATCTGAAAGAGTGAAGAAAAGATACGTGCTATTTTCATTTATCATATGTAAATATCATTATGTTTATGATTTTATTATGTTCTTATTTCATATACAATATAGGTAGGGAAATTCATTTGTGTGTGAATAAAAAATCTACGTATCTAAGTATTAATGGGAGACTTTACGCGGCCGCGTTCACGTATCCCCATTTATCCCATAAGGTATTAACTTTAGTAGTATGACTACAAAATGTTAAAGTGCGGAGCAATTGCATAATGTATTTACAAGAGTGCCAACCCCCTTTGTTGCAAGGCACCCCTCCCCCTTTGTTGCAAGGCACCCCCACCCCCTTTTGTTGCCAACCCAAAAAATGGGGTTGCAAGGGGTATGCAACTTGGAGTTATCCCCCAAGCTGAACCCCCAAAGGGGCATACCTAACCTAAGGAGCCTCTTTGGGGGAGAAGGTGGGACTGCCTCACCCCCCAAAGGGGCAGAGAGAGAGAGAGGCAGAGAGAGAGAGAGGGGAAGAGAAGAGGACCCAGAGGAGGGGGTTCTTCGCCTGATAGCTGTTAGACGCATATGAGGTAGCCCATTCACAAAATTCCATCCGCCGGTCGGGATCATCTTCGCTAAATTTCTATAGGATCTGAAGTTTATATGGATGCCATTTGTGAGCCTGAAGAATGCGATGGATGCTACTTTTCGACACTCCTGTCTCGGCGGACAATCGCCGAAGAGACTTATTGGGACTTCTGTTAAAATGAGCCAGGATAGCAGTCGCTGTATC
Source organism: Bathynomus jamesi (assembly GCA_023014485.1). Taxonomy (NCBI): domain Eukaryota; kingdom Metazoa; phylum Arthropoda; class Malacostraca; order Isopoda; family Cirolanidae; genus Bathynomus; species Bathynomus jamesi. The sequence continues at coordinate 1,103,040 of JAJOZX010000451.1, forward strand.
ATCGTCAGTGGACCTCCTTGAAGGTCCACTGCGTGGTTTATCTTCTATGGATCCTGTTTCCTTAAACTTTGCAACAAGTCTGCTAACACAACTCTGTGTTATTGGCTCGCGGTCTGGAAGCAATCTTTTAAATTCAGCAGCGACCGCTCTTTGACTCCGATTTCCTATGAGTAGAATTATCTGGATTCGTTCTTCCTTGCTCACAGACATTATGGCCTGTAGAAAGAGAAAAATATGAATTATGGTTCGTAGAAATAGAAAAATATGAATTTCTCCTATGATGCCGGACTTATGGGACACCCTTTATATATATATATATATATATATATATATATATATATATATCTTGGTATTTTCACTACGCACACTTTTTGGTTTTATTTATTTAATTTTTTTATTTTTCATATTATTAGCTTTCGGTAGTGTTATTATTAGTTGTTTCAGTAGGTCTTATTTTTATTTCTCTTTTAGTTCTAATTTTTAGTTTTTAAGTTTATTATTGTTTGATTTATCGTATCGTTTACTACGTTCAAGAATATTTACTATTTTATGGGATTTATAGGCTGCCAACGTGTGTTTGTCCAGCGCGAATTTGCTTATACATGGAAAAATAAATGCGCGCTCTAGTGTTTTCTCCTACACTCTCCAACATTCCCGCATCTCCCACCCTCTCGCGTCACCCCTCGCATCACCCTTTGTCTCATCCCGCTAGCTACCGCGTTAAATTCAGTGAAATTGTGTTGGATTGTTTTTGTCGTATTTTGCCGTTGTTTTGCTATTACCCTTAGACAGCAGTATGACACCAAAACGTAAAGCATCTGCAAGTGATAGTGAATAGAAGAAAATTCGTAAGGTTATGACATTAGCCGAAAAATAAAGATTCTAGATAAGTTGCGTGGTGGTATGAGCATAACATCACTTGGCCGCAAGTATCACGTGAATGAGTCTACCATACGCACCATCTGAAAGAGTGAAGAAAAGATACGTGCTATTTTCATTTATCATATGTAAATATCATTATGTTTATGATTTTATTATGTTCTTATTTCATATACAATATAGGTAGGGAAATTCATTTGTGTGTGAATAAAAAATCTACGTATCTAAGTATTAATGGGAGACTTTACGCGGCCGCGTTCACGTATCCCCATTTATCCCATAAGGTATTAACTTTAGTAGTATGACTACAAAATGTTAAAGTGCGGAGCAATTGCATAATGTTATGTTACAAGAGTGCCAACCCCCTTTGTTGCAAGGCACCCCTCCCCCTTTGTTGCAAGGCACCCCCACCCCCTTTTGTTGCCAACCCAAAAATGGGGTTGCAAGGGGTATGCAACTTGGAGTTATCCCCCAAGCTGAACCCCCAAAGGGGCATACCTAACCTAAGGAGCCTCTTTGGGGGAGAAGGTGGGACTGCCTCACCCCCCAAAGGGGCAGAGAGAGAGAGAGAGGAGAGAGAGAGAGGGGAAGAGAAGAGGACCCAGAGGAGGGGGTTCTTCGCCTGATAGCTGTTAGACGCATATGAGGTCTTCAGCCACCCCGCCGCTCTCTTATAGGCCCCTAATCAGCCAGTTGGCTTAGAAGGCTGAGTTGCCAGATTGCTCTATGCATTTAATTTATTCCATATATTAACCAGCCAGTTGGCTTAGAACAGTGGTTCTTAACCGGGGGGGCGCGCCCCCCTAGAAACAGGAATTTCTCTAATTGTATTTGTTATTCTCTTAACGAGAGCATGGGCTAATATTGAGAAGTTATTGAGAATGTTATTTTGATTGAAGGGGGGCGTGGAGGGAAGGACCAATTCCTAGAGGGGGCATGGTAGTAAAAAGGTTAAGAACCACTGGCTTAGAAGGTTGAGTTGCCAGTTTTCGTCATGTATTTAATTATTCATATGTTAATCAGCCAGTTGGTTTAGAAGGTTGAGTTGCCAGATTCGTTATTTATTAAATTATTCCATATATTAATCATCCAGGTGGCTTAGAAGGCTGAGTTGCCAGATAGCATTAATTACTTATTTACTCTATTTATTCCTTATATTCTTCTGTTATCTGGCTTAGAAAGTTGAGCTGTCAGCTTCGCTACTTATTTATTAAATTATTCCATATATTCCAGTTGGTTTAGAAGACCGATTTGACAAATTAAATATTTAGAAAACCGAAACCAAACAAGTGATATAATTGTGTACAAGGAATAAAGAAAACACCAATACACTGCGTTCGCACTCATTAAGCAGAATACATTTTCTCCAATATTTTAAAAAGTTTTTCCCCGATTTCAATGAAATTTGTAGCAAATAATCACGATATGTAGCAGCATTGATGGTATTCATTTCAATAAAATATTTTAATAATTAAATTAATTATCTAATTTTATTGAAAATATGTAAAATATTGTGTTCCGAATTATTAAGCAAGTATTCTATTTACGGATCTAAATGGTGAAAATGGGTAAGAAGAAGGATTTAACACTAACTGAGAAAAGAAAAATAGTCAAGTTACTCGCTGAAAATATAAAATCTATTGAAATTGCGAAGCAGTTTGGCAGAACTTATCGAACTGTAAACAAGTTTGTAGCGGAGGGTACCAAACTGAGGCAGCGAAGTGATAAATGAGCTATAAGAAAAGTGACAAGGCGGCAGATATCTGTAATCAGTGATGTAGTCGAGACCACCAAGTCCGAGACTGAGACCGAGACCTGATCCTGTGAGACCAAGATCGAGACCGAGATCAAAGGTTCGAGATCGAGATATACCTTCCGAGATCGAGACCCTTAAAATTCGAGACCGAGATCGAGACCAAGCTCATGCCCTTTCAATTTGTTTTACACTACTATGGAAATTAGACTATGTTAAGTATATTAATAAACTAATAACTACTTTCTCAGATGTAATGTGTTGAATGCAAAAAGTGTAGCCTATAAATTAACAAATTAATATATATATACGTACTGTTTTCTTTATGCTGTATTTCTTGCATTATTTTTGTGTGAAACATTTTATTTTTTCAAATACATATTGGATGGGAAGATAATCGTTTTTATCACGCCACAGAGGCTGACACGCCGTTTGGTAACACTAAGTAGCCTTATAATATATACTTATATATATAATATATATAATTCTCTATTTAGTGTTTCCATTTTCAATAAAATTAATCTGACGGGGACGGGGGGGCAAATTTTTTTGTAGCGCTAATCTAAAAAAAATCCAGACCCCCCCCCGCAAGACAAACGTGGCAACTCAAAACAGGGTGACTGATTAGTGAATACCTAGAGTCCCTTACTTTTACAAACTTTCATAAACATTCTGAATTGCGTCTGTTCATCCAAGCCACCATCATGAGTATGCCAATAACATATATTTTTCATTACGGTCTAGAGAGGTCTCGAAAGGTCTCGGAGAGAAAAACCGAGACCGCGTCTGTCGAGGCCGAGATCTAAATAGCGGAGACCGAGATCGAGATCGAGATCTGCAAATTGGGTCATCTCGAGACCTACATCACTGTCTGTAATCAAGCGCAAACTGCAAAGCATCCATTGTCCTTAAGTAAAGAGGTTTTTGAGCAGGCTGGCATACATAATGTACCAAGAACATCTCAATGTGGAATCCTCCAAACAATTGGCAAGACGTGTAAACCTACGATTCAGTCACCATTAACACCCAGGTACAAGAAGCAGCGTGTTGAATGGGCGCGTCAGTACGTGAAAACAGATTTTAATACTGTATTGTTCACCGATGAATGAAGAGCAACCCTTGAGGAATCTGATGGTTGGTTAAGAAGATGGATTGCTAAGGGTCAATCTCTACCATGGAATGAGGTTTTCTTTTAGAAAGTTTGTGTAAGACTGGGCATTCATTTTTACACCATCAGGCACTCTGTATGGGACAGCTACTTCATTGCCTATCAATCCTGCCCAAAACATGACACTACCTCCACCTTGTTTGCGTCTTAATCTCGATGGTAGAAATTGGCTCTCAGCAATCCATCTTCTTGACCAAACATCAAGTCTCTCAAGGGTTGCTTTTCATTCATCGGTGAACAATACAGTATTAAAATCTGTTTTAACGTACTGACGCGCCCATTCAACACGCTGCTTCTTGTACCTGGGTGTTAATGGTGACTGAATCGTAGGTTTACACATCTTGCCAATTGTTTGGAGGATTCCACATCGAGATGTTCTTGGTACATTATGTATGCCAGCCTGCTCAAAAACCTCTTTATTTGAGACAATGGATGCTTTGCAATTTGCGCTTGATTACAGATATCTGCCGCCTTGTCACTTTTCTTATAGCTCATTTATCACTTCGCTGCCTCAGTTTGGTACCCTCCGCTACAAACTTGTTTACAGTTCGATAAGCTCTGCCAAACTGCTTCGCAGTTTCAATAGATTTTATATTTTCAGCGAGTAACTTGACTATTTTTCTTTTCTCAGTTAATGTTAAATCCTTCTTCTTACCCATTTTCACCATTTAGATCCGTAAATAGAATACTTGCTTAATAATTCGGAACACAATATTTTACATATTTTTCAATAAAATGAGATAATTAATTTAATTATCAAAATATTTTATCGAAATGAACATCATCAATGCTGCTATATACAGGGTGGGCCGTAAGTTTCCATACATAGGAAAAATACATTTTTTTATGGACAACCATTTTTATTTATATAATATGCTCTACATGGTTGCCATTGTTTTGAAAACACATTTCAATACGTGTTCCCCACTGTTGATGAACACGCATTAGCACAGTTGACGTTATGCTTGTAATGGCGTTGGTGATACGTTCCTTTAGATGATTTATGTCTCGTATCTTTTCCTGATACACCATGGCCTTCAAGTGCCCCCAAAGATAGAAATCAAGGGGGGTGAGATCTGGGGATCTGGGAGGCCACTCCACAGGACCACGCCGACCAATCCAAGCATCCGGAAACTGCTGCTGATCCAAATACCGACGCACGTGAAGACCATAATGAGGTGGAGCTCCATCTTGCTGGAAGTAAACTGGGAAGTTACCTTCCTCGTTTAGCAGGGATGGGAAAATCTCTTCTTGCAACATGTTAAGATACCTTTCGGCATTAAGATTTCCACTGACAAAAATTGGTCCAATAATTCTGTCACCCCATATCCCGGCCCACACCATCACTTTACCGGCACCTTGCATCTTCGTCGGACTCAGCCAGTTAGGGTTAGCATTACTCCAATAACGTATGTTTTGCCGATTAACCTCTCCATTGACGTAAAAATTTGCTTCATCAGTAAACAAGATCTTACGTCAAACGCATATTCTTAGGGTATCTGAAACATAAAAACAAACGTTTAATTTTTCCTATGTATGGAAACTTACGGCCCACCCTGTATAGTGATTATTTGCTACAAATTTGAAATCGGGGAAAAACTTTTTAAAATATTGGAGAAAATGTATTCTGCTTAATAAGTGCGAACGCAGTGTATAACGTTCTGTTTATTTTAGCTGAATGGATATACAGTGGGACATATATATGGTCAAATAATAGAACGGAAAAATATATAATCATGCAAAACATAGTATTAACAAAATGTTAGTCCAGGAAAGTATAGTTATATTATCAAAAGTTATATTATCAAATATTAGTACAGGAAAAATATAGTTATATTATCAAATATTAGTACAGAAAAAAATATACAAAACGTATAATCATATTATTACAGGAAAAATATATATTGTCTTTACGTTCTACGGTGCAAAACGCTAAATTCGCGATAAATTTGGAACGCGCGAAACAGTCACTTTTCATCCCTCTCTGGAGTGTATTCGCGTCCATTATAAAAACCTGTGGTGGCGTTCCTAAATCTATCTACTTCTATTAGGGCTTGCGACTCGAGGTATACGAGTACACTAATAGGCGCGTCTATAGGTTTGGTAAACTCCAGCCTCACTGAAATGGTGCCGGACGGAACTTGACCGTGTTATTGCCACTTTTGATGAGAGGGGAATAAATGCTATGGATGCTTTTCCAAACAGCCTACCCAGCGATCCAGAAGTCGTGGTACTGGCGCACATCCGGTCAAGCGAATGCGAGGTCATCGATGAGATTATTTAAGTATTTTTGAGGGTAAAGACAAAGCACAATATATTTTCATTTATTAAACAATAGAAAACATGTACAAAAACGGTAACAGCATCCGCTACATAATTCTTAATGGATACAAATGTATATATAGGTTTACACAATATACCTTTACACATTACAGGGGGTACTAACATATGGGAACCTTTTTTTTATCTGTCTGCATACATATTTATCATTCATATTTGTGTTGCATAAATCGAATAATTTTAAAAAATTCATAAATCCCTTCCCACGTGACATATGCATGAGAAACAAAATACAATACAATCCACATGTTTCAGTATAATTTCCTTGGAAACGATATGGATTCCAAATAATCTCTGGCACATCTAGTTGCGCTATGACCTTCACAATTGTCGAGTCATTCCACGGTGGAAATCCGAGTAAATCGAAATAGTACATTCTTTCCTTAGTTTTAAAATAAATTACAAACCAGTGAATCCCCTTACCCGCCCCCAACAATGTCGGTGTTAACGATAACCCCGTACCAGTTTCTCGAACTAGCCAGCTTCAATATTTCATTCTTTGCAAAAACCCCGATAAATTTGGAACGCGCGAAACAGTCACTTTTCATCCCTCTCTGGCGTGTATTCGCGTCCATTTTAAAAACCTGTGGTGACGTTCCTAAATCTACCTACTTCTATTAGGGCTTGCGACTCGAGGTATACGAGTACACTAATAGGCGTGTCTATAGGTTTGGCAAACTCCAGCCTCACTGAAATGGTGCCGGACGGAACTTGACCGTGTTATTGCCACTTTTGATGAACGGGGAATAAATGCTATGGATGCTTCTCCAAACAGCCTACCCAGCGATCCAGAAGTCGTGGTACTGGCGCACATCCGGTCAAGCGAATGCGAGGTCATCGATGAGATTATTTAAGTATTTTTGATGGTAAAGACAAAGTACAATATATTTTCATTTATTAAACAGTAGAAAACATGTACAAAAACGGTAACAGCATCCGCTACATAATTCTTAATGGATACAAATGTATATATAGGTTTACACAATATACCGTTACACATTACAGGGGGTACTAACATATGGGAACCTTTTTTTTATCTGTCTGCATACATATTTATCATTCATATTTGTGTTGCATAAATCGAATAATTTAAAAAAAAATCATAAATCCCTTCCCACGTGACATATGCATGAGAAACAAAATACAATACAATCCACATGTTTCAGTATAATTTCCTTGGAAACGATATGGATTCCAAATAATCTCTGGCACATCTAGTTGCGCTATGACCTTCACAATTGTCGAGTCATTCCACGGTGGAAATCCGAGTAAATCGAAATAGTACATTCTTTCCTTAGTTTTAAAATAAATTACAAACCAGTGAATCCCCTCACCCGCCCCCAACAATGTCGGTGTTAACGATAACCCCGTACCAGTTTCTCGAACTAGCCAGCTTCAATATTTCATTATTTTCAAAAACCCCGATAAATTTGGAACGCGCGAAACAGTCACTTTTCATCGCTCTCTGGAGTGTATTCGCGTCCATTTTAAAAATCTGTGGTGACGTTCCTAAATCTATCTACTTCTATTAGGGCTTGCGATTCGAGGTATACGAGTACACTAATAGGCGCGTCTATAGGTTTGGCAAACTCCAGCCTCACTGAAATGGTGCCGGTCTGTTGGGAGTTTAAATGCGTATTTACGCCAGTATTTAAGTATTTACGCCAGCAGTTAAGTCAGGCGTAATGTCAAATGAGTAAATATTAAACTGTTCCACAAATTCTTTCTGAATTATGCCGAAACCAAGTTCATCACACGCACTTGTATTATGAGCCAAAGTACTATAAGCTCTCGCGCAGAGTAGGAATACCCCATCTGTTGAGTAATCCATATCCATTACCCCATCCAGAGCGATGCCATTTACGTATAGAATAATATTTTTAAGTCCGAAATTCTCGAATTTTAACGCACTCTTTTTATAATTTCCATTCGTCGAGGCGTGGTCTTGCATTCCAATTAAAATCCTTTTAGGTAGGACTCCAAGAGCAATGTTTTCTAGCTGTTTCGACGCCAGCCCTGCGGGAATCGTGTACAGTTTGATCTGTACCCTGTTAATTGAATATTTCAATGTGGCATGTACCAAATCTTTCTCAATTTCTATTTGCTTCGGGGAGCGTAATTTCACTCGGCGTGAAAGAAGGGGTTTTGGTAACCCCTTCTTCCTAGCAGTTCTCTTCTTTCCGCCACCACGCATTTTTCTCTTCGCATCTTTGATGATTTCATCCTGTGTACGTTTTAAATGTTTTTTTTAGAGCTTCTTTAGGCTTGGTGCCAGCCAATATGTCCTCTGCCGCGTTAAAACCTGTTTGTAACGCCTTCCTCCCTTAGTACCTTGCCCCCCTCTTCAACAGAGGGACAGCGGTGCGTAGTATGGATGAAAAAATGGACCCAAGTCCACTACCACGCTAGTATCTCACCCCTCGGTATACTATGAAAGGCTTTCTGTCCATTATAACTCTGCGTCGAAAGTGCAACTTCACTGTTAAGCTCCCGTCACCGAATGGGAAATTTTTACCCTCAATCGTTCTTATATATATTGAGATATTGGTTATTAGGTTAGTTGCGACATTCACATAATGGGGTTTTTCATAATTTAGGGTGTGTCGAATTTTTCAACTTTCAAATTCCAAATATGAGGGGTGCTAAAAAGTTGCAGCATGACTTAGGAATTCTAAAGATATTTTTTGTTAATTTAATATAATTTAGTTTTGCTTGGTAAGAAGCTACATAAAAATAGTGACTTTTTTTACTTTTTTGTGGAATTATATAATAATTATTATATTAATAATTATATATGCTGTATATATAATGCACTGCTGTTTTTGCTTATTTCACAGGTTGAAACATATTCATCAGTGTGCTGAAGATTACTTGTCCGTCAGTGCTACCATCCTAACCAGTGGGAATTGACCTACAATGGCTTCTAAAAGGAGGACAAGACTGGGGACATTCACACATATGAGCAACCTAATTGGAACTGGTAGAGAGTTGTTGCCCTCTGAACTCCCAACTCTGCGAGACGTTCTGAAATGGGCTACTGCTAAGAGAACAAAGTGGTGAGGATGTGAAAAACTACCCAGCAGCCAGTCTTGCAAAGGACATTTACCCTAAAGTGCTTGAAAAGTGGGAACGAGCAAACAGTTCTTTTGTAGCCCCCGTTGTAAATTCACGAGTCACAATCTTAAACAAGATCCAAGAGAGCTTGGAGCAGGCCAAAAACATATCTCTTGGGAGAGGAAAGCTACATGTCAAAGAGGCTTTCATTGCAAAACTTGACAAGCTTTTTGACATCCTCAGTTGCAAGTGTAAAATTGTTCTCTGCTCTGAATTTGGCTGCCTTGCAGAAATGCAGATGCTGGTTGCAAAAACGAAACTCACATTAATTGTACATGCCCTAGGGAGATGAAGATCCCGGTGAAGGAACTTTCTTTCATTAAAGGTCAGAGAGACAAGTCTAGTTCTATTGGACCACATCAGATTGGCTTGCCAGATCAACCTGAGCACAACAGACAAGTCAAAAAGCAGAAGCGGCAAGAAGACGAAAGAAGAAGGCTTGCTGAATATAAGCAGACAAGTAAGCAGGATGTTTCAATGCCATCAAATGAAATAATTTTCCCTGATGATGAAAATGAAGAACAAATAGCTGATGCTCAAGATGGAAAGGATGGAAGTTATGAAGTGACATTAGAAATACCAAGCACGTCTTCAACTTCCAATAAAAAGCCAGAGTACAACACATTAGAAATACCTAATGTTGCTATGCATAGCATCAGATATGGTGTTGGCTTGCGTGCCACAGCTGCCATCACCACTGCTGCCTTTATGGATGCTGGCTTGATCACTGAAGAAGACAAGAGACTTGTAGTTGATCACAATAAAGTCAAGAGGGCCCAAGAAAAAGTTATGAGATCCCTGGATCAGGAATTTGATGATCTTTGTAAGAAGGGTGAAATTGACTGCATCTTCTTTGACGGCCGTCAAGATACAACTAAAGTTATGCTGAAAGCAGACAATTCAGATCGTCAGTTCCCCAGCATCATCAAAGAAGAGCATTATTCTGTGTGCAGTGAGCCAGGTGGAAGATATCTCTACCACTTCACTCCTGAGAAAGGCTCAACGAGAAAAAAAACTGCTGAAGTTATTGCTGCTAATCTTGTAGATTTCATGAAGAAGAAGGGCATTGATAAAAGCCTGCAGGCCATTGGAGGTGATTCTACAAATGTTAACACTGGCTGGGAGGGTGGTTCCATGCATTGGGTAGAGGTCAAGCTTTGCCGTAAGCTGATCTGGTTGGTTTGTGCCCTCCACTAACGAGTTACCCCTGCGACACTTGATCACAGCACTGGATGGGAAGACCTTGTCTAACAACAAGTGGACAGGTAACATTGGCAAGATGCTAGACACTGCAACCGAACTTGAAATTGATCCTTCATTCACCAAACTCTCAATTGGAGAGCCTCTTACTTCACTGAGTGACAATGTCGTAAAGGATCTCTCTACTGATCAAGCGTACGGGTATAGGATCACACAGGCCATAAGGACAGGAGAACTTCCCACAGATCTGGCCCTTCTTGAAATTGGTCCAGTGAGCCATTCAAGGTGGTTGACAACAGCAAACAGGCTTTGTCGCATATGGGTTTCAAAACATGGCCTTAAAGGCAAAACCCTCAACAACTTAAGACTGATAGTGGAATACATTGTTGGTGTGTACTACCCCTGTTGGTTCAACATCAAAGTAAAACACTCTTGGGTGGAAGGCCCACGCCACATCTTGTTTCAGCTGCGGCTAGTTAGGCTGCAAAAGAAGGCTGTAGTGGATGCTGTTTTGCCAACCATCAAGCGCTCAGCATGGTATGCATTCAGCGAAATGATAATCCAGACACTCTTGTGCTCAGATGACAGTGAGGAGAGGAGAGCTGGTGTCCAAAAGATTGTTGACATGAGGGGTGGAGATGATGACACACTTGGAGATCTTTCTGTACGTCCCAGGAAGACACCTTCCATCAACCCCAGTGCTTCTTCCGTGTTGGAGCTGACAGACTGGTCTGACGGGGTATTTGAACCTCCTTTGACATGTAAACTGACTACAGCGGAAGTAAAGAAGTTCTTTGACAAGCCTATGCAAGTTCCACAGTGGCGCTGTCATGCTCAGTCAATAGAGAGGTGTGTGAAACAAGTCACAGAGGCAGCAGGCAGGGTGTATATACATGAGAAACGTGAGGGCTATATCAGAGGCCAAGAATCAAGTTGGCGGCTGATGTCCAAGAACGAATCAAAGCAAGACTTGATGAAACTTGTTTAAATATTTTTTTTTACGGATGTCATTACTTTCTAATGTTGTTTTATGATTACAAGGATATGTTTTATGATTACTAGGATATGTTTTATGCAGAGAAACTAAAATTTTTATAGCATTACCTGACATTTTGAGAAGCTAAAATTAATAAATGTTGTTTTCCGAGAGCAATTTATGTGCTTTTTAATCAAACGTAGATTTACCAAGCTAAATGTTGAGTAATCACAAAAATAATAGCAGATTTGAATTCTTCACATCCAAAAACATATTTTTAAAACCCCTCAGTGAAGGAATTGGCAAAAATTAATTTTCACCTCCCAAATTGACACACCCTAAATTATTGTCATATGTAATACTCAAACTCCTTCCTCTATGGTTGGGGATGTGTGCTATGCGTAGCAGGCGTGCCTGGTATCCCCAACAAACTGGTGTTCTGCTATATTGCTGTAAATATAGCACATGTCTGGAGGCTGAGAGCTTACAACCAATTTCTCCATCTTCAATTGATAGACTAAGGTGGACAAGTCATCCGGTGCCTCGTGAAAGGTTTCTCTTTGGAAGGCTGATCGATATCGCCCCTCGGTTATAATTTTGAACACTTCCGTCTTTAAGATTTCTGTTAACCTTTGAGTTTAGGATTAGAGTATGTGCAGAGTTTCCTTTGTTTACGATTTCGTATAATAAATCATTCGTAAGACTTGAGTTTTTTAAACTCACGTTTAAGTTTCTCACAACATCCTCAGCCGAACCAATATTTAAAAAGAGGGTGTCCAGCTGAATTTCTCATTCCCCGCCTCATACGAATCAACTCAAAACACACGGTCGTCCTCCCTCCTCCCTCATTCCCTGCCTCATACGAATCACGGCCCAACTCAATGGGTCCATGGAACTCTTACAAAGTTGGCTAGTGTGTTGTTAGGGTGTACAGACAGGGACGAGGAGGACGGGAGTGTGACGTAGAAATGGTTAGGAGTCATGCTGCATACTAATTAAGCTTCATTACTGCATCAGCTTTTATGTAGGTATTGAAGCTTTCTGGGTAACCTAGCCACTTCACCAGGTACATCTTTCTCTTCCCTGTACCTTTGCTTCCTAAAATTTTCTCAATTTTAAACACATTTTTTCCTAAACTAAATACCACTTTCTGCAATTCCTCGCAGTAAAAGCCTCCCAAGATCTCTTCTCTATTCAAATCTTCAACGTAAGTAGTATAGCCGCAAAAGGGTAGAGTGCAGGAATGGTGCAATTTATTACGTAATGTTGCAATGGTGCAAAGGGGGGTGGGGGTTATGCAACAACTCACTGTTGCAAAGGGGGGTGGGGGATGCTGCAGGTGCAACAAGGAAACTTGGAGGCGGCGTTATCCCCCAAGAGAAAGGAGAGAAAGGAGGAGAGGTGTTCACCTGGCAGGAGCCAAGTGCATATTAAGACTTCAGCCGAGTAGGCGTTGTCTTATAGGCTCCTAATCAGCCAGTTGGCTTAGAAGGAGCCAAGGGGGGCGGGGTACACCTGAAGGGGGAGAGAGAGAGAGAAAGAGAGAGTATCGGCCTTTGTTGCCCAAAATGGGATTGCAAGGGCATGCAACATGGAGGCGGAGTTCTCCCCAAAGCTATTTTCCCCAAAGGGGTATACCTAACCTAAGAGGCCTCTAAGGGGTTTTCCCAAAGGGCCAGAAAGAGAAAGGACCAGAGATCCTTGCTCGGCTGGGAGCCGAGCTTGTATGACTCCGTCGTCAGCCTCTCGTTTTTTTATAGACCTCTAATCCGTCATTTGGTTGAGTTGCCAGATAGCGCCATATATTTAATTCCAATAGAAGGCGGAGTTGCCAGTTTGTGCTATATATTTAATTAATTCTAATCGAAGACTGAGTTGCCAGATACCAATATTTATTAAATTAAACCATATATTAATCAAAATACCACAATATATTTATATGATGGTAGTTAATCGCTGTTGTCACGAATAACAGTGGGAAAGGAAAAGAAAACTTACGAATATAGGTGAAACATACGACAATTCAAAACACACGATCGTCCCCTCCTCCCTCATTCCCCCCAAACTTCTCACCCCATCTGTGCTTGTTACCTTATATATATATATATATATATATATATATATATATATATAGAAAGAATCATAATAACCGTGTCTATTTAATTTTGTCATTCCTTATATACATATATATATATATATATATATATTATTATTATATATATATATATATATAAATGGATTTCACCTTAAAGTGAATTAAAACATTAACTTTATTACTTAATTCCTATTTTTATTATAAATTTCACAATTGAATAACAGTGGGAAATGAAAAGAAACCTTACGAAGAAAGTTGAAATAAACGACAATTCAAAACACACGATCGTCCCCCTCCTCCCTCATTCCCCCAAACTTCTCACCCCATCTGTGCTTGTTACCTTATATATATATATATATATATATATATATAGAAAGAATCATAATAACCGTGTCTATTTAATTTTGTCATTCCTTATATATATATATAAGGAATATATATATATATATATATATATATATATATATATAAATGGATTTTCACCTTAAAGCGAATTAAAACATTAACTTTATTACTTGATTCCTATTTTCATTATAAATATCATAATTGAATAACAGTGGGAAAGGAAAAGAAACCTTACGAAGAAAGTTGAAATAACGACAATTCAAAACACACGGTCGTCCCACCTCCTCCCTCATCCCCCCCAAACTTCTCACCCCATCTGTGCTTGTATATATATATATATATAATAAACGAATGAACAACTCGTGCACACACACACACACACACACACACACACACACACGAGGAAAGGGTTACCGAGAATCTGGGTCAATTCGAATCGTTTGCCCTAATGCCTTTTTTGACCGCGAGTTGACCTTTGTTCCAGTCTACCCGGGATAAATCTCGCTTCACTCCAAATCTTAATTTTGCTGTTGTTATTACTTCTACAATGAAACACATTCTCGAAGCGAAGAAAATGTTTTATATTTTTATTTACGCGTAGAGTGCATGAGGTGGGCAAACCTGAAAGTACTAACAATTATATATATATATATATATATAATATATATATATATATATATATATATATAGATAAGAAAGAGAGAGCGAGAGAGAGTTTTGTTCATTCTTTTAAAATAAATAAAGGAATGGATATATATATAGGGTGGTACAAATTACAGTAGTAATAATAATTAACTCTTTCTCGCCGAATTGGAAAGCTTTTCACCCGACCTTAGACCTACAGTTTAACGTGGATTCAGAAATACATCTCGTCAGGAAATGATTGCTCACTATTTCATCGAGATAATTAAAGCTCATATACAGGACCTGCATTGTCTATAAGATCTGTGGCGCGTGGAGCATGCAGCCTTCAGAAGATGTGAACATCTGTTCTGTGGATCAGTTCAAGAAATACATCTCGTCAGGGAATCGTTGCTCACTCTTCCACATTTCAACATAACAGGATCATTTGATTATTGAACCGGATTTAAAATAACAGTATCATTTGATCCGTGGGGTAGTATGGCTGCAAAACATGCTAATGCACGATTTTTCTCTTTAGTAATAATAAATAGCTCTTCCCCGAATTGTAACAACGGTTAAGGTTTTCACTCCGCCTTAGACCCACAGTTTAACGTGGAAACCGAATGCTCTTTTCTTTTTTAAAAATATAATTAAAGGAATGGATATATTTATAATTTCTTTATTATAAAATCCTCTCGATTACATTAGTGACTAATGATCCGGGAATAGTGGGGGAAAAATATTGACATGGTAAAGAGAGCAAGGGGTAATACGAGCATTAAATCTATTGGAGAAAATATAAAGATGCCATTAGTCGTCCGGACCCGTTATAGCGGTGTTACGATTGGTACACAAACTTATCATAGCTCCACCCAGCTACACTGGCAACCAATCACTACGAACATCTGGCCTTAATCTTTTGGGGCGGAGCTTGGCGATTGTGCATATAAAAGGAAATATTTTTCAGTTGGGAGTAACAGTAGCTATTTTCGCGTCAGTGAATAATCATTCCCTCTGCCAGTGCATTCCCTCCACCATGGACCACGAACTTTACGTTTTCCGGATTTGTATGAAGAAGGTGACACTGCAGCATTGACTGCAATTAATCTTTTTAACGCGATTGACCGTGATGAATTATTTCCAACGCAAACCGTTGAAGATATTTGCAGTGACGCTCCTTACAATCCGACGCAAGGGACTACCATAGAAATGTAAGTGTCTATAATTTATTCACAAGAAACATGATTTTATATATATGGAGGGTTGTAGTATCTCGTCAAATACTTCATTTAGATACTCACCATTATGCTAAAACCGAAATTTTTATGGCAATCTTTTGCGTGTTTTAAATGTTATTCGGATTTACCTCTTAAATGAGTTTCGAACCAAAGATATCTTCACATAATGGGGTCTGTCTGTATACTCTGTATATGTTTTTATTAAAAAAGAATCAATATGAACATTATTCTTTCTCCTTTAAGGTCCGATGAGGATTTGACACGTGTTATACAATCTTTTGAAGAATCTCGTGTCATGAATACGGAGGATATACTGATCAGTCAGCATAATGAATGTCACACCGAAATAATGTAAGTGTTTTTCGATCTTTTTGGGGTAAGAAGACAATATATTTTCATAAATTTATTAAATGAAAGAAATCAGTACAATAACCATCTTAAACTACAGAATATACCGTTACAAATATACACACACGAACAAAAACATTATACTATACAACGAGTACGTACAATTGGAAAACGGATTTTTATCTGTCTGCATACCATTTCATCGTTTCGGCGAGTGTGACACGGGTCAAATAAATTTAAAAATTTATAAATTCTTTATCACATGACATATGCATGAGAAATGAGACGCAGTACATTCCGCAAGTATTACTAAAATATCCTTGTATACGAAACGGGTTCCATACAACTTCGGGAATATGTAACTGAGCGAGAAATTTTACAATAATAGGGTCACTCCAGGGTTGAGTACCGAGTGAATCAAAATAGTACAGGCGCTGTCTATTTTTAAAATAGACAGCGATCCAATGAATCCCTTCATTACCGATGACATCTGTGTTCACAATAAGACTACCGCATTCTCGCGTACTTGGCAAACTCAATGTTTCATTCTTCGCAAACACCGATAAATTTGGAACGTGTGACTCGTTCACTATTCATTACTTTCTGAAGTGTATTAGCATCCATTTTAAAAGTCAGTGATAACGCTCCTAAATCTATCTACTTCTATTAGGGCTTGCGATTCGAGATATACTAGTACACTAATAGGCGCGTCTATAGGCTTGGTGAATTCCAGCCTCACTGAGATGTTTCCGCTCTGCTGTGGGCTTAAATGCGTATTTACGCTAGCAGATAAGTCAGGTGTAATGTCAAACGGATAAAGGTTAAATTGATCAATGAATTCTTCCTGCGTTACCCCATTACCAAGCTCATCACAATCACCTGCAATATGGGTCAGATTACTATAGGCTCTGGCACAAAGAGGTAACACAGCGTCTGATGAATAGTCCGTACCATTGTTCCACCCAAAGCAATGCCATTAACGTATAGAGTTATATTTTTAAGTCCGAAATTCTCGAATTTAAAGGCACTCTTTTTATATTTTCCATTCACCGAAGCATGGTCCTGCATTCCGATTAATATCCTTTTAGGAAGATTTCCCAGGGCAATGTTTTCTATCTGCTTCGATGCCAACCCTGCAGGCACCGTATATAGTTTGATTTGTACTCTGTTAATAGGATATTTCACTGTAGCGTTTAGTAAATTTTTCTCAATTTCTAGTTGTTTTGGTGAACTTAATTTCACTCGCCGTACGCGGAGGTATGTGTCCATAATGTGAACCACAACGGGCTTTGCACCCTCTTCTTGATCAGCATCCAGATTTAAGCAGATCTCAGGACTCGTGCGGGTGAGCTTTATTTTCATATCCACCCCGTTGACAAGCAACTTCTCCTGGAAAGTGAAATCTGTGTGCAGCCGTCCAAAACACTCGTATATTTTCTTTTTAGAATTTTTAAATTTGTCCTTTATACTACTTTCATCTTTAGTTTGATAATATCCCTCGGCACTTAAAAAGGTAGCCTTCGCTTCTTTGGAAAAGTTGAGGACATTTTCCAGATAGGCTCGTAGATGATAGTACCCCGTGCCTGCCGATATGTTGGTCTGATTTAAATATACGTCACACTGGTTGAATATGGAGTGCAGAAAGTTTGTTTCAGGGTATACAGCATATTTGTCATCGCAGACCGTTCCATCAGAATGGGCTATACGTAGCTTAGCGTACATGTGCACACAGCTTGGATCAAAAAAGTAAGGGCCTGAGCTGGGTATCACGAATTCTATAGGTGCACTCGGGGAACTAATTGTGTTTAAAGGGTTAATTGTAATAAAATCACTGTGCTCAATAGAAACTTGAGTTGGAGGCAGCTCAAAAAGGGACAGCTCCGATTTACAGCATTGTGAACTACATGGGTGGATGAAGCGTGCCATGGCGAGTTAGAAATAGTGCCTCCTCTCTCGACAAGTAGTAAACAAACTATGATTCATGAGATCAATGTCCTTAGCTTATATCAGTCAAAAAAGTGGTCAACCATAGGTTTCATTCGCTTACAGCACTTCTTTTTTGATATCCTTTTACGTTTAATACCACGTGACCCCTTCTTCCGGGCAGCCCTCTTCTTCTTCCCGCCACCACGCATTTTTCTCTTTGCATCTTTGATGATTTCGTCCCGTGTACGCTTTAAATGTTTTTTTAGAGCTTCTTTAGGTTTAGCCCCGGCCAATATGTCTTCTGCAGTGTTAAGACCTGATTGTAGCGCTTTCCTTCCGAGGTATCTGGCACCCCTCTTCAGCAAAGGAACAGCCGTACGTAGTATGGATGAAAAAATGGATCCAAGTCCACTACCGCGCTGGTATCTCACCCCTCGATAGACGGTGAAAGGCTTTCTATCCATTATAACTCAGTGCGTCGAAAGTGTAGCTTCACTGTTAAGCTCCCGTTACCGAATGGGAAGTTTTCACCCTCAATCGTTCTTATATATATTGAGATATTGGTTATTAAATTAGTTGCGACATTCACATAATGGGGTCTGTCATATGTAATACTCAAACTCCTTCCTCTATGGTTGGGGATGTGAGCAATGCGCAGCAGGCGTGCCTGGGTATCCCCAACAAACTGGTGCTCCACTATATTACTGTAAATATAGCACATGTCTGGGGACCTTTCAGCCAATTTCTCCATCTTCAATTGATACATTAATCTGGACAAGTCATGCTGTGTCTCGTGAAATGTGTCTCTTTGGAAGGCTGCGCTATATCGGCCATTGGTTAGAATTTTGAACATTCTACGGTCTTTAATACGTCTGTTAGTCTTTGATTTTAGGATTAGTGTATGTGCAGGGTTTCCTTTGTTTACGATTTCGTATACTAAATCATTCGTAAGGTTTGAGTTTCTTAAACTTACGTTTAAGTCTCTCACAACATCCTCGACCGAACCATATTGACCCGGTCCTAGTCTTACTTCTGTACTGTAATACCGTGCAACCTTAGTCCGAGCGATACGTATAGTTTCATCCATAGCTACCCCAGCTTTTTCACACTCGTCAATGTCTCTAAGAATCGTAAAAACGGTTTCTTTATGTTCAATATTTAAAAAGATGGTGTCCAGCTGAATTTCGCATATCCCCACCTCATACGAATCACGACCCAATTCAATGTGCCCGTGGAGTTCTGTTACAAAGTTGGCTAGTGTGTTGTTAGGGTGTACAGACAGGGACGAGGAGGACGGGAGTGTGACGTAGAAATGGTTAGGAGCCATGTTGCATACTATTTAAGCTTCATTATTGCATCAGCTTTTATATAGGTGTTGAAGCTTTCTGGGTACCCTAGCCATTTCACCAGGTACATTTTTCTCTTTCCTGAACCTTTGCTTCCTAAAATTTTCTCAATTTTAAACACATTTTTTCCTAAATTAAACGCAACTTTCTGCAATTCCTCGCGGTAAAAGCCTCCTGAGATTTCTTCCCCATTCAAATCTTCAATGTAATACATCATTATCTCACCTTTAGGTCTCATAGCCCTAACTTTAAAAATCTCGCGTGTCCATCCTTGCTCAAAACCCTTTGCGAATTTATTCCCCGAACGCGACAGCCTTACATAATCATTGATTTTGAAGCGCGCCGAGTGTGGTGGTGTGTGGTGATCCATCTCTTCTCGGGAGCGTACCTCTTTCTAAAACTTCGTTAGGTGTTGTCCCAATCGTGCGATGGTGTGAGCGGTTGTAGGATGATGCCAATGATTCCAGAATGTCTAGAAATCTGTATGTGTTTTTATGTGTAAAATAACGGTGCATGCGTTCCTTTATGGTGCGCTGAACTCTTTCAGCTAAAGAAGCCTTATGTATAGAATTGGTTGTGTAATAGCTGATATTAAACTCTGTCAACATGTTCTGAAAAGCACGGCCTATAAATTCCTTCCCCATATCCGTACAAAAATAGCCAGGAACCCTGTTTTCTTTTAACATTAGCGTTTTGGTGGCTTTAGCAACTGTTTCAGGTGATTTATTTTTCAGAGGAACTAGCCACAGATATCTAGAGAATACGTCTATTATGAATAGAATGTAGCGGTAACCATCGTTATACACAGAATATCTTTGCATGTCTGTTAAATCTGCTTGCCAAATAGAATCAATCGAGGAAGCCGTTGTCTTGGCTGTTTTAAACCTTTTTCTCACAGGCTTATGAAGCGTATAAGCGTCCTGCTCCCTCAAAAATCTTTCAACATCTTTTTTCCTACTCCGTAAACACTTCTGTACAGTCTATCTACGCCGCCGTAGGAGGCTGGGTTAGAAATGTCATAATAGCGTTTAGTTAATACGTTAGCCATTTGCGTATTTTAGAGGCACGTGGGTAGGGTTGACCGTTGTTTAACCTCTTCTTTCTCCTCTTCAAAGGTGTTACCGCCGGGGGTGACGGCGTCTTCAATTGTGCACATGCGTTGCATGTTCCAAGTCTTTTAACCTGTTCAGATTTCCTATCAACGTTTTAGGGACATTTATTTGTTGTAGTCTTGCTTTAATATGCTTCCATCCTGATGGTGATGGCCTATCCCACTTTCTCACCAGATCATGGACAATGTCTACGATATTCGATCCCTGTACCTTTGATCCTTCCACAATGATCTCGCCTGTATCGGTCCATTGTATGGCTGGATCCTCATTCAATAGATTATAAAGACTTAAGCCTTTACTCCTCAATGTATGTGGGAGGGTGCTTTTTAATACATGCTCGATATGTTGTGTGGCTAATCCCTTAATTTTTGGTTGGTCAGCTGTATCGTCGGGCACAGATCCTATGTCGCCATGTCCATCGTCCCCCGTGCTGTGCCTAATAACCACAGGAATCTCTGTAGGGTTCTTATAATTTTCGTACTCGTGAAGAAATTTCTGCAGAGCTTCTTGGTATAAGATTCTTTTCTCATCAGGTGTTTTTTCACTGTTTAATAGGGCTAGCAATTCGCTTTCCATTCTTTTAAGTCTGCTTTTACGGGGATCTAGAACCGTGTCTGGATTCCTTTGCAGTGAAGCGTACACCTCGTGGGGAATCACTACCACTTTCTTCATTATATTAATCTAGTCAGTAAAGGACCCAAAACTGAAAATAAGATGGGGAGAAATGACCCTCCTGTTTGTACAATAATTCGTTTTTTCTTCGCTACAGTTTGACTTTTACGAGCGAGTGCACGTATTATGTTCTTGTAACGGCGTAGGCGAGCCTTCTGAGGGGTTTTCATTGATACATTGCAATTTATAACGTTAAGACAGATTTCACAGATGCATTTTAAAAAGTCGGCGTCGATATTTTTAATAAACATCTGCTGCATTGCCCGGGGCAGTCGATGATAGATTTTTATTAATTCACGGTATTTCTTTAGTCTCTTTGTCATTCTGGAATATACACCGTTTCAGGCTCGTTTGGAAATATATTCGTTCGTAGAAGCACTCTAAACGTGTTTCGCGGATGAAGGTCGCAAAGCAAATATCCGTAACGCGTGCTTGTAGCTTCTTTATAAACTTCCAAAAACTCCTTACGCTGATTCGGGAACATTTGATTGGCTAATACCCCAATTTGTGATACATCTCTACGTTGTGCGAATAAGACTAGATATTGCGTATTTAACGACACATCGCGCATGTATCTATTTTTGAAAAATAGATTCTGATTGATGAAGAACACGCTTATGTTAAGATGGTGGGAGAATACTGTAAATGTCTCGGCAAACGTTTTATCCATCTCCAACATGAGATCGTCAATTACAATGACTGTATGTTCATTTCCCTTTAACGAATTAACGTCATATACGCCTTTGTGGAACAAAATATCATCTTGGTACTCGTTGAACACTGATTGATACGTCGAATAGCACCATATAACTTTATGCACAAATTTCGAGAACATCTCTCCCTTTTCTTTAATGATTTTAAGCATAAACACAGTTTTACCACATCCTGTAGGTCCAGATATAATACATGTGGATGGGCTCGTGAATCTGAATTTTTCTACAGAGTCCATTTCTAACACGTCACACTCCTAAGTGGGTCATTTACAAAATATTACAAATTTTGAGTGCTGTTCCTTATATTTTGTTTTCTTCTCCCACAGAACCGTGAATGACGATGAGGTACAGCACCCCATCATTGACATTACGGATGACCTCGACGACAGTGTAGTTGTGATCTCCTCCCCTGCCAACGAACCCTCACCAGCGATACCGGTAGCACGTCCAAAGCGGAGGTATGATGAAGAGAACCCCACGTCAGGTATAAAGCGACCGAAATACGCGCCTGTTGCACCAGTAATAGATCCCCAACCCTCAACCTCTTACGCAACAATCCCCCCAGCAGCACCTCCCGCTAATATATCCCCTTATTCATCCGCCACAGTTGCCCCCCGTTCTGTTAAGTCTACAATAATAGATCCCCAACCCTCAACCTCCTACGCAACAGGCCCCCCAGCAGCACCTTCCGCTAATATATCCCCTAATTCATCCGCCACAGTTGCCCCCCGTTCTGTTGAGGATGATATAACGTTTGAGTTGGTGCGCTCCGCAGCCCCCACCCCAGCCTTGACTAGAAATCGGTATAGAGTCAGGGTCGACCCTAGAGCCATGTATAGCAATGGAATTGAGCGCGGGCTACGCCGGGTTGTACAGCGTATTGTAGAGTTTGCTCTTCAGAACGCGACGAGCGTGAAGTCAGGACGAGTCTGTCCTTCGGATTCGGGTCAGATGACGGTGATGTAGATGATTATTGGGTAGTAGTGCCATTTAGACGTTTGGCGGCTGAAGATGTAGAATATATATTAGGACGTATAATGCAAGCTGCCCAAAGTAGTATAGCCTTCAATATGGACAACTTCACGGTAAATATTGATCGTGTATTCCGTGTTGCGGGTCATAGTGCCATACCGTATACTCTTAACCTCAATTCTCAATATTTATAGACGGCATATAAACGTCGATCGTGGTTGCGGCTTTATAGCAGTAGTCTTGGCTACATGTTTACTGTACAAAATACACGGCTCAAAAAATTTGGCTGCCTACGGTCGTGGAACGTGCCCGTAAACTAGCTGTAGACTGTGAACTTGAATTTGACTGTAATATGGGGCCTGAAGAGCTGAGAATGGTAGAACAGGAAATGAATGTCCGTATAGTTGTATTTGGGTTGGATGATCGTCGTAGGACTGTGTATGTTTTTAAAAGCTGTGTGAGAGATCGTACAAGACCCCTACTTATTTTAGGATTGTCGGGACAACGTATCTCCCCATCCGTAATATAAGGTGGCTTTACGCGAGTTATGACAAAAGTCGAAAATATGGGAGACATCATGATTTGTGTAAGGGGTGCCTCGAGTTTGCGGATGATATAGTGAGACATTGTAAAGAATGTCACATGGTATGTGAGCAGTGTAAAAGCACCAAATGTGAAAGCCGTGTAGTTGAAGCTGAGAAGAGAGACTGTGATGTGTGTAGACGCACATTCTTCAATAATAACTGCTTTGAGCTCCATAAATCAACTGGCACGTGCAGGAAAATGAGAATCTGTGAATGTGGTATGTTTCACACAATGGATAATTGGGGAAATTTAAGCACAAGTGTGACGAAATTCACTGTCCTACATGCCAGGAGGAGATAAGGCGGATGGAGTAAAGCATGTATGTTATATGAAAGATGCTAAGCCTAAAAATAACCCTTGTATAACTGTATACTACGATATAGAAACATATACGAACGCTGAAACCAAAGAGGTAATTCCACATTTACTTGTGAGCCAGACCATCTGTGATGAGTGTATGGGGATCGAATGTGACGAGTGCCCCAAATGCGGTAAACGGACAAACGTTTTTAAAACGAATGTCCGCGATAGTCCTGTGAAACTATTTGTATCCTATATTGTCAAGTTAGCCGACAAGTTCAAAAAAATGACTGTGTATATTCTCGCCCATAACGGGGCAAAGTTTGACACGCAGTTCCTTTATAAGGAGTTGCTTGAACACGAATCCTCTGAGATATTTACAGGTGATCCATTGAAAAGAGGCAACAAATTAATACAGATGCAAATAAGAGGCAATGTACAATTTAAAGACACTTTATTATTCACACCTTGTAAATTAGCAAAGCTACCCAAGGTGATGGGGGTAGCAGCTGAAGTTTCCAAAGGATACTTCCCTTACACTTTCCTCACCAGCGAGACTTTAAACTACGTAGGCCCACCACCACCCAAACATTATTTTAACTATGACTGTATGAGTGTAGATGAACGTGAAGACTTTGATCGATACTACAACAGTTTTAATGAAAGTAACCCTTATAATATAGCTGATGAATGTGAGCGTTATTGCGTGAATGATGTGCGCGTGCTTAGAGTATGTTTCCAGGCCTTTAGAAGGATGTACATAGGCCGTTTCAAATGCGATCCGCTGCAAGTCGCAACCACCATCGCGTCATTATGTTTTACGGTGTTCAAGAATAACTTCATGCCTAAAGACACCTTAGCCATTATTCACCGAAACAACCCCGCAGTTACGGACACAAGGCTATTTACTGGCTCATACACCTACAGCAACAGACAGGTGTATACATAAAGCACGCCCGCAACACGGGTGAAGTACCCATTAAGATTAATGGACGTGTTTTTTGGGTTGATGGGTTAAGTGAAAACCGTGTCACTGGTGTGAAGACTGTGTACTCCTTTAACGGATGCTGGTGGCATGGATGCCCCCGTCCTGAGTGCGGAATCGCCGGAGATATCCACGGTAGATCTCCTGCCGACTGTCTTGCATGGACCCGCACCCGCGATCAACTTATAGGATCACAGTTCACTCACAAAGTCTTGTGGGAGCATGAATATGATGCACGGATGGAGACAGACGAGGTGTACCGTGAGGAAATAAACACGATCAAGCGTTCAATGGTGCTGGATCCTCTCAAATGTGGTGATAGCTTGTTTGGAGGACGTACAAATCCATTCAGACTATACTTTCCACCTACGGAGGGCGTGAAGCTCCATTACTACGATTTCTGTTCTTTATACCCATACGTGATGAAGAACAATCCGTACCCCGTGGGCGCTCCTGAGAAACTGGTGGGACCTAACCTGCCCTCCATCAATGAATTTTCAAGAAATTTGAATGATCGTTACTTTGGGCTCTCTTTCGTAGACGTACTCCCCCCACGCAATTTATGGATGCCAATCTTACCTGTCGTTATCGACCACAAGCTCATGTTCCCACTGTGCGTGAAGTGCGCGGAAGAGAATAACGGCGATTGTAACCATATACCCCACCAGCGTAAGATCAGAGGCGTATATACAAGTCCTGAGCTGGCCCTAGCCGTACGCCATGGTATAGAATACTGAAGATACATGAGGTGTGGAGGTTTCAGAAGCTACCCAACCTTTTCACACCATATATAAACGCATTTTTGAAGGATAAGGTTGAGGCATCAGGGTATCCGCGAGGAGTTGATACCGAAGATGAAAAGTCTGCCTATATTCAACGTTACCGCGACCGCGAAGGTATACAACTTGATCGTGCCCAAATTGCAAAGAATCCTGGCAAGCGCTTTAGTGCAAAGTTGTGTCTAAACAGTCTATGGGGAAAATTTGCACAGAATACCGGCAAAGGGAACATTCATTTGGCACAAAGTTATAGTGATGTCTGGGATTATGCCAATGCTCCCGATAAAGAGGTCATGGAGATCGTGAATGTAGGTAATACTTACATAATAAAGTACAACAACACTGAATTGGCCACAGATACCTCAAGGGTTACAAACATACCTGTGGCCAGCTTCACAACAGCCTACGCCCGTATAAAACTTTGGGGTCTATTGCATTCTCTTGGGCGGAGAGTATTGTATGCCGATACAGATAGCGTGATATTCACAGAGAGGGAGGGTGAATACATGCCCGCTATTGGGGAGTTCCTCGGCGAGCTCACTGATGAGATCAAGGATGAGTATGGGGACAACGCATACGCCGACTCTTTTGTCTCAACAGGACCTAAAACTTATGGGGTACGGGTCAGGGTGGGGGAGGATATGAAATATATCGTGAAGGCAAAGGGTATTACGCTCAACCATGCGAATCGGCGGGTTGTTAACTTTGAATCGTTGAAGGATCTAGTGTGCTTGGACGATGAGGGCGAACGACCTCCCCAACTAACTGTAGGCACCCACAATTTTCGGGCGCAGAAGCTGGGGGGCGTGAAGGAACTTAGGGGTACGAAGGTGTGCCGTAACACCTATAGGAAACGTTACCAGTTACCTGGTACCTATGATACCGTACCCTTTGGATACCATAACTTTTGATGCGCCTATTGTTAACTTACTTATGACACGTATTTGTAAATGTCTTGTATATAATCTTTGATGTATCTATTGTTAACTTATTTATTACACGTATTTGTAAATATATATATAACTTGAATATCTCGTTTATTAAATCGTATTTGTAAATATATATAACTTGAATATCTCGTTTATTAAATAAATCATGTTTCAATTAGCGTTTCACTTTCTCCTTTGTGTGTGTGTGCACAGGTGAAAGTTCTAAGCTCCGCCCACTGTAAGACCAGCAACGTGAGTCATGCTACTATCTGGGATTCCCTGCGTGGTCAGTCGACTGCAGTAAGCCCTTGAGATCAGACGTGTATTCGCCAGCGTAGAAGAAAAAAGGAGATCAGACGTGTATTCAAAGAAAATGGCTACCTTTAATATTGCTTGTACAACGTTTATGAAATGGTATTCAGCAAAGTGTGAAGATGTGGTGGATACCGAAAAACTTCCTATTCCCCCTCCTATGCCTCTTTTAAAACCACATTGGATTGTGCGAAGTTGCAAGATGTACAAATACTCTACGGATGTTCTGGTGAGACCGTTGAAGGCTTTCGTTGCACAGACGATGTGCTGAAGTATGCTGTAGAGCTAAACTTTATAAAGTCTCACATATACCGTGAAGTAAAAGAAACAACGCGTGCAGAAGAGAAGCAGCAGGTATGGATAATGAGTCTTGTGGATGGGTGGTGTGACAAGCGGTATTATGTCATGTTACACCATGTCGATTACTCATACCCTACGACTGAAAATGTGAATCTCGTCATCATGGACAATCTTAAGTATTTTTATCACTATATTAATGTATATCATGATGAGGTTCGTAGTGAGGTTGTGGCTAGTGCCCTGCGTGAGTTTTTAACAGACTTTAGAGACGAGTATCGTTTGATGGGCAGAAAGGAAAAATATGAGCATATGTTCCTCTCAAATAGTGCGCCGGAGTGTGAAGATGTTTAGTAAAACATTATAAAATGTGCCTAGTTCGTGAAAATTATCCTGAGGGAAACTGTCTGGTGCGTAGTCTGGTAGTGATAAAACCGAAATTAATTCTTGTACGGAAAAACACCTACCCAATATGTACAACAATTCGATTATGGTGCGACTCGCGGATCATACGAGTTCGAACAACCCATTCACGTATCATCGAGTCAGCCGCCCATCGAACCGTTCCTGCCTACCTGCGTGCCTCACACGGCTCATAGTTATCTCAGAGCTTGAACCGAGTGGACGTGCGCTCCTCGAATACGATGGAACTTCCTTTGAGCAGCATTCTCAACGCCTCGTACGATGTGTCCGTGACGAAATCGTTGCGCGTGTTCAGGCGTAAATCCGGTACCGTTAGCTATGTACTGGAAACGGAATGTAGACAAACAAACAAACGGGTTTATTTAAGTGTCGAGGAGATGAATAGAATCTTCGTGATAGTTGAGAAGTGGAGTGAAGATCGTTATAAAATACCTGCTAACGTAGGTACAAGAAGAGAGCAGATTAGTGACGCACCCTCATACGCCGTTGTATGTACGTTGTGTATAAATAACGATCGGCCATGCATTGATATACGGCTGATGTGGAAGAATGCTTCTGATAATAACGCTCTTGTTCCTACGCGAAACCGTTTCATCCTCGACAGAATGTTTGAAATCGTCGGATTCCGCAAGCTGAAACCTATATTAGACGCGCGTGTTACGGATATGCTTTATTTTGATACAGTACTTGAATACGCATACACCGCTCTGCTCGATGGGTTTACCGAGTGTAGGGCTGAACAAGGTGAGAATGGTCTAGAGCTGGACGTTTATTTAAAAAGTTTAGACTCTTTGAAATACCATGAACTTTGGTACAAAGCAATTGATCGGTACAAGGCTGAGCTCACCTACA
This sequence comes from Bathynomus jamesi, assembly GCA_023014485.1. NCBI lineage: Eukaryota > Metazoa > Arthropoda > Malacostraca > Isopoda > Cirolanidae > Bathynomus > Bathynomus jamesi. The sequence goes on from JAJOZX010000451.1 coordinate 1,131,323, forward strand.
CCGTTCACCCTGAAGAACTATTTCTTTATATAACGCGCAGTTGTCGTAACGATTTAGAAGATTATTTCAATTGCCGCTATGTTGAGTGAAGATGAGTTCACGATTGAAAAGCTCGGGTCGGTAGAAATAAACCCTCGATTGGAAAAGCGTGTTTATAAACTTGTGTTTAATAATGTAGCTAACGATGAACTCTTTGTGCGTGCTTTTGATTGTATTCTAGACGTATTTAAAGATGACTTACCAACCGGTTGTAAAGTGGGAACAAAAATAGTACTGAACGATATGAAAGCCCTTCATATCGAATACAGGTTTCCCTATACTTTAAGCGGTGAAATATTATTAAACCGCATATACTGCGTAATGCAGAGCAATAATGATGTAATTGTAGACTCGATTAAGTGCGAGTTTAGTATTTTGAAAAAAAAGTGAAATGTATTTATATATTTAACATATTTGTGTGATATTTCTCCTGTACTGTTATATTGAAGGATATATGATTATATGCATATTCCTCGTTCATATTTCTATTATTATTGATCATTCAAATGTATATTTATTTCTATATATCTCCATAATTGTGTGTGTGTATATATTTTTTTGATTATATGCATATTCCTCGTTCATATTTCTATTATTGATCATTAAATGTATATTTATTTTCTATATATCTCCATAATTGTGTGTGTGTGTGTGTATATTCTCCTGTACTGTTATATTGACGGATATATGATCATATTCCTCATTTCTATTATTATTGAAATGTATATTTATTTTCTATATATTTATAATAAACAGAATGATGCAATGTTGTTTTACTTAATTCTTTTGGTTAATTATATCATGTTACGCCTTCTAAACCTACTAGCGGAATTCTAAACCAACTTTTAAGAAAATAAATGGTACAATCTGGCAACTGTATACCTGAACAATGGTATCTGGCAACTCTCCATAATAATGTATACAATTAAAACGATATCTGGCAACTCTCCATAATAATGTATACAATAAAAAGTGGTATCTGGCAACTCAACCTGAACAAGCCATTTACGCCTTCTAAGCCAACTGGCTGATTAGGAGTCTATAATAATGTATACAATTAAAATGGTATCTGGCAACTCAACCTGAACAAGCCATTTACGCCTTCTATGCCAACTGGCTGATTAGGAGTCTATAATAATGTATACAATTAAAATGGTATCTGGCAACTCTCCATAATAATGTATACAATATAAAGTGGTATCTGGCAACTCAACCTGAACAAGCCATTTGCGCCTTCTAAGCCAACTGGCTGATTAGGAGTCTATAAGACAACGCCTACTCGGCTGAAATCTTAATATGCACTTGGCTCCTGCCAGGTGAACACCTCTCCTCCTTTCTCTCCTTTCTCTTGGGAGATAACGCCGCCTCCAAGTTTCCTTGTTGCACCTGCAGCACCCCCCACCCCCTTTGCAACACCCTACCCCCATTGCAACACCCTACCCATTTGCAACATTGAGGTGTTGCAAAACCCCACCCCATTTGCAACATTGAGTTGTTGCATAACCCCACCCCCCATTTGCAACATTGCAACATTACGTAATAAATTGCAACATTCCTGCACTCTACCCTTTTGCGGCTATACTACTAACGTAATACATCATTATCTCACCTTTAGGCTTCATAGCCCTAACTTTAAAAATCTCGCGTGTCCATCCTTGCTCAAAACCCTTCGCGAATTTATTTCCCGAACGTGACAGCCTTACATAGTCAATGATTTTGAAACGCGCAGAGTGTGGTGGTGGTAGTGGTATTCCATCTCTTCTCGGGCGCTTTCCTCTTTCTAAAACATCGTTTGGCGTTGTACCGATCGTACGATGGTGTGATCGGTTGTAGGATGAAGCCAATGAACCGAGAACGTTTATATATCTGTGTGTTTTTATGTGTGAAATAGCGGTGCATGCGTTCCGTTATGGTACGTTGAACTCTTTCAGCTAAAGAAGCCTTATGTATAGAATTGGAAGTGTAATAGCTGATATTAAACTCTGAGAGCATGTTCTGAAAAGCGCGTCCTATAAATTCTTTTCCCATATCCGTACAAAAATAGCCAGGAATCCTATTTTCTTTCAACATCAGCGTTTTGGCCACTTTAGCAACTGCTTCAGGCGATTTATTTTTCAGGGGAATTAGCCACAGGTATCTAGAGAATACATCTATTATGAATAGGATGTAACGGTAGCCATCGTTATACATTGAATATCTTTGCATGTCTGTTAAATCTGCCTGCCAAATAGAGTCAATCGAGGCGGCTGTTGTCTTGGCTGTTTTAAACCTTTTTCTCACCGGTTTATGAAGTGTATAAGCATCCTGGCCCCGCAAAAAGCTCTCAACATCTTTTTTCCTTACACCATAAGCACCTCTGTACAATCTATTAACGCCACCATAGGATGCTGGGTTAGAAATGTCATAATAGTGCTTACTTAATACGTTAGCCATTTGCGTATTTTAGAGGCACGTGGATAAGGTTAGCCGTCTACTCTCTTCTTTCTCCTCTTCAGAGACACTGCAGCTGCTGGGGGGGAAGGTGTACTCAGTTGTGATACGTGCGATGCATGTTCCAAGTCTTTTTACCTATTCAGATTACCTATCAATGTTTTGGGGACATTTATTTGTTGTAGTCTTGCTTTAATATGTCTCCATCCTGTTGGTGAGGGCCTATCCCACTTTCTCACCAGATCATGAATAATATCAACGATATTGGAACCTTGTACCCTTGTTCCTTCACAAAGGGAATTCCATCGTATTCACGCATCTACTCGGCAAGCTCTGAGATAACTATGAGCCACATGCAATGCTTCGGCCGCACCATAATCTAATGAAACGTGCACGATGCTGTGCCAACACAAATAGCTGTATCCCATTATATTTGACAGCTGTTTCGGGAAATTCTCCGGTATAAGATGTATTTTCGGTACAAGGAATAAATAAAATACCAATACAACGTTCTGATTATGAATTAGGGGATATGCAATGGGACATATATATGGTCAAATAATAGAATGGAAAATATATTTCGCAATTCGTGCAGAAATAAAGGAAAAAAATATATAATAAATGAATGAACAATTCGCACACACACACGCAAAAGCATAACCACCACACAAAAAAGCATCACATCACCAACAATCGTCATACAACCACCACCACACAAACTGATGCATGCTGACAAGGTCTCCAAATACGACCCAATAGACAGAGCAATTAAACATAAACAAATACGTTTATGAGGCCAAGTCAAAAAATGGCAACGCCAATAGTATTTCCTATTGAGTTTCTCGCGGTTTAGCAAGGCCTACCGGACATCTGGTGGGCGAACTTTTAGGCAAAAAAAAAATCGAATAAGATGAACTAAGTTTAACACAAATACAAATTTTCATCATAATACGCTATTTTATCGTTAAACTATAACGTGAAATGCGTTAATATGATTTTTAAAACAAATTAGAAGCTAAATTAGGGCTAACTTATTAATTTTTCCTCTTTTATCCAATTATTGTGCTTCAATATAAATTTGCAGCTGCATTGAGGAATTCTGGTATTTGCATAATTTGTAGATCGAATTATCGCAATCTTACGATATAGTGTTTACAAGACAGTACATATATATATATATATATCGTAAAGAACGACGCTTGTATAGGAGATATTCCGCGCAAGACGAGAGAGAGAAAACGGAACAAATGAAAAAATGAAGTAACCACCTGGGAATCGAACCCGGGATCTTCCGATTGCCGGTCAGACGCGATACCATTACACCATGGACTTCACTCTTCCAAATGCCGTAATTCTTCTACATACTCGCAGAAACCAATGCCCCAAGGGGGCACCTCCCGCATGCCGTAACATTATATACATTCAACTGCAAAGAACACGCAGTATAAATAACGTAAAGAACGACGCTTGTATAGGAGATATTCCGCGCAAGACGAGAGAGAGAAAACGGAACAAATGAAAAAATGAAGTAACCACCTGGGAATCGAACCCGGGATCTTCCGATTGCCGGTCAGACGCGATACCATTACACCATGGACTTCACTCTTCCAAATGCCGTAATTCTTCTACATACTCGCAGAAACCAATGCCCCAAGGGGGCACCTCCCGCATGCCGTAACATTATATACATTCAACTGCAAAGAACACGCAGTATAAATAACGTAAAGAACGACGCTTGTATAGGAGATATTCCGCGCAAGACGAGAGAGAGAAAACGGAACAAATGAAAAAATGAAGTAACCACCTGGGAATCGAACCCGGGATCTTCCGATTGCCGGTCAGACGCGATACCATTACCCATGGACTTCACTCTTCCAAATGCCGTAATTCTTCTACATACTCGCAGAAACCAATGCCCCAAGGGGCACCTCCCGCATGCCGTAACATTATATACATTCAACTGCAAAGAACACGCAGTATAAATAACGTAAAGAACGACGCTTGTATAGGAGATATTCCGCATGTTACGGCATGCGGAGGTGCCCCCTTGGGGCATTGGTTTCTGCGAGTATGTAGAAGAATACGGCATTGTGGAAGAGTGAAGTCCATGGTGTAATGGTATCGCGTCTGACCGGCAATCGGAAGATCCCGGGTTCGATTCCCGGTGGTTACTTCATTTTTCATTTGTTCCGTTTTCTCTCTCTCGTCTTGCGCGGAATATCTCCTATACAAGCGTCGTTCTTTACGTTATTTATACTGCGTGTTCTTTGCAGTTGAATGTATATAATGTTACGGCATGCGGGAGGTGCCCCTTGGGGCATTGGTTTCTGCGAGTATGTAGAAGAATTACGGCATTTGGAAGAGTGAAGTCCATGGTGTAATGGTATCGCGTCTGACCGGCAATCGGAAGATCCCGGTTCGATTCCCAGGTGGTTACTTCATTTTTTCATTTGTTCCGTTTTCCTCTCTCGTCTTGCGCGGAATATCTCCTATACAAGCGTCGTTCTTTACGTTATTTATACTGCGTGTTCTTTGCAGTTGAATGTATATATATATATATATATATATATATATATATATATATGGGAATGAACTCAGAATGGTCCCCTGAGTTTATATATATATATATATCGGCTACAAGACTCGTTGCCAGAGTGCGCCATGCAGTGAGATAGGTATTTTATTTGATCATTTTGCGTTGAACTGGATTTGATTAATTAAACATTTTTATTTATTCCTGAAAATCACCGAAAACCTAATTTAACATTGTTACTTGATCTAGCACAGTCACCTCTAACATAACTTAGCTAAATATAACCTCATACGAGTAAATTTAACCTATCACTTCTACCATAAACGTAGTTGACCGACCTTTTAAGTCAAGTTAGGCTACGTTTTGATAATTTCCACTTCCGAGAAAAAAGAATCTCACTTCAATTTCTCGACTTTTGTGCATGTATATATATATATATATATATATATATATATTATATAAAACACACCGGACAAAAAATTAGTCACCCCTAATAGCACCGATAGTAGGAAGTTCAAGGTCACACAGAGGGCGCTGATGTAGCATTGGTAAGTGACAAGTAGCGGTGACGTAGCACACAGGATCAGATCTGTTTCGTGAGGTGGTGAAGAACAAAGTGTGGTGTTGGATATAGTCTGCAAAATGGGTCGTGAGCAGACGTTACTCAGTGCAAAAAGGAGCCATCGTGTTTGGCAGAGCCCACAGACACAAAATGTCTGAAGTAGCCCAATTTGTTGGTGTGTCAACGCGTACTGTCCAGCGAGTTTACAAAGAGTGGTGTAGTTCGCAATCAACTGGACAATCGACGGCGTAACTGTGGCCGGAAACAATTCTCGACAATAGGGGCCGCCGCCATGTTTCTCGTCTAGTAACTGCAAATCGTTTTCAAACCAGAGAACAATTGCTCCAAGAAACCAATGAGGTTCTCCAGCGACCAATTTCCAAACGGGACATTGCGACGAGAACTGCATGCGATGGACATCTGGAACAGGTACCACGGAAGAGGCCGCTGTTAACAGCAAGTCACAAATTGGCACGTTATAAATGGCTCAGAGGCACAAAAACTGGACTGCGGCAGATTGGAAACGTGTAATTTTGGTCCGATGAGTCCCGTTTTTGTTTGTTCTCCAATGATGGGAGGCGACGAGTACATCGCAGGTCCAATGAAGCCTTTAATCCTGAATGCGTCGAAGGTGTTGTTCAGCTGGAAACAGAAAGTGAAGCGCAGGAATAGACACCCACGGACTCTGGCGGAACTTCGGGACCGGCTGATGAACGAGCGGCAGTAAATCGATGTTCAGTACATGCACAACCTCGTATAGTCTCTGCCTCGCCGGATTCGTGCGGTTATCAAGGCCAGAGGCGCCGTCACACGTTATTAGGTACATTCTGAGAGGGGTGACTAATTTTGTCCGGTGTGCTTATATATATATATATATATATATATTATTATTATATTAAAAATGTTTTGTTTATGTGAATATTAATATATATATATATATATATATATATATATATTATTATTATTATTAAAAATGTTAATTGTTTATGTGAATATTTATTTAGTAAATACAAAAATTATTCGCTGATTATTTTAAACAGACTCCTCAAAAGTTAATATAATTCGATTTTAAGTTTTAGCTAGCATACCCCAATAAACAACGTTTTCTATGGATATTTATTTCTAGAAAATAGAATTTTTGGCACAACCCGCATAATTGTGCCTTCTACAAACCAATTATATTTATTGTAAATTAAATATTATGTTATTGACGTTATATGATGTGTCCGTTTTTCTGCTAACAATTTCTAGAAAATAATACAACTCGGTATTTTCTTTTACAAGAAATGATAATTCATATATTCTACTTCATGTGTAAGTAAGGTAACTTTTATTTCATAAGAAATGACACATTAATGAAAATGGTTCTTTTTGGGCTTGTTGCGTTTTTTCTTCCGTTTGACTTTTTATTAGTAGTGTTTTAACAATTTTATGTTTGAATGTCTTTAGTGATAAGTATTATTTTTATCACTCGTATATTTTTGTCATTTATATATTTTTTACTTTTGATTTGATTTTGGTTTATGCCTGTTTCTGCTTTTTAATTTTTATTCTTGAACAGTTTTAATTTTGTACTCTAGATTAGTTTTAGCGCTCGACATTTATATATTTTTTGTCATGTACTAATTCTAGCTTTTATTTATTAGGCATTCAAAATGGGTAGAGTTGCCCGAAACGTCGGCTGGAGCCAACTATAATGACTTTTTTGCTCTACGTCTTCGTTTTTATCCTAAATTTATATGATAATGTAGATGCTTGCTAGTTTATAGTGGCGCTAAAAAATTGTTTTTCTTGCCTTTCCCCCCTCTTATCCAAGAGAAAATCCGTTTACATAAAAAATGAGTTGCTATATAGTTTTAAAAACGAAATTATTGTGTATATGCTGTAAAAACATATAAAACATTTTTTTTAAATATATAATTAGATGCAAAAAACCACTTTTTTCTACGTGAAAGTCAAAATATGAAAATAAAAACCCACTCTAATAGACAGAGTTTATTTCCACAACAGTTTCGATGCCCACTGGCATCCTCCTCGGTGGATACAGAAAAACGAATGAACCAAAACAAGAGGGAAAAGCAGTCCAGGGACCGACCGTTAAGAAATTCGCACCTAGGTTAGATCCCATTGTCCCGACACTGGAAGGGCATTTTCATTAAAGGGACCCCCTTATAAATACATTCGCACAAATTTAAAACTATCTTCCTGTTCTAAACATACTGATTCTATTTTTTTTTTTTTTTACATAATTATTACATTTATTATTAAATTTATTACATTTAATATTGCATTATTATTTATTACAGAAATTATAAATTTATTATTACATTGGTTATTACATTGTGTTTATTATACAGAATTATAAACCGAAAAACGAATGAAAAAGGCGAGAAGGAAAATCCAGAGACCATTGAGAAATTCGCACCTAGGTTAGATACCGTTCTCCCGACACCGGAAGGGCATTTTATTACAGGGTCCCGCTTATAAGTACATTCGCACAAATTAAAACTATCTTCTTGTTCTATACATACAGATTCTAATATTTTGACATAATTGCTGCATTTATTATTGCATTTATTGCATTTATTATTGCCTTCAGAAGTTGTAATACTAATAATGCCATTTTTTATCACGCCAGCCAAAATAATCATGCTATATATTGGGAATGAAGTAAGGTACTTTATAAATGTAATAATTATGTCAAAAGAAAAATAATAGAATCTGTATGTATAGAAAAAGTAGATAATTTTAATTTGTGCGAAGGTACTTATAAGTCAGACCCTTTAATGAGATTCTTGGTCAAAAAAATCCCTTACGGAGTCGGGGGAACGTGTTCTAACCTAAGTGTGAATTTCTTAAAGGTCTCTGGATTGTTTCCTTACTCGCTTTTAATAAATGTAATAATGGAAGTAATAAATGTGGAAATAAATATAAATGCAACAGATATAATAATAAAGTTAATATTATAAATTTAATAATTAGGGTAAAAGTAATAATAATAAATGTTAAAAGAAATGTAAATGCAATAATAAATGCAGCAATTATGTCAAAATATTAGAATCTGTATGTATAGAACAAGAAGATAGTTTAATTTGTGTGAATGTACTTATAAGCGGGACCCTGTAATAAAATGCCCTTCCGGTGTCGGGAGAACGGTATCTAACCTACAGTAGGTGCGAATTTCTCAATGGTCTCTGGATTGTTTCCTTCTCGCCTTTTTCATTCGTTTTTCGGTTTATAAGTTCTGTATAATAAACAACAATGTAATAACCAATGTAATAATAAATTTATAATTTCTGTAATAAATAATAATGCAATATCAAATGTAATAAATTTAATAATAAATGTAATAATTATGTAAAAAAAAAAAAAAGAATCAGTATGTTTAGAACAGGAAGATAGTTTTAAATTTGTGCGAATGTATTTATAAGCGGGTCCCTTTAATGAAAATGCCCTTCCAGTGTCGGGAGAATGGGATCTAACCAAGATGCGAATTTTTTAACGGTCGGTCCCTGGACTGCTTTTCCCTCTTGTTTTGGTTCATTCGTTTTTCTGTATCCACCCGAGGAGGATGCCAGTGGGCATCGAAACTGTTGTGGAAATAAACTCTGTCTATTAGAGTGGGTTTTTATTTTCATATAATTAGACTTTCTTTTAATTAAGCTTAGACCTGCAGGCTACAGCACAAGCTGAATAACTGTTTTCAGTGAAGGGTTGACTCAACAACTTTATCAAAATTACACACATAAATAATGCCTCCTCCCAGTGACTCAAAAGTGGAGATCAGTGGGTAACCCCATTCTGTAGTAAGTACAAGTATGACTCTGCCGAGTGTTAACAGATGGCGCAGCAAACCTCAGATCCGCAATAAGCGCAACCCATTGCTCGACTCTCCCCTTTACCTCCACCTCACTGAACGACAGGCGTTTCTTAATCGAAACGAAGAAAAGGCGGAGAACGAACCTGGGCACTACAACACCACTTCCCATGACAGAACCACTCGGACACCGCAGGGGAAAGGATGGCTTCACAGTGACTTAAATGGCCACAGAAAGAAAGAAAATAATAGTGGACCCCTCCTGTGTTGTGTTTACAGTCCTGGAAGAGAGTAATGAGAATGGATGCCAATTTGGACTGTATTATAGGATTCCATTGGACATTATTTAGCATACCAAGGATTCATAGTAATTATAACTTATCCCAATTGAGAAATTTGGCAGAAATTTACAAGGTTTAGTGGGTCACTTTTCAAACTAAAATATTAGTTTCAGATCTAGTGAAGTCACTTTTTATATTAACAGTACTGTTGGATGGATATTTTCCATAAGATTTCATCTTTTTATTTTTCATCATCTTAGACATTTTCTGGACGCCTGCATATGCACTTTACATTCCAGGGAAAGTGCTTATTACACTCTTCTAAATTATTGGTATTTCCTTGGAGTTTGAAGTACAATAAAGTTTAATACAGTTCTTAGTACCTCTGTCATTCAATTATTAATTTTATTTCCACGAAACACAAGACCCTCTCCCTCTCTGTATCTATTTGTCTATATAAATATTTGCGTGAATCCTTTTCAGATAGAATCTGATCCCTAAGTTCAGGGTTGTTTGGTTTTAGATTTTATAGAAATATAAGTTTTTATAAATTTTAAAAGGATGTAGGAAAACTAGAACCATCATTTTTTTTATTTCTTGATGTAGGACTTATTTTTTCTTAATATTCTTCTAAATTACAGTGGGCGAAGCTTAGGACTCTTTCCCGTACACACACACACACACCACACACACACACACACACACACACACACACACACATACACACACAAAAAGGAGAAAATGAAACCCTAATTGAAACATTTACATATTCAAATATACGTAATAATAACATGTCGTTACAATAGACATATATACCATTCAAGTACTATGGTACCCAAAGGGTATCATAGGTGCCAGGCACCATGATTCACTGTCGTCAACTGAATTAACCATGACTTACTAGCGAGCCTACCAAAATTCCACCAAAGGCATCTCACTTAGAGTCTACCATCAGACCTTTTTAAATCACAAAACAAACTAATTTATCCAAACACACAAATTAAATACATTTTAAGCCAATATATACAAGCAAAGTAGCGTATTTACTATGCCTACAGTTAATACTGAGTCAGAGCAGCTAGCTGTTTGATCTCAGTTTTGGTAGGCTACTCCAGATTTTTTGTTCTGCATGCCGTATCCAGTACTTGGTTGCAGCCTCAAAATAATTGTATTTGCTTTCATTTAGCTATTTGTTAATTGTAGTTAAACAGTTGTGAACAAAACTCAAACGGTAGGCTGTGACCCTGACAAGCCTGCTAAAGTCAGAATGATCTTCATAATTAGTGATTGGTCCAATCTTCTCATTTGAAAAGGTTAAATTTAATGTCAGGTTAATTTGTTCCACAGGCCATTGGTCTGTGTTACGTATTCACGAGACACCAACACAAAATAAGATAGCAGTAAACAGAGGAAAAAGAATAACTGTGCAGATACTGAGATCGTTTAAACAAAGTTATTGAGCTAAAAGAACATTAAAAAAATATGTACAGTCAGTCATAAATAGCTTTACATTTATAAACCAATATTGAAATAAAACTAGACCTACTTTTTAAGCCAACTGTATATAGTATTGCCTCACTTGAAAGGACAGAGTGACTAATGTTTGATGAGTTAACTCATGAACAATGAAATAAAGAAGTTCAGGTGCTACTGTAGTATGCGGTCTACCTACGATTCGGCGGTCTACGTTTTAATTATAGCTTCTTATCTTGTTTACTAATTGTTTGTTTACATCCCATTGTCAATCGCCCTTGACGATTGGTTAGGTTTAGTCATGATATTTTCGTTAGTTTTAACGAAAATATCATGATTAAACCTAATCAATCGTAGGTAGACCGCATACTACAGTAGCACCGAAGTTCATGCAATTGTTAAATATCAGAATGATAAAATAAATGTAAAGCAGATATTCTATGTTGAGGACAAAACATATTTTAGTATAACTGAAAATCCAACTTAACACAGTCTTTTTGGTTTAATATTAAATTATTCTGCATTCAGGGGTACTTAAAATTTCTTTTGAAAGCTCCAAATTCTTTAAGAAATATACTGTATGTAAAACAATTGGAAACATTACCCCTCATTAAGTTATTATTATTAACAACCTGTATCCAAATATATTCTGATAACTACTGATTACCCACGTTTAAGTAGAAATAAAATGAATACGTGCCAATTAATAGAAATTCCTTAAGGATTATAAACAGCTGTAAGAAAGTTAAAATGCTTAATCTGACAGCAAATTGTACTAATTTTGTATACCCTCAACTTCTATATCAAAAGTGTTGAAAGTAGCTTGAGTAAAATAATATATACAGTATATATACGTTATATATATACAGGGCGTCCCAAACAAATGTATACACACTTTAAATAATTATAAAGGCAGTGTTTATTAAAATACATTTCATTTTCAAAATGTAATAGAATCTACAGACATTATTTAATTGTTTTGTCAACGCCTGTTTTCAAACTGACGTCCGTTCTGGTCCAGGCACTGCTGATAACGCGAAGCAATGGAATCGCAAACATCACGAAACATTTCGTTTGGTATTTGTGTGCATTCTCGTTCAATGGCTGCTCTCAATTCAGCGACTGTTGCAGGTTTTATAGCGTAGACTTTGTCTTTTAAGTATCCCCATAAAAAAAGTCTAGTGGTGTGAGGTCTGGTGAACGCGGAGGGTATTCTACGAAACCCCTTCGTCCAATCCACATCCACATCGTGCCAAGTACCACTCGCAATACTCCACTCTTCGGTCCGGATCATCTTCATTAATAGCATGGACTAATATTGGAATGTAACTTTTCCATTGACAGCGCTTCAAAATGCGTTGGACAGACGATTCTGAAATTCCTACCTCACGACTCGCTTGCCGCACAGATTTTCTTGGACTTTGGTGATACGTTTCCAGTACTCTTTCTTGCTTTGTGGGGCTTGTCGATGTCCGTGGTCTTCCGGAACGCTTCTTGTAGACATTCTGAACAGTTCCATCGGCTTCAAACTTATCTCTAATTCGAGTGATGGTAAGTCGCGTTGGTGGATCTGTTTGAAACTCCCTCCTAAACTGTCTTTGCACTTCAACTGCGTTTTCACACTTCCAGTAGCATTTTAGAATGAATTTCCTTTGTTCAAAGCTTAGTCTGACTGCCATTATTAATTCTAATGGGTTTAACTTGGAAAGAAAGAAACATCAATTGAGCTATCAGCTGTTAAAGTGTGTATACATTTTTTTGGGACGCCCTGTATATACACACACACACACACACACACACACACACACACACACACACCACATATATATATATATATATATATATATATATATAATTTTCTCAAACACTGACTGCCAACCCTTTGAAGGCTTAGTAATTTTTTGTACAACACTCGCTGCTTTAAAAAGTTTGATTCAATGATAATACTGAAATATTCAAATTATACACTAGGCAACAAATTTCAACTTTTTTTTGTTACAGACACGTGAACTACTGATTCCTACTAAAGCGCTGATGCTGATTTCAGATCTGATATCAAAATTTCTCTATCACGTCCAGATTTTGTGTAACCGAAAATCCCTATTTTTCATTTTTTTTCTCACCCGCTTCTATTACGAAAGCCGTCTAAGCTACTTTTCCGTGCCACGTTTTATGTTAAGCATACTTAAATAATTAGTGAACAGGGATGTCTTTCCTCCTTTATTCTGGCTTAAGACAGACAGCGGAATTCCGCTGGCGGAGTTACCACCCCTGCGCCCAACCATCCACCCAAAGCGCGTTAGTATTTTGTTGTTACTACTGAAAGGCAAATTCCTGTTCTTAAGTGAAACTTTGGTGTGTGTCCTCTTCCTTTGTCGCTTGTAGGATGACGAGCTCTCCTTCTGCAGGAACCAACAATAATCTCCCATCATATTTGGGTTGAAATTACCTTGGTATCTGTTTTCCATAACTGAGATCTGTTGGTGGAAGCGCTCACCATGCTCGTCACTTACAGCCCCAAGGTTGGCCGGGAAGAAGTCAAGATGAGAATGTAAAAAATGAATTTTCAAAGACATTCTGCATCCCATTATTTCATAAGATTTAAGCATGTTTTCTACGAGTTTACGGTGGTTTTCAGCTTTGTGGTTTCCAAGAAAATTTTTGACAACTTCAACGAAAGATGTCCATGCTCCTAGTTCATTCTCATTTAGGTTAGATGGAAACGATGAGTCGTGGATGACACTGCGGATCTGTGGTCCAGTGAAAACTCCAGCTTCTAGCTTAGCATCTGTCAATATTCCTTTGAATTTATCCTTTAAATATTGGAAACCACTACCTTGATGATCCATACCCTTCACGAAATTTTTCATAAGGCCAAGTTTAATGTGAAGTGGTGGAAGATGTACTTTCTGAGGGTCAATAAGTGCTGGGTGTTTCACATTGTATTTACCAACAACATGTTCAGTTCTAGATGGCCAATCATGTTTTTTGTAGTGGTTCTTTTCATCTCTGCTGTTCCATAGACACAAAAAGCACATATGCTTTGTGTAGCCCAACTGTAACCCAAGAAGTAATGATACAACTTTAAGGTCGCCACAAATATTCCATGTGTGGTCCTTATATTTGATGAGTCTTAGCAGCAGTTTCATCGATTCATAAGTCTCATTAAGGCCAGTGGCATGTGCTACAGGTATTGAAGGTTTTTCATTGCCGTTGTGCAGTAATACAGCTTTAAGGCTAGCTTTACTAGAGTCAATGAACAGTCTCCATTCTTTTGGATCATAGCGACAGCCAATCCCTTGCATCAGACCACTGATATCGTGGCAGAAACAAACGTTTTCTTCCTGTAAGTAAAATGATGAAAACTGCAAATGGCGATGGCGGAAATGGGAAACTTTGGTGTTTGGTTGGAGAAGATTAAATTCTTGAAGTCTTGAACCAAGCAACTCTGCCTTTTCTTTTGGTAATTCCAAATCGCGCACTAAGTCATTTAACTCCGCTTGACTTAACAAATGTGGGGAAATATTTGCATCTGGAACATATATGCCATCTTTCCCTGTTTCTATATCACTAGCAGAATCTTCAGATGAACTGCTGTCTGTTATCGTTGCTGGTGGAACTGGTGGTGGATTTGTTTCATCATGTGGTACTGGTTTCATTGCTGATTCGCAGTTTGGGTACGTGATCTTTGATTTGTTTTTCTTTGTGAAACCAGCAATCTTTGTCAAACAAAAATAACAATCATTGAAGTGATTTTTCGGCTCACGCCAAACCAGGGGACTGAGAACGGCATAGCTTTTCTTTTACCATTCATCCAAGCTATTAACATTGCATTGCACTGTGCACAGCAAATATGTGGTGCCCAGTCCCTCTGTTGGTCTCCTAACTTACAGTCAAAATAACACTTGTAGGCAAGTTTAATCTTTGTTGTTATGTTTCTACGTTGTGGCTTAGGTGTATATTGTCCACAGACAAAGCAGAAGTTGTCTGGGTGATTTACACAAGCACGTCTATTTGATGCCATTTTGAATTACCATACAATATCTGAAAAAACGTAGAAAGTAATTATTACGGTGTGCAAAATAAAAAGAAATACACACCGTAGTACAAAACAAATGCTATAAAAACACACAAGTCACCACAACCTGTCACTTGCTCATCAGCAGAGAGCTTCAACAACCGTTCTGCTTGACTGTCACGTAGCGACTGACCGTTGGGCCGTTGCCCGTTACTATGCTCTTGACTCAGTGTTGCCAACTCGGGATAAATTTTATTTATCAAAATTGTTCGAATTTGTATATAGTTGGCAAAAAAAATTGCTTTAACCTTGAAAAGCAAGTTTCATATTACTGGCATTAAGCCGATTAAAACCAAAATCTGGACGTGGTAGAAAATTTTACTAAAAGTGATTTGCATTTTACACAAAATCTAGACGTGATAGAAAAAATCTAATTATAGATTTGAAATCAGCATACCGAAATTAGCTAGGAGCACCTATTTAGTCTTCTGTAACAAAATCTTTGTTGCCTAGTGAATTATCAGAGTAACCGTCAAATAACGTTTTTCCTTATACGTCAGAACACAAAGGATTAACAGATGCAATAATCAGGGTGAAAACATTAGGTATGATCTGGGGTTGAACTCAGCTTCTAAAGTTCATGACTCACTCTGCACAAAAGGCTACACCTTAGATACAGCAACTAACACAAAAAGAAAGATCTTATTCGAAAGTTCAAAAATATTTGACCCTATGGGCTTACTCCATCCTTTTACTATCAGCTCCAGGATTATTTTACAAAAATTTTGGAGATAGACAGTAGACTGTGATGATCCTATAACCAATAAACAACAAGATAGCTGGAAAATGTTAGCTGAAGATCTCAATAAACTACAAAACATAAATATTCCCAGAGTTTGCGGGTACAGAGATACACCTCAAACCTTGCATGTATTTGACGCTGCCAGTGAAAAGGTGTATGGCTGTTTGGCTTGAGAGTCAAATCTGCTTGGCATGGATCAACTCTATGAGCTAAACTCAAACACATCTTTGGCCGTAACATATTAAGAGACATTAAAGAAGCTAGAGAAAATTTGGACATAACTTTCAGATACATTCCAACAAAAAATCCTGCAGACTTTCTTGTAAGAAAGTCTGCAGTTTGCTTTATGATTTAAAAAGTCTGATGGTAGACTCTAAGTAGGATGCCTTTGGTGGAATTTTGGTAGGCTCGCTAGTAAGTCATGGTTAATTCAATTGACGACAGTGAATCATGGTGCCTGGCACCTATGATACCCTTTGGGTACCATAGTACTTGAATATGTATAATCTCTATTGTAACGACATGTTTATTATTACGTATATTTGAATATGTAAATGTTTCAATTAGGATTTCATTTTCTCCTTTGTGTGTGTGTGTGTGTGTGTGTGTGTGTGTGTGTGTGTGTACTGGAAAGAGTCCTAAGCTTCGCCCACTGTAATTTAGAAGAATATTAAGAAAAAATAAGTCCTACATCAAGAAATAAAAAAAATGATGGTTCTAGTTTTCCTACATCCTTTTAAAATTTATAAAAACTTATATTTCTATAAAATCTAAAACCAAACAACCCTGAACTTAGGGATCAGATTCTATCTGAAAAGGATTCACGCAAATATTTATATAGACAAATAGATACAGAGAGGGAGAGGGTCTTGTGTTTCGTGGAAATAAAATTAATAATTGAATGACAGAGGTACTAAGAACTGTATTAAACTTTATTGTACTTCAAACTCCAAGAAAATACCAATAATTTAGAAGAGTGTAATAAGCACTTTCCCTGGAATGTAAAGTGCATATGCAGGCGTCCAGAAAATGTCTAAGATGATGAAAAATAAAAAGATGAAATCTTATGGAAAATATCCATCCAACAGTACTGTTAATATAAAAAGTGACTTCACTAGATCTGAAACTAATATTTTAGTTTGAAAAGTGACCCACTAAACCTTGTAAATTTCTGCCAAATTTCTCAATTGGGATAAGTTATAATTACTATGAATCCTTGGTATGCTAAATAATGTCCAATGGAATCCTATAATACAGTCCAAATTGGCATCCATTCTCATTACTCTCTTCCAGGACTATAAACACAACACAGGAGGGGTCCACTATTATTTTCTTTCTTTCTCTGACCATTTAGGTCACTGTGAAGCCATCATTTCCCCTGCGGTGTTCGAGTGGTTCTGTCATGGGAAGTGGTGTTGTAGTGCCCAGGTTCGCTCCCCGCCTTTTCTTCGTTTCGATTAAGAAACGCCTGTCGTTCAGTGAGGTGGAGGTAAAGGGGAGAGTCGAGCAATGGGTTGCGCTTATTGCGGATCTGAGCTTTGCTGCGCCATCTGTTAACACTCGGCGGAGTCATACTTGTACTTACTACAGAATGGGGTTACCCACTGACCTCCACTTTTGAGTCACTGGGAGGAGGCATTATTTATGTGTGTAATTTTGATAAAGTTGTTGAGTCAACCCTTCACTGAAAACAGTTATTCAGCTTGTGCTGTAGCCTGCAGGTCTAAGCTTAATTAAAAGAAAGTTTAATTATATATTTTTAAGAAAAATGTTTTATATGTTTTTACAGCATATACACAATAATTTCTTTTTTAAACTATATAGCTACTTATTTTCTCTGTAAACGGATTTTCTATTGGATAAGAGGGGGAGAAAGGCAAGAAAAACAATTTTTTGGCGCCACTATAAACTAGCAAGCATCTACATTATCATATAAATTTAGGATAAAAACGAAGACGTAGAGCAAAAAAGTCATTATAGTTGGCTCCAGCCGACGTTTCGGGCAACTCTACACATTTTTCAATGCCTAATAAATAAAAGCTAAAATTAGTACATGACAAAAAATATATAAATGTGGAGCGCTAAAACTAATCTAGAGTACGAAATTAAAACTGTTCAAGAATAAAAATTAAAAAGCAAAACCAGGCATAAACCAAAATCAAATCAAAA
Source organism: Bathynomus jamesi (assembly GCA_023014485.1). NCBI lineage: Eukaryota > Metazoa > Arthropoda > Malacostraca > Isopoda > Cirolanidae > Bathynomus > Bathynomus jamesi. The sequence continues at coordinate 1,149,447 of JAJOZX010000451.1, forward strand.
GTAAAAAATATAAAATGACAAAAATATACGAGTGATAAAAATAAAACTTATCACTAAAGACATTCAAACGTAAAATTGTTAAAACACTTTACTAATAAAAAGTTAAACGGAAGAAAAAACGTAACAAGCCCAAAAAGAACCATTTTCATTAATGTGTCCTTTCTTATGAAATAAAGTTACATTACTTACACATGAAGTAGAATATATGAATTATCATTTCTTGTAAAAGAAAATACTGAGTTGTATTATTTTCTAGAAATTGTTAGCAGAAAAACGGACACATCATATAACGTCAATAACATAATATTTAAATTACAATAAATATAATTGGTTTGTAGAAGGCACAATTATGCGGGTTGTGCCAAAAAATTCTATTTTCTAGAAATAAATATCCATAGAAAACGTTGTTTATTGGGGTATGCTAGCTAAAACTTAAAATCGAATGATATTAACTTTGACAAGTCTGTTTAAAATAATCAGCAAAATAATTTTTGTATTTACTAAATAAATATTCACATAAACAATTAACATTTTTAATAATATATATATATATATATATATATATGGACCTTTTCCAGTTTGTGTACCGTTTTTCATATAATTTATTTTGAGAATATTTTTGTTAAAACTAACGAAAACATCACGACTTAACCTAACCAATTATCAAGAGCGTACAGTTGATCTATTAGTAAATAGTAAATACTATTCCAGAAACAAACAATGTTATAATTAATAATAGATCAACTGTACGCCCTTGATAATTGGTTAGGTTAAGTCGTGATATTTTCGTTAGTTTTAACAAAAATATTCTCAAAAATAAATTATATGAAAAACGGTACACAAACTGGAAAAGGTCCATATATATATACAGGGTGGGCCGTAAGTTTCCATACATAGGAAAAATAAACATTTTTTATGGACAACCATTTTTATTTATAATATGCTCTACATGGTTGCCATTGTTTTGAAAACACATTTCAATACGTGTTCCCCACTATTGATGAACACGCATTAGCACAGTTGACGTTATGCTTGTAATGGCGTTGGTGATACGTTCCTTTAGATGATTTATGTCTCGTATCTTTTCCTGATACACCATGGCCTTCAAGTGCCCCCAAAGATAGAAATCAAGGGGGGTGAGATCTGGGGATCTGGGAGGCCACTCCACAGGACCACGCCGACCAATCCAAGCATCCGGAAACTGCTGATCCAAATACCGACGCACGTGAAGACCATAATGAGGTGGAGCTCCATCTTGCTGGAAGTAAACTGGGAAGTTACCTTCCTCGTTTAGCAGGGATGGGAAAATCTCTTCTTGCAACATGTTAAGATACCTTTCGGCATTAAGATTTCCACTGACAAAAATTGGTCCAATAATTCTGTCACCCCATATCCCGGCCCCACCATCACTTTACCGGCACCTTGCATCTTCGTCGGACTCAGCCAGTGTGTGATGTTCGTTCCATGTTGTCTGTTAAAGTTCATTGCAACCATGCGACTGCTTCCCGACCCAGCCATCAGTATGATTTCAATTCGTTGCTCTTTCGTCAAACGCATATTCTTAGGGTATCTGAAACATAAAAACAAACGTTTAATTTTTCCTATGTATGGAAACTTACGGCCCACCCTGTATATATATATATATATACTGTCTTCTAAACACTATATCGTAAGATTGCGATGATTCGTTCTACAAATTATGCAAATACCAGAATTCCTCAATGCAGTCTGCAAATTTATATTGAAGCACAATAATTGGATAAAAGAGGAAAAATGAATAAGTTAGCCCTAATTTAGTTTCTAATTTGTTAATTTGTATTTGTGTTAAGCTTAGTTTATCTTATTCGATTTATTTTGCCTAAAAGCTCGTCCACCTGGTGTTGGTGAATAAGGTGGAGGTAGTTGGTGGGTTGTTGTTGGTGAGTAAGGTGGTGGTGGTGGATTGTTATTGGTGAGTAAGGCGGTGGTGGAGGTGGGTTGTTGGTTTCACCATCATTCGTTTGGACGCTTGGTTGTAGCTTTCATATAGGACAAATGGTGTTAATCGTGTGTGCTCCTAAAAAGTCGTGGCCCTCATCTCCTGTTGATGGGGTGAGCTCCTTTTAAAAGTCGTAGCCCTCATTTCAACCTTTGTGTTGGCACAGCATCATACACGTTTCATTAGATTATGGTGCGGCCGAAGCGTTGCATGTGGCTCATAGTTATCTCAGAGCTTGAACCGAGTAGATGCGCGAATACGATGGAACTCCCTTTGAGAAGCATTCTCAACGCCTCGTACGATGTGTCCGTGACGAAGTCGTTGCGCGTGCTCAGGCGTGAAACCGGCACCATTGACTATGTACTGGAAACGACTTGCAGGCAAGAAAGCGAACGTAATATTATTTATTTAAGTGCCGAGGAGATGCATAAAATCTTCGTGGTGGTTGAGAGGTGGACAGAGGGCCGTTATAAAATACCAGCTGACGTAGATACAATAAGAGATGTGATTAGTGACGCCTCCTCATATACCATTGTTTGCACAATGAGTATAAATAATGAACACCCATGCATTGATATACGAGAGATGTGGAAATGGTCAGCTGATGACATTCTTATCCCTACGCGGAACCGTTTCATCCTCGACAGAATGTTTGAAATTGCTGGATTCCGCAAGCTGAAACCTATATTAGACGCGCGTGTTGGGGCTATGCTTTATTTTGATACGGTTCTTGAATACGCATACGCCGCTCTGTTCGATGGGTTTACCGAGTGTAGGGCTGAACAAGGTGAGAATGGTCTAGAGCAGTGGTTCCCAACCGGTTTTGGCTTATGGCCCCCTTAGGAACCTTATTTTTTCCTGTGGCCCCCATAAGCATTATTTTCAGTAGGTAATATGCAGATTAACTCTATTTTACAAAAACAAATATATATAAAGGATATTAAAACAACTATTTGTATTCAGGTACAATATTATTTGTCACATAGGACTATAAACATAACAAAAACTAAACAGTGGCTAACAAAAATTTGCAGTTATTTACTTATATTATGTATTAATTATAAAAAAATATAATCAAAAGAAATACTGTACTTATAGCAATCTATTATAAATTAAAAAAACTAGTAAAATTACTACAACTTCGCAATATTAGGGTAAACAAATAAGAGCTACTTACACACTACAGCGACGATCCACGTGGTAAACAGACTAAGGATTTCAACCTGAAGTATTTTTATCAAGTCAACAACGCTGCCAGGCGCATAACGATCAAGCGCACAATGGAGTGCGCCGCACAATAAGCTTGTAAGATGCAAAATATTTGGTTACAGATAAATTCAAATTCTATTATAAAATATATAAAAAAAAAGGAAAATATATGTATTAATAATTTTTTAAAATGTAATTCAACTACATAAATTAAAATTATCTATTGGCCTAACTATAATTTAGGCTTCAATAGGTTGAGTCCTGTGGCCCCCTTCATGGAGTCTGTGGCCCCTCTAAATCTTAACATTTTCCTGTGGCCCCCTTCAAATGTGCCATGGCCCCCAGGGGGCCATATGGCCCCCGGTTGGGAAACACTGGTCTAGAGGTTGAGGATTATTTAATAAGTTTAGACAATTCGAAATATCATGAACTTTGGTACAAAACACTTGATCGGTACAGGGCTGAGCTCACCTACACCGTTCACCCTGAAGAACTACTTCTTTGTATAATGATCATCTGTTGTAGCGAATTAGATTATCTCGGCTACACCTATGCATTGTGAAGAAGAGTTCACGATTGAAAAGTTCGGGACGTTAAGAAAAAATCCCCGATTGGAAAGGCATGATTATAAACTTGTATTTAATGTTGTGGTTAACGATGACATTTTTGTGCGTGCTTTTGATTGTATTCGCTAACTTTCCCGCCGAGTGTAAAGTAGGTACAAAAATAGTATTAAACGATATGAAGGCCATTTATGTCGAGTATGGACCGCCACATCAGTTAAACGGTGAAGTGATGCTTGGACGGTTTTACCACATCGTACAAAGTAACAGCGATGTTGATATAGACTCTATCAAATGCGAGTTTAGCATTTTGCATCGTAGAACGTAAAGACAATATATATATTATATATATATATATATATATATATATTTCCTGTACTAATATGATTATACGTTTTGTATATTTTGAATATAATTTAATATAACTATATATTTATCTAATATTTTGTTAATACTATGTTTTGTATGATTATATATAATTAATATAACTATATATTTTTCTAATATTTGATAATACTATGTTTTGTATGATTATATATAATTAATATATAAATATATTTTTATAATATTTCGTTAATACTATGCTTTGTATGATTATATATTTTCCGCTCTATTATTTGATCATATATATATGACCCATTGAATATCCATTAATTCATAAACGGAACGTTGTACTGGTGTTTTATTTATTCCTTGAACACTATTATATCCGTAATATAAATAAAAATTAAAATATATGGTGGTATTTACCAACTCTCCCTAATAAGGTATACCTGAACAATTAAAATGCTGTCTGGTAACTCAGCAGCCAAATGGTTGAATAATATAAGGAATAATTAAATGATTATTGCTATCTGGTAGCTCAGCTTTCTAAGCCAACTGGCTGTGGCGCCCACTGGCCCTGGCTGAATAATATATACTTTAAATAAATATATAGCGCAAACTGGCAACTCAGCAGCCAACTGACTGATTAATATATGGAATAATTAAATAAATAACGAATCTGGCAACTCAGCCAACTGGCTGATTAGGGCACTATAAGAGAGCGGCGGGCGGGTGAAGGAGTCATATGAGCTTGTCAGGCAGCCAAGTGAACACCCTTTCTCTGGGTTCCCACCTCTGGGTCCTCTCTCTCTTTCTCTTTCTGCCCCTTTGGGGGGTGAGGCCGTTCCACTTCTCCCCCAAAGAGGCCCCTTATGTTAGGTATGCCCCTTTGGGGGGGAGGCACTCCCACTTTCTCCACCAAAGAGGCTTTGCAACAAAAGGGGGTGGGGGTTGGCACCCTTGTAACATTACGTAACATTATACAACATTGCAATGCAATTGCACTCAAGGATTTTTCGCCCATACTACTCACGAGCATTATCTATATATAAATATTCAATGTAAATTTCATATTTACATTTAGAATAAACAGTTCTAATTGTGGCATATGTGCATGTATTATACGTATGATATTTATATAGCTTCCAAGACAACTCCCAAGACAATTTTGAAAATTCCTTGTCGCCCAGTACCCTAAAATTTCATTTACTGGGCGACATTTTCTTCACTGGGTGACATTCATGTCGCCCACTCACTAGGTTAAAAAATGCTCTGCTTAGAGCAGTGGTACTCGTTGCGCGGCTCGCGAGCCAAATGCGCTATATATATTTGGCTCGCGAGCCACCCAATGAGTACTACTGGCATAGAGGTCCTACTCGGTCCTACCTCAGGGTTGTTGACTCGACGCGAGCCGACTATTGGTTTCAGTTAACATAAATATTAAAAGGGGGCACTACTTGTGGTTGTCTTTCTAAACTTGCAACAACAACGAAACCTGCATCACATGGACGGTGCAACAATTCCGTATCTAAACTACCAAAAAGAATTGCAAGAGCTCTCGAAAAGACCACGCCCTAGCAGTGCCACTTTGAACAAAAGACTAGAAAGGACGTTGCAAGCATCCCAAAAAATGATGTCACAAGAGCCCAAAAATTTTGTCTCTAAAATAAATGACAATTTTTCATTAACCTTACAGCCCCTTAGTAGGGGCTAATATATATATTATATATATATATATATAATATATATATATATATATATTATATATATATATATATATATATACATATATATACACTTACATAAGTGCGAAAAAGGCTGTGAAAACTGCATCGAGAATACTGAAATAGCATTGCTGGACTACAACATATACAGAGCAGATAGAGTGGCTAGACGAGGAGGAGGGTGTTGTATCTACGTGAAAAACACTTACACATGTGAAGTGAGGGTAAAGAAATCAAACAGCACAGTTGAAGTTATTATATTAGAAGTAAAAGAACTGAACCTAACCATTATGAACATCTACAGACCACCAAACACCACAAAAAGTGAATTCCAATTTGCTACAAATGAAATAGAAAACATATTAAAATTACTTGAAACTCCAGCAACAAATTTCTAATTTTCGGAGATTTTAATTTCCCATTCATATCATGGAAGAAAAATGACGAAGTTATATATGTTGAGAAGTTTCATGGCAACATTACTAAAGATGACAGAACCCAAGCAACAATGCTATTAGATATTATGGAACATTACGCCCTTACCCAGGAAATCTGTGAAGCCACGAGAAAGGAGAACGTTTTGGATTTAATGTGGACAAATAACAACGAGATAATAATAAATAAAAAAGTAACGCGCACAAAGTTCTCCGACCATAACCTCATCGATATACAATTGAAGTTAGCACCAAGAGGTCCGAAAACGCATCCCAGAGAGGCAGATGGAATATTTGAAGGCTTAAACATAAATTCAAAGAAAGTAAATTGGGAAAACGTAAATAAAGATTTAAAGGAGCTAAATTGGGAATTGCTACTACACGAGAAGACTCCACAAGAAATACTATGTATAATAGAGACGGAAACCAAACCTATAATACTGAACCATATTCCAGAGAGACAGGAAAGGAAACGTAGCAAGCTCGAGAGGAAAATCAGGACTCTATTCAGGCAACGAAGACAAACCGTAAAACATCTCCACAGATGCAGAACTGATGCAAAGAGACTCAAACTAGAGAGGAAACTTGGCGAAATAGAAATGGACCTAAAGCAAACATTCATACATAAGACAAACGAGGAGGAAAACAAGGTAGCAGAAAACAAAAAATAACCCAAAATACTTCTACACTTTTGCGAAAAGGAAAATGCAGTGTAAAGAGAGTATTGACCGTTGATAGACGGGGAGGCCGAATACACAAATGACCCGAAAGAAATAAGTGAACTGCTTAGGGAACAATTTAAATCTGTGTTTAGCACCCCTAAGTCCGAGATGGAAGTGGAAAACCCAGACGAGTTTTTCGACATTGAAACAGATCAACCAAGAACAAATCCCGGCACAAACCTATTAATGGACTTCGAGTTCACGGAAGGAGATGTAATTACGGCCTTATCACAGATGCGAGACAATTCAGCGCCAAGGCCAGACACATGGAGTGCCACATTTCTGAAGAAATGCAAAGAGAGTATTGCAAAACCGCTATACTTACTATGGAGGAAATCACTCGACACAGGACGAATTCCACTCCCCTTAAAGAACGCTAATATTGCCCCCCTATTTAAAGGTGGTAACAGAGCAATGCCCAAAAATTATCGGCCAGTGGCTCTCACCTCACACCTTATAAAGTGTTTTGAACGCATAATTAGAGCCAAAATTACCTACTACCTACAAGAAAAAGACTTATACAACCCAAATCAACATGGCTTCAGGGCGGGTAGATCATGCCTGTCACAGCTACTAGACCACCAGGAGAAAATATTAGGAACATTGTGTCGAGGACAAAACATTGATGTAATATATACTGATTTTGCTAAAGCCTTCGATAAATGTGACCATGGAATCATAGCACACAAACTTAAGGATACAGGAATTACTGGAAACCTAGGAAGGTGGATATTTAATTTCTTGACGCAAAGAACGCAAAGAGTGGTGGTAAACGGAGTTAAATCGGAAGTCTCGGAAGTCGTGAGCTCTGTCCCACAAGGGACAGTATTAGCTCCCTTGCTGTTCATAATAGTGATTGCAGATATTGATGCAGATATTAAGGACAGTATTGTATCATGCTTCGCAGATGACACGAAGATATGTAAGGAAATATTGAACGAAGATGACATAAGAAAACTACAAAACGACATTGAAACATTATTCCAGTGGGCAGAAGACAACAATATGAAGTTCAACGAAGAAAAATTCCAACTTCTAAGATATGGTAATAATAAAGAGCTACAGAAAAAAGGGTACAAAACTCCGCAAGCCAAACAGATAACACCAAATCCACAAGTCAGGGATCTTGGAGTAATAATGTCGTCGGATGCAGAATTCAGAGAGCACTATAAAATCAAAATCACAACGGCTAGAAAAATAATGGGAATCATCTGGAGGAGCTTCCGCAGCAGAAAAGCAAACATCATGCTCAAATTATGGAAGAGTCTAGTCCTACCAATAATTGAGTATTGCTCAGTACTCACAAGCCCACACAGAAAAAGAGACATTGCGAGCATTGAAGCTATACAAAGGACTTTTACGTCTAAGATAGAGGAAACGGAAGGTGAAGACTACTGGTCTCGACTACAATCCCTGGAACTCTACTCTCTTGAAAGAAGGCGAGAGCGGTACACAATAATATACATATGGAACATACTTGAGGGCTCTGTCCCTAACCTCAGAAATGAAATAGAAACAAACTGGAATGAGAGAAGAGGCAGATTTTGTACGGTCCCAGCTGCGGTGGGACAAGGAGCCATGAAAACGAGGATGGAAAATACCCTCAGAATACGGGGCCCAAAGCTTTTCAATGTCCTTCCAAAAGAAGTGAGGAATCTCCAGCACACCAACCTGAATAACTTCAAGAACCAGCTGGACAGATTCTTGTGCAAAGTCCCTGACCAGCCATGCGTGGCTGGCTACGAGGGCAGGAGGCGATCAGAGAGCAATTCCCTCCTTCACCAAGTCCCGCAAATGAGGCGGGATGCTGCAGAGGGGTCGACCGCAGGTCGATCCTGAACCGTCGTTCAAACTCAACAAAAGTAAACAAAAGTAAGTAATATATATTAAAAGTATGTAAATGAGTAAAAACGCATTCATAAATGTATTACAATAATTAAACATTTGCTGAAGGTACTTGGCATGGCGTACTTACTTATAATTTACTTATAATTTAAAAAAATGCATAGAAATATCAAGCCTATGATTTTATTTCGGGAGGGACTAAAGCCCCTGTAGCCACCCCCTGTCTACGTCCCTGGATATATATATAATATATATATATATATATATATATATATATATAGACAGACATATCGTCAAAGAGTCTTGAAAAACACACGTGGGCAAGGAGGCAAACAATGTAACGTCTGTTCCTTCCCAAAAGGAGAAAGCAAGCTCTTCAACTAAAGGACGCGCGCACAAGGCGTCTTAAGATTTGGTGCGAAGTCCTACGTCACAGGAACTACGTTTCGTTAGCGCTTCCATTTCGTTCGACTACTCTGTACGTTGTCACCCCTCATCAGCTTTAACCGGCTCAAGACCAAGGCTCACTTCAACACCACATTCAAGAAACGAAGCATCATTGGAAGTGATCCACCAATACTGCCGCAGCAAACCCCAACGGCATCAGGAATTCCCCTTGGTCTCTTCAGTACCGCATAAACCGGTTATCAAGCATCTTCGAGAGCACCGGCAAGGTTGCAACGCTACGAGAAGCATCCGCAAGGTGGACACATTGCGTGACTCGACGGCGAAAGCTACAAACACAAATCACTCCACATCTGGTCAGCTTTTACCGGTTTACGAAGAACGATCGTCTACGAGACTCCATTAGGCCCATCATACCTTGACTTACGGAACAAACTTCCAAGAGACAACCACAACCGGGCCTACATCTCCTTCGCAAAAAGGCCTAATCCACGACACGACCAACGCGTGAGCGACCAGCTTCCAGAGGACAATCAACGACACTCACGGTATTAGTTTCCTTTTCAACACTCCTTCAACAGCGTTACATCGTCCGGGTAAGCTAAGTACATCATATTCTAAGTACTCTTGTGAAGCCTACATTAGCCTACCGCCGAACAGCAGGCTATGCTCCCAAAGTGAGTAATTAAACGTTCCAATTGACTCTCGTTACTAACGCAGTAGACCATTTTCCTAATTCAAGTGTCCTTCAGAACCTGTAATTCATATCATCCGCTGTTGTGTTCACTATTATATTTGTGCGATAAATAAGTTCTCTACCGCAGGCCTAATTCATATACAGTGTATATTCCCTCAACTATCATTAGGCCTATCCCAAACGCGCGTGCATTCTTTGTATCATTACTAGGCCCATTCAATCATCTAGCCTACTTAATCAGAGTGTCATGTTTTCCATTCAATGTACCAAACGCACGTGCATTCTTTATATCATTTACTAGGCCCATTCAATGTTCTATGTTGCATGCCATTTACATACCATCGATGCGTATATTACTTATTACGTGTCAATTAAGCTATTAACATTTCATCTTATTAGCTAAGTCTATGTCATAAGCATAACGTAAAACTATCAATTAATTACCGTTAGTTCTTTGTTATACCACAGTGAATAAATAACGGCTTTATTTTCCTAATAAAATAAAGTACCGAGACTTATTCTATTCAGTGTACCAAAACGTACGCGCTTTCTGTGTCATTAATAGGCCTCTTTCACAGATCATTTATGCATAATCTGTAGCTTCCCTAATCAGTGTATTACATAACCTATTTGTTATAGTATTACGTACATGCATTATTTTGTATTCGCTAAGTTTCATATTTCAGGTTGTGTCCCATTTTTGTATACCATTAAGCCTCACATAAACGAGCGCATTTCAAAGGTCATTATAGAATTGTTAAGCTTTCTAGTCAGTCTTTCCATTGTATTTTCACTGTGAAAATTAATATAAATATTTTCTTAATTAAACTATAACCATAAGGTACTTTTCATAACCTTAATATTAATTTGCTTGGGTGTAAACCAAGCTGGTGACCTCGCTGCCATTCCTGTCACTTCCAATAGTATGGTGGATCTACTCAAATAGCCTTTCATTAATAAGCAATCAGTCATTGCATCAATTAATCACTAGCATACAATTAAATCATTATCACCTTAAACAGTTAAAACTAGGTCCACTATATATATATATATATATATATATATATATATACCTTAACCTAATATATACAAGCAATGCTGCATTAATCAGCCTAGTCATTGTATCGCTTTGGGGTAACAATGGCTCTTCCTCTTCTAAATTTTATAACAACCCACAACCTGTAACTTAAATATTAGTTAATCGACTTTAATCATTGTTTTTTACTTTTCTCTCGACTGTGAAACAATGGAAAGAAGTTTCTTAAAATTTATATATATCTTTGAATGCAAATTTACTTTTTTACTTTTGTACACTCCATGCTTGCAGAACGGTACCAGTTGCATATTTCCCTTCAAAGGGAAGTTGGACTTGAAATGTCATTTTCCGAAACATTATACAAGTTACAAGAGAAATAATATTTCAGTGAGCTACTCATTATTCATGTTAATTCATTTGTCCGTTAAGGAACCATCGTACGCTATGCGGAAATTTTTAGTTTTCGTAGTTATGGGAAGTATTCCAGAAGTGTATATGCATTAATTGAATTATTTAATTTAAACCAGTGGTACTCAAACTTTAGAGGGCCACGTGTTAGGAAAACAGCAAACAACACACACACACACACACACACACACATATATATATATATATATATATATATATATATATATAATTACAGGGTGTCCCATAAGTCCGGCATCATAGGAGAAATTCATATTTTTCTATTTCTACAAACCATAATTCATATTTTTCTTTCTACAGGCCATAATGTCTGTGAGCAAGGAAGAACGAATCCAGATAATTCTACTCATAGGAAATCGGAGTCAAAGAGAGGCCGCTGCTGAATTTAACAGACTGCATCCAGACCGCGAGCCAATAACACAGAGTTGTGTTAGCAGACTTGTTGCAAAGTTTAAGGAAACAGGATCCATAGAAGATAAACCACGCAGTGGACCTTCAAGGAGGTCCACTGACGATGATACAGCGACTGCTATCCTGGCTCATTTTAACAGAAGTCCAACATGGTTCCTGCAAGATGGCGCTCCTGCACATTACAGCACCCAAGTAAGGGAATACCTGTACCAACAATTCCCTGGTCATTGGATAGGACGTCGAGGGTCTGTGGAATGGCCAGCTAGAAGCCCGGATCTCACGCCACTAGATTTTTATCTCTGGGGACACTTGAAAGCGCTGGTATACGCAGAGAAAATTAGGAGTGTTGAACATTTGCGGCAGCGCATTATTGGGGCATGTAACACCATTACTCCTGACATCATTCACCGTGTGCTTGCTGACTGGGTATCACGTCTGAATTTGTGTATTGAAAACAATGGTGGACACATTGAGCACGTTCTGTAAATAAAAGCTTTTGTTTTGCATTTTTTTATTATTTTTCCAATGATGCCGGACTTATGGGACACCCTGTATATATGATGCAAGCTCACAAGGGAATAGAAAAAATATTTCAAGCTCTTTCGTGTATTCAGCAGTATACCTCGTCAGGGTATATTGCTGAATACACGAAAGGCCTTGGAATAATTTTTTTATTTTTCCTTGTGGAATTGCATAATTTATTAATTTCACGTGTTTTGGTGTGAAATTCATCCTATATACAGGGTGGTGCAAAAGTCTGGACCCATAGGCAATTTACTATATAAAAAATATCTTTCGATTTTTATAATCAGTGGTTTACGTTAACAAACCAAGAATAATACAAGCGCTAAAGGATAACATCACAACAGAAATTGAAGCCATAAGAACGAATATTACTATGCTTACAAATGTGCAAAGGTCTTGTGTCAACCGAGTAGAAAAGTGTTTGGAAGAAGATGGACATCAATTCGAACACTTATTGTAAATTCTGAACTAGAACGTTAAATTTAACATAATTTAGTCACTGGTGTATGGTTAATTAAATTTCATTTCATAATAAACTTCCTGCAGGCCACACTTTTTTTCCATATAAACCGCCTATGGGTCCAGACTTTTGCACCACCCTGTATATATATATATATATATATATATATATATATATATATATATGATGAATAAAACCACGAAGGAAAGGAAACACAGAGTGGTGCTCAAGCGCTTTCATCTAATGACATCTTCAGGAACATTCATATAAATATTGCAATTACTATATTTCAGAAAATTTCAGAATTGCCTTAATCACATGGAGGCGTGGGTTCTGTGAAGTAGCTTAGTAATTTCCTGTATGTAAGATTAGTACTTTGAACGAGAAAAAATATGAAACAAACGAAATTTCTAAAGTTTCATTTGTTAGAACTTGAACCAAAATAGTCTGGTGGCGAAACGGCCAAAATTTTTCACGTTCGTTTAACCCGAGAGAGTAAAAGCAACCAATGTTTTAATTTCCTAGAGGATGTCTAACTGAAACATTTTTATTTTGGGGAGGTCACCCTCTTAGATTATGCGTAAGGTCACCAGAGGTCATTAACCTGTGACTGGCTTGTGGGGGGGGGGGCGAGCTTTTTTTGCCCACACTCAGTTTTTTTTTAGAATTACTTTTTAAGTTGTTACAATATGACGCTCAAACGTTCAGTACTCCTCCCCAATCATCTGAGACGCATTTTGTGAAAATTTGGTGATAAGTTCATTCAAGATCAATGAGCTATGTCGTCACAAATTTGGTGATGATGACATACAGCGGCAGTTTATTATTAGTAACATCGTATCATGCCTTCTTTTCATATTTTTATCCAATTAATAGGTAGCACTAATTCAGTGTAACTAATTTTAAAATGTCAAACTAGGTCAACATAGATCATGTTAGGTCAGGTCAGGTCATCGCCAAAATAAACAAATCCTATGACGATGACGTGATCTGTGACCTGATAAATGACTTTAAATAGGGAAATTTATCACCGAACACATTACATACTGCACGAGCTTTTGATATACTGTATGTTGGTTTCATTGTAATCTCTCCAGTGGTGATAAGACAGTATGCTCATAACAAACGTGCTGATTTCATTTGGTGTTGACCTGACCTATGACGTTAGAGATTATCTTGAAATACAGATATTCGTTTCGTCACTGAACGTAACGTGCAGACACAATGCTATTGATCTATGTTGATTTCGTTAAAATTGGTTCGTTGGTTACTAAAATAGTCAGGTGCCAACAAAAATACTGTTTTCCTATGATTTTGACCTGGCCTGTGACGTCATAAGTGATCTAAGAGACTAAGTAATGTAATGAGCGAAACGTGTACATCATGAGCTTTCGTTTGGTACCGGTGAGATAGCAGTTTTGTCAAAATCAACCCCTCGGTTATCGAGAAAGGAGTGTGGGCAAAAAATAGCCCACCCCCAGCCACTCGAGGTGACGGAAATACCCCACCACGTGCCTGGTTAAGTGCACTCCCTTTATTAAACTGTATGTAAATTTGGGTTGGCTACAAAAAATTGAATAACACTTTTCTGCTACGTTTTTTAATTTCATACACATAAACAACATTCTTATCGTGATAATACTATTCAATAATGTAATGCTGAACTACAAACAGCAAACAAATAGAGTACATTGCATTTTCTCCAATAATCTTGAAGCATGAGCAAACCGCTAGAAACTAGCACAGCCATGACCACTACACTGTTTTAACAGAAGCTGTTCTAACGGTCAAATAGAATGCTAGTAGCACTATAGTATTAAGTAGATGTATACGGATACAACAGGATGCACCACACAAGTGTGAGTCCCAAGAGATGATACCAAAGGCCACCGAATACAGTACACGTTTATCCATCTACACAAACCAGTGACTAAAACATTGCGTTTATAGTTGTGCATCTCTCATATCATCTGTGCAAATATCTGACACAATGCAAAACTAATACTAAACAGTGAAAGCAGAGTACTGTAATGGAATTATGACACTTTTTTAAAGTTTGAGCACATCTGATTTACTAGTAGTCCAAGTCCTCCTCATCAGAGGATTCTGCCATTGTAGTGCTCAGTGAATTCTTACACGTGTCCCCATAACAGCTACAAGCACTACGGCACCCCACTGTGTTTTTCACACAAGTGCATCTTATTGATCTGCACTGCATTTTACATTTGCAAGTTTGCAGTTCCACACATGCTTTTGGCACAGGATGTTTGGTGAGCCACAAAGGCTCGAGGTGTCCATCACTTTCCTCTTTCCAACCGAAATCTTGTGGCTGAAGACGTACGGTTCTTGGATTAGCAGCTGCATACCAGGTGCTTACCTGAAAATGAACTCGTTTGATGTGAAGAACTAGTGCGTCCGTTGTAGGTGGAAGTGCCTCTGGATTCCTTTGGTGGAAGAGTGCAACTCGCAGAGCATCTATTGATGATTCTGTTGAATTCCGTGAATAAAGCTGTATCACAAACCTCTCAGCATCCGCCACGGTTTTCATGTTAAGTTCACCTTTTCCAATATTCATGAGTAGACCAGGGTTGTTATGAAAAAACTATACACGCCCACAATATGGTATCGTATATGGTACCCTTATTTCATAATTAAATACAAATTATTAATTTATTAAATTAAATAAATACAAAATTGCCTCGGGATTGGCGACATAGCCTACTGGGAATGGAAATAATTGCCATACAATAGAACCCAATATGTAGGCATCGAGTCCACATAACAACAAGAAAAACGTATTATTTCGTATAAAAATTTTCCATCGGTGACGCATGAAAATTACTTCGAGAGAAGAAATAATGAAAGCACAAAAATTAGACATCTGGGGACTGTAAAGTCAGCGGATTTTTAAGAAAAATAAATTTATATTAGCTCATCTGAGAGCTGCCTAGATACAAGCGAAGCTTTAGGCAAGGGAGACGTAATTAATCTTCCTATAAGTTCTGAGTGAATACCAAGTAATATAAAACTAATAACACAAAAGGATAGGCCTATTCCTCCAGGTATTTAAGTGTAGTGAATGCCTATATTAATTAAACTAAATAAACTCGTTGCGTAACCCCATCACTTACACTGAAAGAGAAACGCGCGCCCTAAAACCAGTAGCGAGGGCCAACGAAATAATAAGGTATGGTAATTTCCTTTTTTACCATTAGGCACCGCTAAATACTGAAGGCATATAAATTGAACATAAACAAAAAAAAACCCACTACTTAACGAGGTCTTTTGAAAACCTCCACAACCACAACTTTTTAACGAAAAGACGTAGGGTTTTTGTCGTCAGCTCTCCACCAATATCTGCTGGAAATTTCCAACGGATGAGGGTGACGGCAATAATCCATAACCCTATATAGTTTTTTTATAGTTGTCCAAAAACACGCGCCATGATGTTTTCTTGCCATACCCAGCGAAGTGGCTTGCGGAGTCACAGCCTGTAACTGCGTGATATGCAGGCAGATATCTGCAGACGTCCTCAGGCAGTTAGTTCCCTGTAAATATGTAATGTGTATGGAAATGTATAGGATTTGCCCTGGTGCCAGCAGATATCGAAACCTCAGTGGCTGAAATATGATCAAAGTGGTGTATCATGAGAAATAGGACATCTGTGTCCCTGCACAGGACAACCAACCGTTCATACCCAGCCTGGACTGCATGTATGAAATGGAGGATGATCTTCGTGTCAGCCTCTTCGCGCGTGGAATTCAGGGATTCCACAAACTCACCGCACGATGATTTCGCAATAGTAGGATCAGAAAACCCACCAGATGAGACCACGACCATTCTACCACTCAACCGGAGTCTTGATTGCTCAATCAGTTCACGAGATAAGAAATCAACAAGATCTGATTTGTTTTTTGTGAGATCGATGAAAGCCTTCCATTGCTGTGGGAGTGGCACAAGCTATTTATTTTGAAAAAACAGACAGCACATCACATTACAAAATGATATATGTCCCCTTCTGTAGCCCTGAAATATGAAAAATCACTGTTATTCTCCGGAAGGGTAATACCTGGCTCTCCAACACTATAATAAAAATAATTACAGATATATCATTATATTTATAGATATATAGTTTCATAAAACAATTCCTACAATCTAGACTGCATAATGCTACAGCACAAAAACATAAAGCAGAAAAACATGCAAGTCAGAACGAATAACTAATATTCATGCATAAAATATGACTTGAATGCACTCAATGACCCCAGTGTGACCTAACGCATGGTCAGAGGAAGTGATCACCACCCCAAAATTATTCAGTGCTACCGTATATATTTAAGGAATTTAGTATGGTGGTTGCTTTTACTCTCTCAGGTTGGATGAAAAGTGTATGATGCCACAGTTAGCTCCAGACTAAAACAACAAAATCAAACGTTTTTAATTCCTTACGAAGTGAACTATAGGTCTTAAGTTCTTCTTCTCTTCTTGATGTTGTTGTTGCAGGGATGAGAACAGGGCCAAGGAAAAAATGAGGGAGTCTCAGGACCGGGGATATGAGGTCCAGGGAACACGCCCCGTTGGGGTTTCAAGGGGGCTTCGCCCCTTGGAGCTGAACAGGTACATATAATCTACAGGGTATTCCATTTGAATGGAACCATAGGGAGTAATTAATAATGCCTTCTTTTTCCAGATTTGTGAGGATAAACGTAATAAAGGTAATAATAAGGTAATAAAGGTAAGTAAATGTAATAAACGTACCAATATCCTTTCCAATCTTTATTACTCCCTCTGGTTCCATTTAAGTGAGAGTAATAAAGATTGGAAGGATATTGGTGCTTTTATTACCTTTATTTACCTTTATAACCTTACCTTACTTTTATTACCTTATTATTACCTTTATTACGTTTATCCTCACAAATCTGAAAAAAATACATGGGAAAGAAAGGACAGCCAGCGAGAAGGAATCGTTCCCCTCCTTAAAGAACTGACAGTGGCAATATTATCACAATAAATTTGCACATCAGGTAAATAGAAGATCACAGTCAAGAAAGCGAGGTATTCGGCCTCGTAAATAGGGAGATTTACCAGCAGACATGGGGTCATTATCATTGTAATGGTAATTAATTATAATTAATTACAAATCTCTTGTAATGATAAGGTAATGATAATGAAAGAAATTTCGAGGCAATAATGGTAATGATAATGGTAATGAAAGGTCTGTAATGAATCATTACACATCATTACATTTTCATTACAGTGTAATTTCAATATATATATTAGGGTGGCCCTTATTTTTCAACTTTTGAAATTACTTGCTCCCAACCCCTAATCTTCTTCCAATATATAAAAAAGTGCTCTGGGCAAAATTTCAGCTCAATTGGGCTATATTAAGGTGGCCCCCCAAAGGCCCTAAAGTTTCAAAATTCACCGATAATTGGTATTTCTAATATAAAACCTTTATAATTCATTTGCAAACTTTGTTTGGGAAAATAATCACAAAGCATAATCGAAAGTGAATTTTATTTACAACAAATAATTACGCCACTTATATAGGCCGCAGGCGCAGAACTTTCTAGAACCTTCCAGAAGCGGTTTTTTTACGCACTTATGATACTTTTCAATTTCCGTGAATATCTCGTCCAATTTTGGTTTTAAGTAAATAATGGTTATAATTAAATTTATTGTAAATTGAATTCTCTTTCGATCATATTCTATATTTCTTTCGAATAAAACACTGTAAAGAAGATAAAAACGGTTTTATATGAAAAAATATCAATACTGTTAAAATCTGAAACTTTAGGGCCTTTGGGGGTCATCTTAATATTGTCTGATTGAGCTGAAATTTTACACAGAGCATTTTACATGGATTAGAACAACTTTGGAGGTTGGGAGATGAAAAATATTTCATTTCAGAAAATCACATACAACTAAGGGCCACCCTAATATATATATATATATATATATATATATATATGCGGCTTCTGATTCCTCCCAGTCCCAGCCAGCACCAAAGCGGTGCAAGTTGTTCAATTTTATGGCTGCTCCAGCTCCCTCTGCAGCTTCTCAGAACCCTATTGTCAGCCAGATGGACAGCTACCTTGACCAGCCCTGCATTGATGAGGACTGCAATCCCCTGACATGGTGAAGGGACAATGCACATCTGTATCCTGACGTATCTGTTCTTGCTGCCAAGCATCTTTGCATCCCTGCCTCCAGTGCACCGGTGGAGCGCTTATTCAGTATATTCAGTATTGTAATGATCATTACAATGATAACACTGCCCAACAAAAAAAATATTTTTTGCTGGTGATTTAATTGTAAGACCTGTTTCTGGATAATATTGATGTGCTGATTTCAAAAATCACCTTAGATTTTGTCCATCACATCAGGTTTTCGTGCAATGCAATATGCCTATTTTGGGTGATCCATGAAGGGCACTTATCAAAATTGATGATTTTTGAGACCTGTTAACAGCTGTTTTGCTGTTAAATTTTTATCTGTGGAATACGCAAATCTGTGCATTAAATCTAAAGGTCATGTGTCATGTACAACATATAAAAGCTTGGGTATCTGTGATTTCCCCAGGTGTGAACGTGACGTCATGATCATGGATTCATTTTTTGCTTATTTAAGCACTTTTAATCACTTTGTGTCAATATTACCATTGTATATTAAAGTTCACTCCCTGCACAATTGTTTACTTTTCCATGCTGATTCTGAGTATGTAAAAACTTATTTTTTGAAAAGAAAAAAAATTGGGCATAACCCTGCCAAAATGCGATATCTCCGTATTTGATTGCTCGAAAACCTGACGTGATAGGCAAAAACTAATGTGATTTTTTAAATCAGCACACCAAAGTTACCTAAAAACAGGTGTTAGAATTAAATCAGCAAAATTGGTGTTGGGCAGTGTAATGAAGGGCTTGTAATGATAATGTAATGATAATGAAACAAAAATGCTGTAATGGTAATGATAATGATAATGAAAAATTTCTGGTAATGATAATGATAATAATAAACCTTGTAATGACCCCATGTCTGTTTACCAGGATTGAACCGGTGAAACCAGCCGTCCAGAAGCCCAGGCGCTCCGGGGTGGCATCGGAGGCCACCTATTTAAGCAATTCACACAAATGACCCATGAGCTCACAAAAAATGTGGGAATCCGCGGTTCCACGGAAAATTCTCATCCCTGTGTTGTTGTTGTTGTTATTGTTGACCGCCGCTTTAACTCGGTGATTTCATTGATTTGACCTTCTGACCTTGACTTGATAACGTGGAGTGTTAGACCCCATTAAATTTAGGTTAGAAGTTAGGCATAAATAATACTTACAGGTACTTTGCTTCAGGTTTTCTTGGGGCCTATCATTTGTTCTTTCGGTGGCCATTAGCGCCAGCGGCACCGAAATCTCGACCAACCAGTCCTACTTTATCTATTTATAAGCTATCGACATTGACATAATAATCAGACAACTTAACCTAAACCCCACTTCGTCATCTTAAATTAGGCACAAAACAGAATCACGAGTCACTGATTTAAAACGACAGTAATTGCATACTACTTATGCGAGGCTATGAACCAAACAGGCTACTTGTCGATGTTTATTCTTTTGTGTTACCATTTTAGCAATTAGTGAACTTTTTCATTCGGTGACCTTTTGACTATATAAATACACACACACACACACACACACACACACACACACACGTCACCTCACCTTTGAAATTGTTTCGTGTTTAGCTTTTTCTTTGAAACTGCAATACACGTCAGCGGCATGTACCTCAAAAGAAATGATGATAATAACGTGGGGGTGTTAGACCCAGTTAAGTATTAGGTTATTAAATAGACAATAAAGGTACTTACAGGTGCTTTGATTTAGATCTTCTTTAGAGCCTACCTTAGGTGCCAGCGTCCCACAACGACCTACGTAAATAGGTAATCTTACTAATTTTAGAAGCTAAGACATTACCCCTAACTGATATAATAATTTGACAACTTCACTTCTTTCCTTTACACTTTAGAAGCATCACCAAATTAAACTTAGCACCAACGATTTAGTCAGATACAAAAATACATGCGGTTTACTTCAACCCAGGGGGGGGGTGAGAGACCCTAGACCAGTGTTTCCCAACCGGGGGCCATGGCACATTTGAAGGGGGCCACAGGAAAATGTTAAGATTTAGAGGGGCCACAGACTCCATGAAGGGGGCCACAGGACTCAACCTATTGAAGCCTAAATTATAGTTAGGCCAATAGATAATTTTAATTTATGTAGTTGAATTACATTTTAAAAAATTATTAATACATATATTTTCCTTTTTTTTAGATATTTTATAATAGAATTTGAATTTATCTGTAAACAAATATTTTGCATCTTACAAGCTTATTGTGCGGCGCACTCCATTGTGCGCTTGATCGTTATGCGCCTGGCAGCGTTGTTGACTTGATAAAAATACTTCAGGTTGAAATCCTTAGTCTGTTTACCACGTGGATCGTCGCTGTAGTGTGTAAGTAGCTCTTATTTGTTTACCCTAATATTGCGAAGTTGTAGTAATTTTACTAGTTTTTTTAATTTATAATAGATTGCTATAAGTACAGTATTTCTTTTGATTATATTTTTTTATAATTAATACATAATATAAGTAAATAACTGCAAATTTTTGTTAGCCACTGTTTAGTTTTTGTTATGTTTATAGTCCTATGTGACAAATAATATTGTACCTGAATACAAATAGTTGTTTTAATATCCTTTATATATATTTGTTTTTGTAAAATAGAGTTAATCTGCATATTACCTACTGAAAATAATGCTTATGGGGGCCACAGGAAAAAATAAGGTTCCTAAGGGGGCCATAAGCCAAAACCGGTTGGGAACCACTGCCCTAGACGACCTGCGGAGTGGGGTTGATGTAGTAGGAATAGGTGCAACCTGCATAAGCGGCGAATTGAACCCTTTTCAGAAGGATCGGGTCTCCCTTCCGGAAGACTCTGGTCATCCTGCAATTATCATTCCCATATCTGGTCCTGATGGCGTTTAATAGAACGACCATCTTCTAGTTGGCACTTGAAAGAAACAGGGCCCGTTCTCTCCTGCACCGTTGCAGGAACACATTTTGGTCCAGCCCCATAATTGCGAATCATTACTGGATCATTAGGTTGTGCTTCTATGACTCCTTTTTTTAGTGTCATGATACAACTTCTGTTTTTCCTGATGGCGTAAAACTCGTTGTAACGTTTCGTTTGGACGTAACAGATCGAAAAATGAACGAATTCCCCGGCCAATCATGAGTTTAGAAGAAGACACCCCCGTCGTTGTGTGAGGTGTTAGTCTACAGATCTACAGAAGCTAAGGCTAACAAAGACCCTAAGATCCACTCTAAGGTTAGCCCGAGAGAAAGGAAAGAGTAGGGAGTTAAGAGAAGAGAATAAGGGGTTAATTAAGTAGCAACACCTATCACTCATGGGTTAACATTCATTCAGAAAAAGAGAAAGAAAGGCTCATCATCATCATCAGTCGGCCACTGCCGACAAGTCAGAAAAATAGTCGGAGGAAATAGGAAAGGGGTGAAAGATGAAAAGAAGTAAAATAAGAACGCTTACAAACCATGCAAACACAGTCTTAACTCACTATCATACCATGCAAACTACAGATATGCAAGCAAGGAGAGGATAAGACGGAAAAAAAAATGTAGGTAAAGTAAAGCAAAAAGTGGGTTAGTTTACGCTACGAGCTACATCTACGATCGTGTTAGTCTAATTTTTTTTTTTTTTTTTGCTGGCATCACATACTGGCATGTCACAAGCTGGCATTATTGTCAACAGACTCATCCTCGCTCACCACCCCTAGAGCTCCTGTTGCTAATTGTTTTATTATATTAAACAACGTTAATAATTTTAACGAGGGAGAGGGAAAAGGGTGAGGCTGAGAGGGAAAAGGGTGAGGCTGAGAGGGAAAAGGGGGAGGCTGAGAGGGAAAAGGGGGAGGCTAAGAGGGAAAAGGGGAGGCTGAGAGGGAAAAGGGGGATTGTTTTATTATTATATTAAACAACGTTAATATTTTTAAAATGCCTATCTAAACGGTTCTTAAACACATTAACGCTGGTAGAGTTCACGACTGACGCGGGAAAATTATTCCATTTATCAGTTACTTTAAACGTAAAGAAGTTTTTAGCGATATTAGTGATGAAACGTCTGCCACGCAACTTAAATCCGTTATTACGAGTATTATTGTTATCGAAAGTGAACAATTTGTCAAAATTTACGTTATCGATTTTGAAAACTTCAATAAGCTCCCCCCTTAATCTCCTAGTTTCGAGTGAATACAGGTCTAACTCTTTAATCCTATTTTCATAAGGCTTGTTGTGCAATGGCGGAATCAGTTTCGTGGCACGACGCTGAACCCTTTCTAACCTATCAATATCCTCACGCAAGTACGGGCACCAAAACTGAACGGCATATTCTAAATGAGGCCTGACTAGGGACTTGGAAAGGGGCAATATAATATCCTTCGATTTAAATTCGAAATTACGCTCTATGAAGCCTAAAATCCTATTAGCTTTTGCGCAAGACTCCAGGCGCTGGTTCAACCTTTAAATCCTTAGATACGCGTACGCCTAAATCTACTTCCTCGTTAACGCTTGCTAACTCCCTATCATCCATCGTGTACGTGTAATTATTGTTACGAGAACATATATGCAAAACTTTACATTTTTCTACGTTAAATTGCATCTGCCACTTGTCCGTCCACTCCATAATCCTATTTACATCGTCTTGGAGCCTATTTCTATCGTCCTCGTTAACAACCATACCGCCTATTTTAGTATCGTCCGCGAATTTTGACACGTTACTAGTCAATCCTACATCTATGTCGTTAATGTAAATTACGAATAGCAATGGGCCTAACACTGAACCCTGTGGGACACCGCTACTTACATCCAACCACCCCGATTCACTACCATTAACTACGACCCTCTGCCTCCTAGCACGAAGCCATTCTTCTAACCAGTTAGCTATCTGACCGCGTATACCGTGCACTTTGACTTTCGCAATTAATCTCCTACGCGGAACTGTATCGAACGCCTTTTTAAAATCTAAATAAATAACGTCAGCCGCTCTATGCCTATCGTATTCGCGCACTATTTCGTTATAAAATTCTAATAAATTAGTTAAACAAGACCTATGGCGTCGAAACCCATGCTGACTACTATTAATCAAATCTCTACTTTCTAAGTGATCGATGATATGATCCCTAACTACGGATTCCAAAAGTTTACCGACAATTGACGTTAAGCTAATGGGCCTATAATTGCTAGCTACTGCGCGGTCGCCTTTTTTAAAAATAGGCGTGACGTTAGCTAATTTGAAGTCTTCAGGAATAATCCCCGTTTCGAATGACTGATTAAAAATCTTCGTTAAGGGGCCTACGATAACGTCTTTCAAATCTTTCAAATGTCTGGGATAAAAAGCTTCAGGGCCTGGAGCCTTGCTAACTTTTAGCTTATCGATATAATGCGCAATCTCACCCTCGTAAACAATTATTTCATCCAAAATAGTCTCGCTACTAAATGGAACGATATCATCCACGTCGGGGACATTATTTACGTCTTCTACGGTAAAAACTGTCACAAAAAAAGTTATTGAAAATACTTGCCATCGCCTGAGCGTCAGAAGCCAAAGCGCCATTAACATCCACTAGAGGGCCTATGTTGTCTTTTATCGGCTTACGATTATTAACGTATTCAAAAAACTTTTTTGGATTATGTTTACTATCCGCAGCTATAAGTATCTCTAAATTACGCTTAGCATTCCTAACTGATCTTTTAACCTGACGTCTAAGCTCGATATATCTATTAAAGTTAGCTGCCGTGCCATTACGCTTATTAAGTATATACGCTCTATTACGCTCGTTTATGAACTCGCCTGTTTCCCTCGTCCACCACTTCGGCCTACCATGATTTCTAGCGCGCTTGGGCCTATCCGCAAAACTATCAAAATTAGCCCTACGAAAATCAGGAACTTCTATTACGTTACTATCCTTAGTGTTTTCTATCAATAATTTAAACCTAAGAATTTGATGATCACTACATCCTAAACTCTCGCCGACTTCTAAACCTTCGACTATATTCTCGCTGTTCGTCATCACCAAATCTAAAATATTATCACCGCGCGTTGGTTCGGTAACCATCTGTCGTAAAAAGTTATCTTCCATAAACTCAATCAATCTCAAACCCTCCTCATTACCAGTAAAAGTCTCATAATTAACATTAGGACAGTTAAAGTCTCCGACAATTATACTATTCCGATTGTCAATAAAGTTACCAAGAAGTGAGTAAAATCTAGTATCGATATCGAGGGGTTGAACGGGAGGTCTATAAACAACAACAAAATTAAAACTAATACTACGCGCCCTAACTTCAACACATATCGTATTAATTGCTGCCGGAAAATCTAACTTAACCTCGATAGCCCTAAGGGAATTACGAATGTACAGCAAAACGCCGCCACCAATCCTATGTAACCTATCATTAGTAAAGAGTTTAAAACCCGGTATATCAAGTTCCCCCAAGTCCCGAGTCACGGAATTTAACCAAGTTTCAGTGATAGAAACTATATCGTAGTTGCCGGAATAAATTATCGCCTTAAATTCATTTAATTTATTTCTAATACTACGCGCGTTACAATAAAAGACGTTTAAGTTATTTTTTACGACGGGCGGGCGTTTTAAAATATTTTTCACGTCGGGCCCGCGTTTCCCAGACCCACAACGTTTAAAGAAGGCTTCGACCTATACAGCTTTCGCACGTTTTCGTCTATTAACCTACCTAGCCTAGTATTACCTATTTCATTAAAATGCACCCCCATCTTTTATAAAAAGGCTAGGATCACTGAATTCGGACCACAGCTTTACGAAGGGTACATTTTCCTCAGCACAAATCTCTTCTAATTTAGCATTCAAAAATATCGTTTTAGACGTAATCCTAAGACCCAAGCCGTGCCTAGGGGTAATACCTAGAACTAAAGACCTATTTGACCTCGCCTTTAGGGACCTAATTAACCCCCTATATCTCTCCAAAAGGTCAGGCACTCTCGTATCGGGCCTATACGAGTCGTTGCCCCCAGGGCCGGATTAAGACCTTTAGAGGCCCTAAGCACTTAAAAGATTTTGGTGCCCCATATATATGTAATTCAAAATATAAACAAAAATAAACCATAAAATAAAATTTTATTTTTTGAAATGAAACAAAACTTACAGTAAGATGGAAAATAATGTTTATTTTTGTATACTTCCACTTCATTTATATTTGAAAAGTTTTCTCCTACTTTTTTTAATTGCAAAGTCTTTGATCAGATCCTCAAAACTAATCTTACGTAACACATCTGCTTCTATACTTAGTAGAGATAAGGCATCCAGCCTGCCTTGTTGCATAGTTGTTCTGTTGGTATTTTAATATACTTCAACTGAGAAAATGAACGCTCAGCTGAGCAATTTGTGACCATTAATGTTAAAAATATACGAAAGGCAATTTCTACATTTGGGAAGGCACACTCAATATTGTCTTCTACAATTATTTTATAAAGTTCAGCATGACTGAATCTTGTTTTTACATTTACTATAGCACACGAAAATATTTAATCTATATGTATTTTTAATATGGCGCTCAAAGATTTGATATAAACAAAATAATAACGCAAAGCGTAAAGTGTGTGATTACAACGAAATATATTTATTCTCTCAAAAGGGTTGTTGTTCACTACAAATTCAAACAATGAAAAAAAATAAATACTATATATGAATATATATAATTCAGTTTTCAACAGCTTATAGGCTATAAGCCGCGATTATAATAGTATAATAAATCCATGGTAAATCCGACAATGGAAAATTTCTGTGGTGCCCCCCTTCCCTTGATGCCCTAAGCACGGGCTTATTTTGCTTAATGGTTAATCCGGCCCTGGTTGCCCCCTACCATCGTCACCAACATCGAGTGACGGGAGGCAACGTCAATCCTACCCACTTCGTCTCGAACTCTGTCAACCCTGGCCCCTGGGAGACAGACCCTCCTCCTCTTGGTTGGATGCCGTTCAACGAACTCTGCGTCCATATGGCGCACTAAAGAATCCCCAATTAAAATAGTTTCCCCCTCATTCACGTCCCTTTCCAAATGGGCGAAAGGGTTCGAAGCCTCGATAGGGGGGATTCCTATCACCTAACGTACGCGGCCTAGCTCCACCCTTAACTTCTCTAAATCCCTCCCCATCTACTAATCTCGGACAGCCTTAACCCCTTCCTCAACTCTATCCAACCTTCCCGATAAGCTACCTAAACTAGAAACTAGATTATGCACCTCACTCACCCTTCAAATTACGAACGTCTTCAACGTTAGTATTGGTTCGGCTTTCGTCAACCGTAGCCCTACCCCTGCCTTCATCAAGCGTTGCAAGTCTTTCCGTTACAAAAATTTATCCAACACCACTTGCATTTCCTCCCCATGAGAATGACGCAAGGCCGACTTGAAAGTACGGACCATGTTTTTTCCGTGAGACCGTTAGTAGACGGGTAAAAAACACTAGACCGGACATGTCTAATGCCATTTAGGTGGACAAAAGAACAAAATTTCTCACTGGTAAAACAAGTACCATTGTCGGAAACCAGAACTACGGGTAACACGAACGGAGTAAGCGAATAGTAACACCCGAAGTCGTGGAAGTGGTTGGAAAAATTTCCACCCACTTAGAGCAGGCGTCCACAATGACTAGGAAATATATATTATTTATAGGACCTGCATAATGAACATGGATCCTATGCCAAGGTATTATGAAAAAAACTATATAGGGCTATGGGTTGATTGCCTGATACCCTCATCCGTTGGAAATTTCCAGCAGATTTCAGTGGAGAGTTAACGACAAAAGCCCTATGCTTTTTCGTTAGAGAGTTATGTATAAGTAGGTCTTCAAAGGACCTCTGTTTATTTGCCTTCGGTATTTGCGTTGCCTAATGGTAAAGAAAGGAATTGCCTCACCTTATTATTTCGTTGGGCCTCGCTTCTGTTTCGATGTAGGGCGCGACGATCTTTTTCGATGTAGGGCCGTGGTACGATGGAGCTACACAATGAGTTGACTCGATGTAACTAATATAGGCAATCACTATTTAAACACCTGAAGGAACAGGCCTATCCTTCTTATAGTTATTAAGTTTTATATCAAGAGGATCTCACTCAGAAATTATAGGAAGATAAAGCACATCTTCCTTGCTTAAAGCATCGCTGTCACTAAGCAGCTCCGAGCGAGCCGCTTTCATATCGTTTGGTTTTCTTGTTGCTATGCAGGCCCGATGCCTACATATGGGTTCTATGTACGTATGGCAATTATTTCATTCCCAATAGGCTATGTTGCCAATCCCGAGGCAATTTTGTAGATATTTAATTCAATTAATTAATAATTTATATTTAATTAAGAAATAAAGGTACCACATACGATACCATGTTGTAAGCGTGTATAGTTTTTCCATATACTGGTGGGGGGGAACGCCGGAGAAAAATTTGTATGTTATAGATTAAATTTTTGACAAATTGTGTAAAAACATGTAAAATGGATTAAAAAGAATGAAGTAAGAATTTAGGAAGAGAAAAGTCACTCAAGACCTATTTAAATATAAAAGTTCAAGAGGCCAGTTTCTCAAGTTTAGTTAAAGTTATGTCAATCAGTTTGACTCCCCTTAGGTATAGGACATTTATGGAATTAAAGTAAAGTTATTAAGCATTTTAACTTTGCTCAATTTGTGTAAGGTTTATAAGTCACCAATCTTAATTTTTTCTTGTAAAAGTTTTCTGGCTTTCAAAGCAGTCTTTCTTTGAGGCCTCTCTGGCTTAGTCTGAGTTACATCAGGTACATTCAGAGATTCCTCCCCAATAGTATCCTGATCCATCCTTTGGGGTCTAGGAAAAAAGCCCCCGGAGGAAAAAAAAAACCGAGGAAAAAATCCCCCGGCGGAAAAAAAAAACCGAGTAAAGCATCCCCCGAGGAAAAAGTCCCCCATCTAAATAAGCTACAACATGATTTGCTAAGTTTTGTTTTGCTAAGTTTTGTTTTAAAAACTGAACTCTTAAGTCCTCTTGAAATAAGTTTAAGTGGTTTTTAATTGTTAAAGCAAGAATACTTGGAGAACAATTTGCTCCAAAAATAATTACTTTAAATCTGTAGGTTTTGAAACCTTTGTTGAAGTCATGTGGATCATTAAACCACAAAAACCTGAGATGATTTTTATCATACTCAAGCTTCAAATTTATACAGAGGCAGTGGCGGTCCTAGCTTACATGACGCCCTGGGCGAACCTCACCTTCAGCGCCCCCCCCCCCTGTTCGCCAACACACACACATTCGAATCCCCCCAAAATAAAGGACAGACATAACTCTTTCACAAAATAACTTTTTATTGGACTAATTGTTGGAACTTCAGAACCAAAACAAAGACTCAAATTTCTGAATTTTACAAATCCTTCATCACGTAAATAGAATAACTCACTTAAGAGAATGTAATTATGATACTATGAACAGGAAAAATACAAATTAAATTGCACAACTGCCATAAATAAACTAGAGAATCAAATTTCTAAATTGTACAAATGCTCTATCACATAAATAGAATAAGACACTTAAGAGAGGGTAATTATTATGCTACACTTTGAACAAGAAACAAAATAAATTGCACCACAGCACAACTGCCATCTAAAGCCTGACTCTTCTTACCTTCCTTGATGCAAAGTCATGAATTAAATCATCATATGAAATCTGCTCAGCAATTGTATCATTTATACTGATGATGGCCAGACCGGTAAGGCGTTCCTGTGACATAGTTGACCTCAGGTAGGATTTGATGAGCTTCAGCTTTGAAAAGCTCCTCTCTGCTTCAGCAACAGTGACTGGAAGAGTAAGACCAATTCTGAGAGCAGTCCACAAATTTGGATATATTTCAGAGAGCTCCCTTTCATGGATAAATGTCAGCAGTTCAAGCAAGGATATGGTCTTTGATGGCAAGTCAGGCAAGTTCTTCAGCTCCTGTGCAAGCTCTCTGCCATCCAAGTCAGATTGTCCCTTAAAGTGTAGTGTAGTACTAAGGTTCACACATTGTTCTGTCAGCTCCTCAAATGTGAGATTTTGGAAATGTGTCAGCACTCCAAACTTCTCTCCCACAATTTCCAACGTGGAAAATCTTTCCTGAATGGCTGATGTTGCAGCATCAACCACTGCATTGAAAAATGTCACCTCCAGCTTCTTCAAAGCATCAATCAAGGGCTCATCAGATGCTTCATAGGAGAAGTGCCGCTTTGTGGACCTCAGCCGTTTTTGTTTTAACACAGCCTCCACATTCATTTGTTCACAGATATCTGTGGCTGCCATTTGTGCAGCCACAAAACCTGTTGCCCTGTAATTGCGGAGACCTCTCTCTGTTTTTTTTAGGAGATTTACTGCAACATCAACGTGCATGCTAGGAGACTGCATCTGCTTGCTCACATGCTGAATTTGGCACAACAGGTCATGCCACACCACTGAACAAATGGCGAAGCGGTATGACCCAACCTCCTCTGACAGAGATTGAGCCTCGACCTTTATTACAGAGTCTTTGGTGTGGTCCCTCACCTCGATCAGTGCATCTCTCACTGCAGCTGCCTGATATCTCAGGGGCTCCACACTCTTGATCTTGCTTTCCCACCTTGTATCAGACCACATCTTCAATGTGATGTTCACATGTTTTTTCAAAATGGCCCATCGTTGTGTGGAGGCTGAAAACAAGTTGTAAAGCTTCTGCAAGATGCCAAAGTAACTTGTGGCATCAATAGATCCCTTAGCAGCATCGGCCACAAGCAAATTCAGAGAATGAGCCCCACATGGAACAAACAGAGCTCTGGGATTAATTTCTAGGAGCCTGGATTGAACACCCTTGTTTTTTCCCCTCATGTTGGCCCCGTTGTCGTATGATTGTCCTCTACAGTCCATGAAAGGAACTTTTAGCTCCTCCAGTCTCTTCAGAATCAGAGATGCCAAATGTTGACCAGTGGACTCCTCTGCCTCCAAAAACCCCATGAAATGTTCCTTTATATGGGGCTTCCCCTCCAGTGACACAACCCGAATCACAACTGACAACTGTTCAGTGTGGCTGATATCTGGAGTGCAATCTAGAATTATTGAAAAAAACTTTGATTGTTTGATGTCGCTCACCATTGCTGAAATGGTCTTGCTGCTCGACAAATCAATGAGTTCGTTTTGTATGTGGTGGCCGAGGTAGCTGGTGTGACTGGAGGTCCCTTTTTGGACACGGTTAATGTGCTCTTGCATTATAGGATCAAATTGTGCCATCAGTTCAACTTCTTTCAGAAAATTGCCATTTGATGGTGAGAACAATTTTTCTGTATGTCCCCTTAGTGCCAAATTCCTAACTGCCAGAGAATGCACAATAGCAGTGAGACGTGTCAGCACCGCTCTCCATCTCAACTTCTCAGCCTCCAGAAGTGCCATCTCCTGCTTGTCAATGGTCTCCCCCTTTCTCATCCTCACTGCCAGTTCTTTCCAGATTTTCATAGAATTTAGGTGTTCTGAACTGTTGTCATGTGATGTGAGCAATGAGCTTGCATGCTTCCAGTCCGAGAGTCCCAAACTTGTTAAATTTATTTTCCTCTTGGAAAATAATGTACAACAGAAACAGAAAAGGCTGTTGTTTTTTAAGGAATAGACCAACCAACTTCTGGTTATATTTTCCCCACTAACCAATGACTTCCTGAAGTATTGATGGTGGAAACTTCTTCCGTCACTGTCGTTTCTAGGGAATACAAAGTCAGATGGTACTTGACTTGGTCCCCTGGAAACCAGTTGTGTCCGAATTCTCTCAGTCAGAACTGAAGGCCAGTTAGCAGGGTCGGTGGACAGAGACTCATCCTCAGGAGGCGATTCTGCTCCAGGCATTTCTAATAGAAAGAACAAGAGCATTACTCATTAGTATACACACCTAAGTTAGATAACACATTATTCACAGCACTTTGTTATGGTGGTGGTGTTATGGAATTATGGTGGTGAAACACCACACATACCCAGTAACCCAGACCCAGTGATAATAACATTATAATTTATAACTGTTTGCAAAATGCTTTGCAGGGATGCACACACATACACATACACACACACGCACACACTCACAGACATATGTGCACACAAACTCACCTGAAGAGTCCTGCCGGGGTGAAGTAGAAGCAAATGGGTCTTCATCCTCAGGATCAGACTGCATTTGTGGAGACATATGTGAGGCTGAGGAGGTAGATGGCTCCTCAGCCTCAATAATGGCAGAAGTAGACGGCTTCTCATCCTGGCTAGTGGCAGAGGGTGTTCCAAAATATTTCAAAAGTGCCCCTGCAAATAGTAAAATAGAACATAACAGACCAATGCATGAATAGGCTAGTACAATTAATTTAACATGTTATTAAGCACAATTTATTAAACTTTTAGAATAGGAAACAAATGAATAATACAACCTCCTTGGTTAATGGCTAATTATATACATAATAGTACACTTCAAATGACTCAGAAAGCTATATCACAAAATAGCAGTGCAATATAGCAGTGAAGAGTAGATGACATAGCTCTATACCTTTATCTTTTGCTCGTTTCTCCTCTTCTTCTTTCCTCTTTTTTCTAAACTGAGCACCTGATAGCTTTGACCTCTTCTTATCCATTTGCGGTTATTTGACAGACCTTAGTGGCTTAGTGTGAAGATTCGTTCTGTAATAAATAATATACATTTCACTATTTAACCAAACCCAGAAAAATAACATTACATATGTTAAAGTATGGGCCTTTATTCCCAATAATATTAATCTGGAAGCATTTTGCATTGTTTAGGTCTTTTATGGGAAGGTTTATGGAAAATGCAATAGATGGTTTTTTATTAATAAAAATATATTTATTGATCTTTTATTATTTATTTTATTTTATTTTTTATTTTTATTTATTTCTTTATTTATTTATTCTTATTTTTATTTTTATTTTTTTTGCAGGCGCTCATGCCGCCCCTCCACAAATGCCGCCCTGTGCGGCTGCCCATATTGCCCATATGAGGAACCGCCACTGTCAGAGGAATGCTTTTTCTATGTCACTCTGTACCGCATAATTGTCTAAACGGAAGCAAAGGAGAATTTTTACAAAGATCTGAGACAAGATTTGGGCCTTCCATGATATAATCATTTAAACTAACAGAATTTGTATCCTTTAAACTACAGTTGTATACTACTCTTAGTATAGTTGTGGATGAGTCTTCTCTGTAAACTCCCCTGTGTGTTAAGTAATGACAACCTCGTTTTTTAAAGGGTTCATCAGTAACTTCTTCAATGAAGCCCCTTTCTATTTGTTCTTTGAATATGTTGTTGTACAGGGTGGGCCGTAAGTTTCCATACATAGGAAAAATAAACATTTTTTTATGGACAACCATTTTTATTTATATAATATGCTCTACATGGTTGCCATTGTTTTGAAAACACATTTCAATACGTGTTCCCCACTGTTGATGAACACGCATTAGCACAGTTGACGTTATGCTTGTAATGGCGTTGGTGATACGTTCCTTTAGATGATTTATGTCTCGTATCTTTTCCTGATACACCATGGCCTTCAAGTGCCCCCAAAGATAGAAATCAAGGGGGGTGAGATCTGGGGATCTGGGAGGCCACTCCACAGGACCACGCCGACCAATCCAAGCATCCGGAAACTGCTGCTGATCCAAATACCGACGCACGTGAAGACCATAATGAGGTGGAGCTCCATCTTGCTGGAAGTAAACTGGGAAGTTACCTTCCTCGTTTAGCAGGGATGGGAAAATCTCTTCTTGCAACATGTTAAGATACCTTTCGGCATTAAGATTTCCACTGACAAAAATTGGTCCAATAATTCTGTCACCCCATATCCCGGCCCACACCATCACTTTACCGGCACCTTGCATCTTCGTCGGACTCAGCCAGTTAGGGTTAGCATTACTCCAATAACGTATGTTTTGCCGATTAACCTCTCCATTGACGTAAAAATTTGCTTCATCAGTAAACAAGATCTTACGTCAAACGCATATTCTTAGGGTATCTGAAACATAAAAACAAACGTTTAATTTTTCCTATGTATGGAAACTTACGGCCCACCCTGTATTGTTCTAAAAGATTGTCATTTTTAAGTTTTTTGTAATTTTTATACAGATGTGCCTTAGCTACTTTCAAATTGTCCATTATTTCTGGACAAGGTGTTTTCCAAGGCAGCTCCACATATTGTTGATTGTCTCTGTGTTGTAATGTATCCCTAAATTGTTCTGTCATCAATTGGTCTTCATGTGTAATTGTACTGTCCTTTATGCCAACTGATTCTAATAGTCACAACTGCTGTAACCCTTCATCCAATGTGGAATCATTTTCATTCAAATGATGTGGGATTATGACAGTGTTTTTGTTGTTCGAGTTTGTCACACAGTCAGAAATTTGTTTGTTTTAACCCAGCTATTTGTAATTTTTCTTGTTCTACTTTGTCTACAAGAACAACCTTAAGGGTTTCAAATGTTCCATCAAGAGTTAAAGTTACATTTGCAGTTTTAAAACTGGCTTTTACTGGGTTTTTAGTAATAAATGATGAAATGGAGAGATCTTCATTTCCTTGTTGCTTCTGAAGTCCCAATTTTTCTATCAGTTGTTTGGTTACAAATGTTTGTTGTGAGCAGGTATCTAAGAGACACCTAACCTGTACTATTTGTCCCTTTTTGTTTTGGATTTCCAAGGTTATGGTTGGTAAAAGAATTTTTGAATTGTGGTTAATGCTAGATGAACTGATATGCCCATTCATAGCATTTTGAGTTTGTTTCTGTTTGTTTTGGTTTGATTTGGGTGTTTGTTCATAATGTTTGTAAGTATTTTCAATGTCTGTGTGTGTATTACACATGGGGGTAACATGGTCAAAACTGTTGCAAAACTTACAATTGTATTTCAAATTTGATTTGCAGTTTAACTTATGGTGCCCTGATCCAGTGCATTTTTTGCATAAGTTTAGTTGTTCACAACGTTTTGACCTTGCTGTAAAGTCTGTGTATTTGGGACAATTTGTAGAATTATGTTCACTGCTAAAACAAAATTTTGCATGGTATGGGGTTATGCTCAAAAGTAGTTACATTAAAGTTTTGTAGAGTAGGAGTCTTTGAATCTTTTTCTGTCACTTTATTTTCTGCAGATTGAGTTTTGCCGTTGTGTTTGAATGTAACTGGTAAGTGTTGAAATCTTTTGTTAGGTTTTTGGTTTTCTGCATTGTTGGTTTTTTCTTGTGCTGTGTTAAATTTTGGGAGTGTGTAACTTGATTTGTAAAGTGCAAGTACAGTTGGGAAATCTTCTCTTAGCTTATTAAGGCTAGGGTATATGTCAGTTGTTCTCTGATGAAATATCTCTGACTTTAGAAGGGAGTTTTTCAAAAACAACAGCTTGAATGATCCAAGCTGTTTCTGTAATGTTTAAATTATTGTTTTTAAGTTGTCCCATGAAACATTCAAACTCACAGTAAAAGTCAAAGCGGTCACCATAGTTGTCTTTTGGGGTTCGCATGTTCATTACTTTAAGAGCCAAATCATGTATAATTTCATCCTTATTCATGTAATTTCTGTTAAGTAATTCTATTGCCACAGAATAAGAAGTACCTATGGCTGGCAGTGATTCCACTAATCTTAAGGCAGGGCTTTTCAGATACTTCACTAAATAACTAAATTTATCAACATCTGTAATGTAGTTTTTATTACCTATAAGGCTATGAAATTTTTCAATAAAAGATTGAAATTTGGCTCTGTCACCCTCAAAAGTGGATACTTCAAGTGTAGGCAATTTTGATTTTAGTTCATTGCCCTCAGCCGCGTTGGGAGAGCTAAGTGAAGCATTTCGGATAGCTTCTAAGAAGCTTTCATTGGTGTCTTGTTTTTTGTACTCGTCAAGTTGGTTTTGAATTTCAGAAATATAGGAATTAATTTTTGTAATGTAATTTTCATTGTCAAGTAGGAGAATAGAATACTCATCATCTGTTAGTTCAATTGTGTCATCAATTTCTGTAATTATGTCCTCATCTAGTGTGAGAATTTCTTGTTTGTAACGAGTAATAGAATTTAATGTTGTTTCAAGATCATATTTTGTAGGTTCTTTCTGTTTATAATCATTGTAAAGGGTTCCAAAAAACCTTAGCCCCCCCCCCCCCCATTTGCAGCTTACATGTTTACTTATATCGAAATAGTTTTTAGTGATTATAAAAATATATAAATTTCTTTATTTATTGCAGGTATTAAAATTACTCTAGCTGATAAAGTGATAATATAATGGCTTCTCAATTAATTGGTGATTCGGAGAGGCAACGTGTGATAGATCGCATACGAGCAATAACATTTGCCTTGCATGTGAGCAATGTACAGGATGTCCCATAAGTCCGGCATCATAGGAAAAATAATAAAAAAAGGCAAAACAAAAGCTTTTATTTACAGAACGTGCTCAATATGTCCACCATTGTTTTCAATACACAAATTCAGACGTGATACCCAGTCAGCAAGCACACGGTGAATGATGTCAGGAGTAATGGTGTTACATGCCCCAATAATGCGCTGCCGCAAATGTTCAATACTCCTAATTTTCTCTGCGTATACCAGCGCTTTCAAGTGTCCCCAGAGATAAAAATCTAGTGGCGTGAGATCCGGGCTTCTAGCTGGCCATTCCACAGGCCCTCGACGTCCTATCCAATGACCAGGGAATTGTTGGTACAGGTATTCCCTTACTTGGGTGCTGTAATGTGCAGGAGCGCCGTCTTGCTGGAACCATGTTGGGAAATTTCCTTCTTCGTTCAAGACACTGGGAAATGCTTCTTCCTTGAGCATACGTAGGTAGGTGCCTCCAGTGACATGTTCATCGAAAAAGAGGGGGCCTATGATGCGATCCTTCCAAATGCCACACCATACCATCACCCGAGATGCACCTTGTTCCTTTGAAGAGGTATACCAGTGAGGGTTGTTTTGAGACCAGTAGCGGGTGTTCTGTCGATTTACCTCACCATTTCCATAAAAAACAGCCTCGTCACTGAACAGAATGGTGGACGGGAAATTGGAATCCCGAGCATATTGTTCCGTAGCCCATTCACAAAATTCCATCCGCGCCGGTCGGGATCATCATCGCTTAATTTCTGTAGGATCTGAAG
The DNA here is from genome assembly GCA_023014485.1 of Bathynomus jamesi. NCBI lineage: Eukaryota > Metazoa > Arthropoda > Malacostraca > Isopoda > Cirolanidae > Bathynomus > Bathynomus jamesi. Next base: position 1,186,431 of record JAJOZX010000451.1, read on the forward strand.
TTTATATGGATGCCATTTGTGAGCCTGAAGAATGCGATGGATGCTACTTTTCGACACTCCTGTCTCGGCGGACAATCGCCGAAGAGACTTATTGGGACTTCTTTTAAAATGAGCCAGGATAGCAGTCGCTGTATCGTCGTCAGCGGACCTCCTTGAAGGTCCACAGCGTGGTTTATCTTCTATGGATCCTGTTTCCTTAAACTTTGTAACAAGTCTGCTAACACAACTCTGTGTTATTGGCTCGCGATCTGGATGCAGTCTGTTAAATTCAGCAGCGGCCTCTCTTTGACTCCGATTTCCTATGAGTAGAATTATCTGGATTCGTTCTTCCTTGCTCACAGACATTATGGCCTGTAGAAAGAGAAAAATACGAATTATGGTTTGTAGAAATAGAAAAATATGAATTTCTCCTATAATGCCGGACTTATGGGACACCCTATATATAGGGCTATGGGTTGATTGCCTGATACCCTCATCCGTTGGAAATTTCCAGCAGATTTCAGTGGAGAGTTAACGACAAAAGCCCTATGTTTTTTCGTTAGAGAGTTATGTATAAGTAGGTCTTCAAAGGACCTCTGTTTATTTGCCTTCGGTATTTGCGCTGCCTAATGGTAAAGAAGGAATTGCCTCACCTTATTATTTCGTTGGGCCTCGCTTCTGTTTCGATGTAGGGCGCGACGATCTTTTTCGATGTAGGGCCGTGGTACGATGGAGCTACACAATGAGTTGACTCGATGTAACTAATATAGGCAGTCACTATTTAAACACCTGATGGAACAGGCCTATCCTTCTTATAGTTATTAAGTTTTATATCAAGAGGATCTCACTCAGAACTTACAGGAAGATAAAGCACATCTTCCTTGCTTAAAGCATAGCTGTCACTAAGCAGCTCCGAGCGAGCCGCTTTCATATCGTTAGGAATCTGCTGATTTCGCAAAGGTCGTTGACCCCTCTCTTGATGTAATTTTCATGAGTCAGCAGTGGAGAATTTTGAACACAAAACAATAAATTTGGTTTTCTTGTTGCTATGCAGGCCCGATGCCTACATATGGGTTCTATGTACGTATGGCAATTATTTCATTCCCAATAGGCTATGTTGCCAATCCCGAGGCAATTTTGTAGATATTTAATTCAATTAATTAATAATTTATATTTAATTAAGAAATAAAGGTACCACATACGATACCATGTTGTAAGCGAGTACAGTTTTTCCATAGTATAGTAGGCCATTCCCACGGATGAAGTGGACTTTTCCTTGGAAGATCTCTGTTCTCTAGGCAGTTTTGACAGGAACGAACCAATGATTCGAGTTCTCCATCTAAACCGGGCCACCAGAAATAAGCTCTCGCCAGCTCTTTCATTTTTGTTGCACCCATATGTTCAGCGTGAAGGTCCTTCACTAAATTCGACCTACTTTCATTCGGAATTATCACTCTGTGGCCCCATAAGAGACCGCCATTTTGGACTGAGAGTCCAGAATGACGTTGATAAAAAGGGTGTAATTCACTCTTAACCTTAGTAGGCCAACCAATGAGCAGTAATGGATGACTCTAGACAGAATAGGGTCTGATTTTGTCCACTGCTCTATTTGTACTGCAGTTACTGGAGTGGAGTCCAAAACTCCACCAAGTGAACCCATTCTGTAGGTATAGGTTCGCATTCATTTGGATTTTCTAAAGGCAACCTACTTAGAGCACCAGCCGTACCAGAAGTTTGCCTGACCGATGTACTAAGTCAAATTTATGGTTTGTAGAATCAGTGCCCATCGGTGAATCCTACCTGAGGCCATAACTGGAATATGTTTAGTAAGTGAAAATATACCTAAAAGAGGCTTATGGTCAGTAATTAGTTTGAATTCATGACCTCATAGGTAGAAATAAAATTTCTTTACTGCAGATACTAAGGCTAAGGCTTCACGTTCAAGTTGTGCATATCGCCTTTCAGGCTCAGTTAGTGTTCTAGAAGCGAAACAGATAGGCTTATCTACACCATCAATGTGGTGAGATAACACTGCCTCAATTCCATAAGAACTGCTATCCGCTGAAATTACGAAAGGAAGTTTAAGACCATAATGCGCTTGGAGAGTGGACTTTAGTAGTACGTCCTTTGAAACCTCAACTGCTTCCTTTTGGGTTTTCTCCCATCTCCACTGTTCCTCAGATCGTAATAACTTATTTAGGGGTTCAAGGAAAGTCGATACATTAGGCAAAAATTTCCTATAAAAGTTTAGGAGACCTAAATAAGCTTGTAACTGTGTGATGTTTTGTGGAGGTGGTGCATTTTTTATTGCTACTAGTTTATCCATCGTTAGATGAATGCCTGAGGCATCTATGCGGAACCCCAAATATGAAACCTCATTAGTGACCCAAGAACACTTCTTTTTTTAGCTTAAGTCCGGCATCCCCGAGTCTTTTTTAGAACTGTTGTTAATCTAGTTAGGTGTTCTTTTTTAGATGAACCTGACACGAGAACATCATCTAGAAAACAAAGTACACCCGGAATGTGACCAAGAACTTGGTCCATTGTTCTCTGAAAAATACCCGGAGCCGATGCTATTCCATAGCATAGCCTATTGTACCTATATAGGCTTGGGACATATCTAGTTTTGTGAAATATTTATCCCCAGCAAGGGAGCTAAATAATTCATCAGGCTTGGGTATAGGGTAGCAATCTAGAAGAACTGCTCTATTTGCTGTTAAAACATAACCGCACTGACTTGTCAGGTTTTAGTACAAGAACTACTGGGACAGCCCACTTAGCGTGTGTGACTGGTTCGATAATTTTATCTTTCAGCAGCCTATCAATTTATAAATCTACCTTCTCCCGCAGTGCATGTGCAATTGAACGAGCCTTACAAAATTTTGGAGTTACATTAGGGTCTACCTCTATAAAATCCTGATGGTCTTTTAGTTTGCCTACTCAGGGCCAAAAAGAGAAGAAAACTCCATTAATAATGAGTCCATGTCAGATGGATATGCGAGTGTATGCACATCTGCCCGACCCTTTGGCAAAATTTTGTCAATAAGCAATTTCAAAGCATCAATCCAATAACGGCCTAGTAGAGTAGACCCTTGCTCATCCACGACTAAAAGAGTTAAGGGATGAGACAAAGTTTTCTTGTTGAGTGTAACTGTGATGGCTGCTTCTCCACAAATAGGTATTTGTATGTTACCATATTTTTTTAGTATTGTTTTAGATGCATGTAGTTTAGGTGTATTTTTGAAAATTTTGTCAAAAACTGTTTTAGACATGACAGTTCGGGCAGCACCTGTATCTAGTTCTAGAGGAAATGTAATCCCATTTAGTCCTACATCTACGATATATGGACCTGTATTATCACCACTTTGCTGCTCATAAAATAGGTACTCCACTCCAATGTTCGAAGTATTTCCATTTGGAGGATTACCAGTAGAAATGTTATAATTAGAATTTTCACCCCTTGTTTTCTTTGTAAAACAAACTTTAGCTATGTGGCCTATTTTACTACAGTTTCGGCAAACTGCTTCTTTAAAAGGACAGTCCTTCTTCCAGTGGTGTTTTGCACACCCAGTACATGGCTTGGAAGGCTTTTCCTCCTGTTTAGTGTTCGAATTAGTTGGTTTAGTAGCATTTTCCGTACACCTTTTATCTGCTTGTCTAGTAGGTTCATTTGGTCTGTCAGGCCTAGAAGATTTAAAGCTATTTACGTGTTGGGCCTTACTACTGTCACTGCCAAAAGCTTTAACATCTTTAGCAGCTACTTCTACAGCCTGACTAAAAGTTAGGTCCTGTATAGCTAATAGGGCTCTCTGGGTAGACTCCTCTTTGAGACCCATTACAAACCTATCTCAGCATTTCGTCTAATTTGTCCCCCAAATTTACAAGTACGGCTATAGGCTTTTGTCCCTGCAACAAACTCTGCAATGCTTTCATTCGCAGGCTGATGCCTCGAATAAAATTTGAAACGTTCATAGATGAGAACTACTCGGGGTTTGTAGTGATTGGTTAGGGCCTGTACCAATTCACTATAGGTGCAAGTTTCCGGTGCTTTAGGAGCAACTAGGTCCATAACTAAGCCAAACGTTTTCGGGCCTATTATACTTAGGAAGGTAGGTACTTTCTTATCATCAGGAATGGAATTTGGCTCGAAAAACAACCTCACCCTAGTGCATAAGCTTCGAAGTCCTACCCAGAGTCTTCGTAGGGGCTTATATGGCCAATCACCGACATGCTAGAACAAAACCGATTTAGGCCAAATAACGTGAAGTTGTTGTTGTTGTTGGTTAGCCGATCAGCCCACCCTGATCAAGCAAGCCGGCGGCACGCAGGTAACCGATCGCCTTCTCCGGAATGGACCAGAGGTTCAGCGCACTAGTGATGTTGTGTTGTGTTCGTTGTTGTGCTAGAGTGGGACAGTCTGTCATAATGTGTTCAATTGTTTGTGGTGTGTCCTGGCACAGGTGGCAGGTGTCATCTGTGGAGTTGTCTAGTCTGTGTTTATATGTCCGTAAGTTGAGGTGATGTCCACATCGGAATCGTGCTAAGTTAACTCGATCCGATCTGCTCAGGCTGATCTCTGACTTGTTAATGGGTGGCGGCTTCGCACCTAGGACCGCATTCGGACCGAGTCGTGTCAGTCAGTGATGTAGTCGAGACCACCAAGTCCGAGACTGAGACCGAGACCTGATCCTGTGAGACCAAGATCGAGACCGAGATCAAAGGTTCGAGATCGAGATCTACCTTCCGAGATCGAGACCCTTAAAATTCGAGACCGAGATCGAGATCGAGACCAAGCTCATGCCCTTTCAATTTGTTTTACACTACTATGGAAATTAGACTATGTTAAGTATATTAATAAACTAATAACTACTTTCTCAGATGTAGTGTGTTGAATGCAAAAAGTGTAACCTATAAATTAAAAAATGAATATATATATATATATATATATATGTACTTTTTATTTATTTACTTCTTTTATATCTGTTACAGAAGGTTTAATGAACGTACCCACTACCCAGTTTGACTTGTGCATTTATTTAAAGCATGTAGGCGCTCATTACACTTAAGGAACATCAGCATGCTCAGAAGATCTGCTGAAGTTCGACTTCTGTGGGGCCTCATTATTATGCCTCCATGGCTAAATACACGCTCAATTGGAGCATTAGAGGCAGGCACTGTTAAAACAGTCATGGTAATATTGGCCAGTGATGGGAATTTATCCCTTTTCTGGTGCCAAAACTTTATTGGAGAGCAGTTGTCTAAAATATGAGATTCATCGATCTCTAAGAGGTACCGCCGCAACTGTTTTCTGCGGTTCAAAATCTTCCCAGTTTCAACGTTCTTCTGCTTGGACCGATAGCTTTGATATTTTGCCATTAGTCTCGGAACTTTGGTTTGACTGTTTTATTTCGTCATCGCTGCTGTGAGAATGAGCGCTGTCTCTCTGTATCTGCTCATTCTCCGTGCCTGAGTTTCCTGTATAGCATTTTTCCAACACCATTTCTATGAAAAATAAATTGACATATCGGTACTATAAACAGAGGCATGGCAATTAGCATAAGGTCTAAATAATATATATATATATATATATGACATTAATTCAACATCCACTGAGCCCAAAGAGATCTATAATGAATTTTAATGATAAAAAATATACCGGTATAATGAATAAATATAAATAATAAATAAATAAATAAATAAATAATATATAAATAATTCTCTATTTAGTGTTTCCATTTTCAATAAAATTAATCTGACGGGCGCGGGGGACAAATTTTTTTGTAGCGCTAACTTAAAAAAATCCAGACCCACACACTCCCGCAAGACAAACGTGGCAACTCAAAACAGGGTGACTGATTAGTGAATACCTAGAGTCCCTTACTTTTACAAACTTTCATAAACATTCTGAATTGTGTCTGTTCAACCAAGCCACCATCATGAGTATGCCAATAACATGTATTTCTCATTACGGTCTCGAGAGGTCTCGAAAGGTCTCGGGGAGAAAAACCGAGACCGCGTCTGTCGAGACCGAGATCGAGACCGAGATGTAAATAGCGGAGACCGAGATCGAGATCGAGATCTGCAAATTGGGTCTCGAGATCGGTCTCGAGACCGAGACCGATCTCGAGACCTACATCACTGGTGTCAGTGCTTTGTGGGTTAGGTGTGTATATGTGTTTTTTGTACTGTGTGATGTCTGTGGGGCGTGGTATGGAATAGAATATTTGGTTATAATGTCTCTCTGGTGTTATCTTAATGGTGCGAGGTGTCGATGCATGATTGCACATGTAGTGGCAAGGGTATTGTGGGTTAGTTGTCGCTGCTGCCATGAATTGTATTCCCCTCATGTCTAAATGTTCCCTAACTTTCAGTATTTTTGTTTCTGTGTGCAGGTGTTCTATTGGTGTTGTTTGAGTGCATCCTGTAATGATACGAAGTGCGTTGTTTTGTGTTGTCTGTAAGGTGTTTATGTGTGTGTTTGAGACAGTGGTGTAGTCCTAAAATTTTAGGAAAGGTAACGCTACAGGCAAAACTTTGATAGAGCGTTTTATAGAACAATAACTGTATAAAAATAGTAAAAGTTAATTCGAAAATAAAAAATATATATTTAGTAAATAAAACTACAAATACAGTACATGCTCTAGTTACTTTTGATTTGAATAAAACACACACATATAGATACTCGTATCAGTCGTATGTATACGGTATAATGCAGTTTCATAGTGATACAGTAGATACTACAGTTACAAATAGTCTACAATAGGCTCCATACAGAACGAATATCTGTTTCCTTCTTTGAAACTTGTCTGGAGCGCAAAATCTATAGGTTAGGGCAAGGTGCCTGTAGCCAGTGATGGGCAGTATCTAGAATCTAGATACATGTATCGCCGATACGTATCGATCGATACGTTTGTATCGGTATCGGTATCGCTTTAGCTACTTGACAAAAGTATCGATTTATCGGTATCGCTAAGGTCAATTTTCTTAAATGTATCGAAAAAAATCGATACTTCGATACATCGATACATTAATAAGAATTTTTAAATATTTAAATAGATGTTATAATATGACACTACTGAGTTATATTTATGAATATACATAAATAATAATATTAAATATTTATTTAATGACAGTACTACTCTACTGGTCACGTCACACAGTACGGCGCAACGTTTAAACACGTTTGTACTTGTGTTATTGAGATTAATTAACCATAATATAGAAACGCTCATAATATAGAAACGACAAAAAATGTTTTTACGGTTGCCTGCTTCCGACATTGTTAGCTGTAGAGAAGAAGCTAGAGCGTTTGAATTCGGAGGCATTGCGTCATTGTCAACCACTTCTCAATGCAGTCACAGTAGGGTTCACTAAGCGGCAGGGCCGGCTCAAGGTACCGGCAACTCGGGCAGTTGCCCGGGGCGCCACGTGCTAAGGGGCGCCACGTCATGTGTTTGGGATCTTCCAAATACAAAGGGAAAAATAGAAAAATAAATAAATAAAATAAAATGAAATAAAAGTCAAATGTGAAAATTTCCTGATGTGGAGTAAAATTTTCAGGGATTATAACATTATATTAGCCAATAGCATTAGAGACTACCAGTAAAGCTAAGGTCAGTTTGGCCCGACATGGGATGACATGTCACATGGGTTGATGTGGCCGCGTAGGTGAGCGTTGAGCACAAATTACATACGCCTGGCAGCGCTGCCATCCTATGATATCTCATCAGTGTTGCCACTTTGTTGAATTTTTACATTTTTTTGTGGATTTACCTCAGACAAAAGTGGCAACACTGTCTCTCATATTTTCATACATGGTTCCATTTTGAGAATGTTTAGTTGTACTTTGAGTCTTCTTTCTCTTCGCCCGTTCCCGCCTCTATGCGGGGTCGGCGTTTCTGACCAGCCTCCTCCACACAGCCCGGTCCTGGGCTTCTTCCTCCGACAAACCCTTCTCCCTCAAATCGTCCCTCACCTTCTCCATCCACCTTCGCTTCGGTCTGCCTCTCTTTCTCCTGCCATACACCTCCATATTCATCGTTCTCTTACCCACATAATCTTCGTCCCCTCTCATCACATGTCCATACCATTTCAGTCTACTTTCTTGTATCTTCCTCGAGATTTCTCTAACCTTTGTTGTGCCCCTTATCCTTTCATTCCTTACTCTATCCAACCTTGTCACTCCGCACATCCATCTCAGCATTCTCATCTCCGTTACATCTAGTCTTTTCTCATGATCTTTCTTTATAGCCCAAGACTCAGCCCCATACATCATAGCCGGTCTTACCACAGTCTTATACACTTTTCCCTTAACCCTTGCGCCTATTCTTCGGTCACACAACACCCCTGAAACTTTCTTCCAATTTTTCCAACCAGATTGCACTCTGTGTGTTATTTCTGTGTCCAGCTCACCGTCCTCAGCCACTGTCGATCCCAAGTACGTAAACTTACTTACTCTCTTTAACCTCGCTCCCTCTAAACTAATTTCTGAGTCTTGATTTTCGTAGAACCTCAGGTACTCCGTTTTCTTTCTGCTGATTTTCAACCCTCTGTCTTCAAAAGCCCTCCTCCATTCCTCCAATTTTCTTTCTACTACTTCTCTCCTGTTGCTGCACAGAACAATATCGTCTGCAAAGAGCATACACCAAGGGGATTGATCTTTTATCCCCTGGGCCAACACATCCATAATCAAAACAAAAAGGTACGGGCTCAAAGAAGATCCCTGATGTAGACCAACCCTCACGGGGAACCATTCCGTTACACCTACACTACTCCTAACCTGGGTCCTTGCTCCTTCATACATACTTTGCACCAACCTAAAGTACTTCTCCGGCACACCTTTCTCTCTCATACACCTCCAAACCTCCTGGCGTGGCACTCTATCATATGCTTTCTCTAGGTCGATGAAAACCATGTGCAGTCCCTTTTGTCGCTCCCGGTGTTTCTCCATCAACTGCCTCAGTGCAAAAATCGCATCAGTTGTTCCCCTACCTGGCATAAAACCCAACTGCTCTTCCCCCACGGTTGTCTCTTCTCTTAACCTTTTCTCTATAATCCTTTCCCAAACCTTCATCGTGTGTGACATAAGCTTTATTCCCCTATAATTTCCACAATCCTGGATGTCCCCCTTCTCTTTGTAGATAGGTACGAGTGTACTATCCCCCACTCCTCCGGCATTTCCTCTTGTTCATATATCTTCTGCATCAGATCCCACAATAGATCTATGCCCTCATCTCCCAAACAATTCCACGCCTCCACTGGTATCCCATCCGGTCCCAATGCCTTCCCCTTCTTCATTCCTTTCAACGCCACCTTCACCTCCTCCCTACTCACTCCTGAAGTTAACCCTTGATTTGGGACACCATGTTCAAAAATAACCCTTGGGTTTTCCTCATTTAACAGATGTTCAAAATAACTCTTCCATTTATCCATGATTTTATCCTGATCCTTTAAGACCACTCCCTGCCCATCCTTTACCTGTTTAATTTGAGTAAAATCTTTACTCGCCTTATCCCTAGCCTTCGCTATTCTAAGGATCTTTCTCTCTCCCGCCGGTGTCTCCAACTCTTTATATACTTCATCCATCGCCTGCGCCTTGGCTCTTGCCACTCCCTTCTTCGCCTCCTTTTTCGCCTGCCTATAGCTTTCTCTATCCTCTTGTCTACCAGATGTGTCCCACTTCTTTTTAGCATCTTTCTTCCTTTTAATCACCTCCTGAACCTCTTCATTCCACCACCACGTCTCTTTATCTTCAGGGGGTCTTCTACCTGATGTTTTGCCCAGTACTTCCTCACCAACTCTCAATATCACCCGGCTGTTCTCCTCCCACCATTCTTGTACACTCTCCAACGACCTTACTTCTTCCAAAACCTTCTCCTCAAATTTCCTTTTCTGGTCTTCTTTCTTCAGTCCCCACCACTTTATCCTAGGTGTCACCTGTTCTTGCCTTCTTTTCCTACCACTTTAAACGACCAATCCATCACCAGGATTCTATGTTGCGCCGCCACGCTTTCCCCGTTTATGACTTTGCAGTTCTTAACTTCTTCCAAATGGGATCTCCTGCACATTAAAAAGTCTATCTGGCTTTCTCTTCCTCCGCTCCTATAGGTCACAAACTGGTTATCTTTTTTCTGGAAGAAGGTGTTGACTATCGCTCGATCAAACGCCATCGCGAAATCCACCACCCTTTCCCCTTCTTCATTTCTCTCTCCCACGCCCCAACCACCATGCACCCTCTCAATCACCTCTCTACTTCTTCCCACATGGCCATTCAGGTCTCCACCCAAGATCACTTTTTCCCTCTCTGGTATCGCACCAAGTTCTTGATCCAACTGATTCCAAAACACTTCCTTTTCTACACCTTCACAGCCAGCTTGGGGGGCATACGCACTCACGATGTTCACCGTCATCTCGTCAAGGCCCAGCTTAACACTCATAACTCTATCGCTCCTTCTACTCACACTCACCAGGCTATCCTTCAGCACTTCTGACAGCACTATACCAACACCGTTTCTACCCTGTTCATTCGTTCCACTATAAAGCAACTTATATCCCCCTCCCAGCTCCCTTGCTTTATTTCCTCTCCACCTCGTCTCCTGCACACACAATACTCCCACACACCGTCTCTCCATCAAATCCACCACCTCCCTTCCTCTCCCAGTCATAGAGCCTACATTCAACGTCCCAACTCTAACCACTCGGACTAGCTTCTTTACCCGAGTCCGTCCTCGACTCGACAGCCCTCGTCCATTTCTCGCGGGGGTCAGGCGAGGCCCCTGCGCGTCGCATACGGGGTACGCCCTGGCATTTTCCGAGGCTATACTTTGAGTGAATATCGTTAATTGTAATAAACTCTTTATTCCTACATTTGTAGTTTTTCCTCATTGTGAACAAATTTTAAAATTATACTTGTAAGGGCGCCGAAGTTCAGCTTGCCCGGGGCGCCAGCAACCCTAGGGCCGTTCCTGCTAAGCGGTTTGAAAAGTTTCTGTGCCTTGATGCCGCATGAGTGTAAAACAGCAATACTGGCATTGTCTTCAAATCCTCTGTTCAAGTTAAAGTGGATAACAATAAAAGACAAATTTAATACTAACATTGTCAAAAAGAGGGTTCAAGAAATGTTGGTTAATGCTGTTAAGAGCCTCAGCGAGCAGACCCCCCAGCAACAACTAAGTGATGCTGCATCTGACGGAAGTGCAGATGATTTCTTCTGTTATGAGTCTGCTTCCACTAATGTCTCTGCAACCCAAGATTCCACTGAGATGGAAGTTTTACAGTATCTGGGTGACGGAAGTCATTCTCTCCAATCTCTGAGGCAGTACCCAGGAATTCTAAGGGTCTTCCTGAAGTATAACACACCACTACCATCCTCTGCTCCTGTAGAACGGTTGTTTAGTTTGGCTGGTCACATTCACGCTCCAAAAAGGAATAGACTGTCTGACCAGATGTTTAGCCAGCTGGTATTTTTGAAGGGTAATAGTAATTACTTTTAATTGTTAGTGTAATATTTTCAGTCATTCATGTATCCTACAAAATTAAAACATACTTTCATTAAATAAAGCAATTGTTTTTATTTACATCTATAAAACCCATTAAAATGTCGTTGATTTTACTTACAGTGCGTACAAATTACTAGTATAAACAATAATATCTAATACCTACATATTAAATGAATAATTATAAAATTGTACCGGCGATGCATGTATCGGTATCGGTATCGCTTAAGACATCTAGAAAGTATCGGCGTATCGGTATCGCCTAAGACGTTCTTCATGTATCGATGTATCGGTATCGCTTTAGCGATTTTCATGTATCGATGCCCATCACTGCCTGTAGGCTGTAGCTACATGCCATAGACAACTATAATAATTATAATGAGTGAGGTACCAACCATCTAAAATATGTCGTCTTGGTACTCTCCACTGAAGTGGAGCGGAAAACTAGGGGGATAAGTGCTGGATAAAAGTCCGTAAGTGCTCAGCATTCAGCTATGGCTACTACAGTAGGTAGTATAACGCTACTTCACTGAAATTTTAGGAAGTATAACGCCGTTATACCGCATTACCCCTCAACTACACCCCTGGTTTGAGATAATGGGTGCCCAGCATGGGCTAGCATAGTCCATAACTGAGCGAATATATTGTTTGTATATGAGTAATGTTGTTTTCTGCTGGTGTCCAAAGTTTGTGCCTGTTAGTACCCTAAGCGGGTTAAGTCTTGACGTACATTTGTTTTTAATGTCCTGAATGTGGTTTGCAAAAGATAATGATATGTTGTATGTGACCCCAAGTATTTTGTTCCTGTGAGTGTGTGGAATGTTGGTGTTGTTTAGTGTAAGCTGTGAAGTTATCTGGTGTTCTTTTGTGTTGCTTGTTAGGAAGGTGATAGTTGATTTTGTGGGCGCTACTTTGAGTCTATTGTGTGCGAGCCAGTCTTGTATACTGTTTATGTATGTTTGTAGGTTATTTGTAGCGGTGTCGATGTTGTTGTGAGTGGATGTTAGAGTGATGTCATCTGTATATGATGATAAGGTAAGCTTGTTATCTATAGGTATTGGAATGTAATGCATGTTTAAGTTGAACAGTGTTGGTGAGAGAACAGAACCTTGAGGGACCCCGATCAGAACAAGCTTGTTTTTGGATGACTTGCCATTAAATGTAACATGTGAGTATCTTCCTGAAAGATAGTTGCTCAGCCACCTTTTTGTGTTATTGTGCATGTTTGTGTTGAGTATTTTGTTTATGAGAGGGAAACGTGGGATACCATCAAATGCTTTACTAATGTCTATTGTTGCTAATAGTGTACGTTGAGCTGGTCGTTTGGAGTTGATGCCATCCATGATGTGCTGCGCGAAGTTAGTGAGTAATGTCGTGGTTGAGTGGTGAGGTCTGAATCCATGTTGAGTAGGCGATAGTGGTATGTGTGGGTTGTTGTCTTTGTTTAAGTGACTTATCTTTGCGTAGTGATTAACTAGAATGTTAGCTTGTTGTGTATACGTATGTTGGAATATTATTTTGGCTGCGACAGATAGCCGCGTGTGAGGTGTGAATGCCGCTGTTAGAGTGGGTAATGCTGTTTATAGTCTTATTTTTTATTTTATTGGGTTCAGAATCCCAGCTGAGCCATGAACGGCGAAGCTCTGAAGGGCCAGTTTAACCAACAGCCCAAGTTAAGCTAGACTAAAAACTTACGGACTTGGAGGTCCTATTAGGTCCTACCTCAGGCCTACGTTAGGCCTCAGTTGCATAAAATTAAGATAAAAAACAAAAGGGGCACTATTTATGGTCTTCTTTCTAAACCTTGCAACAGCAACACAACCTGCACCATTGCACGATGCAGCAATCTTGTATCTAAACAACCAAACTGAATTGCAAGAGAGCTCTCTATAAGACCACGCCCTGTAAGTGCCGCATTCAACAAACGAGTAGGAAGGACGCGCAGTGCCTCAAAAAAAATTATGCCACAAGAGTGCCCAAACAATGATGCCACAAGAGCCCAAAAATGCTAGCTCTAAATTAAGTGAATTTTTCACTAACCTTACAATTATGAGATGGATATACACACACACCTTAACTTAATATATACAAGCAATGCTGCATCAATCAGCTTAGTCATCATATCGCCTTGGGACAACAATGGCTCTTCCTCTTATAGATTTTCTAACACTTGTATAGCCTGGATGTATCTGTGGAGTGGTTTAGTGTTGCTATGAATTCCCTAAATATTTCTGTTTATTATTCTTTGAGTTTGTTGTTTATTTCTGTGTTAAGCTGTTGTATCTGCTGTTTTATGGCTTCTGTGTGTGGTGTTTATGTGTTATGTTTGAGGTTGTTACGTTGCCTTATGAGGTGGGCTATTTCTATAGTGTAATTTGGGTTGTATTTCCTAATGTTGCCCTTGGGTATGTATTTTTTTGCATTATTGATGATCTGATTAAAATATGTCTTGAGTGTTGTATTGATGTTTATGATGGGTGTGCTGTTTAATGGGGTGAATTGTTCCTCAGTCTGTATTTTGAACTGTTCCCAATCAGCTTTCTTGTAATTTCTCTAAGTGTGCCTAAGGCTGTTGGGGCAGAGTATAGAACGTGTTGTAATGATGATGGGCAGGTGGTCTGATGACAGTTGTTTTTCTGTTCTCCAGTGTGTGTGTGTGTATGTGTGTGTTGCTAGTGAGGGGGAACACAACGTTATGCCTGGGGAGGAGCTTGAGTATCCTGCTTCATGTGGTATGTGTGTATGTTCTTCTGTATTGTTAAGAAGTGAAGTAGGTTAGGTAGGGTTTAAATTTGATCTAGTTACTCCCCAGTTAGGGCTGAATAGAAAATTATAATAGGGTTAGGGCTGAGTAGGAATTAGTATTAGAGTTAGGTCTGAATAGGAATTAGTATTAGAGTTAGGCCGGCGGGACTTAAGCTATAGTACGGTAGCTTATCAACACAAGCGAACCAAATCGAACGACCCACACTAGGCTAGGCTACATCCAATTTTCCAAACCAAATAAATCCCAACCTCGTAGCCAAATGTAATAACGTGGGGGTGTTAGACCCCGTTCGGTATTAGGTTATTAAATAGACAATAAAGGTACTTACAGGTGCTTTGATTTAGATCTTCTTTAGGGCTTATCTTAGGTGTCAGCGGTAGTAGTATAGTGTCAAAAAGGGAGACAGAAATGGATCAATTTGAAAATTTCCCCCCCTCACCGTCCTTCATGGCGGTCCTCCACCATCTTCATGGAGGTCCCTCCTTTATGAGGTGTCCTTCATGGTTCTTAAAAAAAAAAAAAGGGGGAAAAAAAAAGAGGGAAAAAAATTAAGAAAGGACTGAGCCTCGCCTTCCTCCTTCAAAAAAGTTCTTTCATGAGGCAAACAAGAACAAACATGCAAATACATACATACATTCAAGTACTTTCTGTTCAGGCAAATTCCGCCAGATAGTAGAAATGAAAACTTAAAATGAATATCTGAAAGGTTTTAATAAGCCTAACCAGATTGCGCATCAACACATCCAATTTTCGTCTGTTAACAAATTGCGAACAATACATAAATCAAAATCAGATTGAACATATTTTAAATCGAAAAACAAGTTCTTTGTTTAATATCTGTATTATGAAAAATAAAATGAATATTTATTATTTTAATTTAAATAAATTAATTTCTCTTTTTTAAGGGGAACTGGCTTATTTTTAAACGAGATGATCTTCAAATACAATATATACTTATAGTACACGCATATTTGTTTATTTACTTTTAAATATGTAGTTTTCTGTTATTTACACCGATATATACCATCACATTCACTTTCACTTGCCATCTTCTGGTATGTGAATTAATAATTTTACTATACAGCAAATTTCGTTATAAAATTGCATATGTTAAAAAGAACATCAAGCTGCGTAACGCAGCTTTGAAACTGAAGCATCAATTCTGTTATCCTCCTCTAAACATCCACTTAAATATTATTACTAATATTGATTTATTGTTATTATTACATATATATGTACACGTGTTAAGAGTATTTAAATTAAATATATTGACTTCAATTCCCTTCGTAAAAGCATCTGACAACTCTACCCAATCTTGCTATATTTTTCGCACAGTAACTGTTTTGAGAGTAGTAGTTAAGTTTAACTTTCTTTTAACGACTATTAGCTGCTACTAATCTTGTTATTATTATTATTATTATCATATATATAATATATATATATATATATATATATATATATATATATAACATCCAAATAAGTAGGTTCGGGTAAAAAAAATTTCTTATTAGATGCAATTAAAGAAAACGGGATGTCGAATTTGTGTGGATTGTCATTTTTATATAGATGCAGTGGGAAATAGGTACTGAAAGTTGAGAGATTTTTCATTAAGAACCTTTCTACTTGTAGTTATAGTTAGGCCTATTCACATTACTTTAATTATCATTTCTCTGATTTAACGGCTGTTCACAATTCCTCATAATTCTCATAATAAACGTATTTGTTTTCACACCAGTCATGCCAGTATTTACATCAATCACACAGAATGTTCATGCTTATTGTTTTTGTCATTAGCTGTACCAATCATGTCTTTACAGACTGAAGCCTACCGTTATACAACGTTTAAAATCTTATAATTTAATACTTTATGATATCAGATCTCCTATAAAAAACATCATTTTCTGTACAAATGGCCACAAAAATACTTTCAATCATAATAATGTACTCATAGAACGCACCATACGCTTTTTCACTTGTATTAAAAACGTAAAACTGAAAGTTGTATCATCACGCGATATTCGATTCTGCAATGGCGTAAGTGAGCCCTAACATTTAATTTAAAATTATTTAACAGATCATTCGAGGGAACTGTACATCGATCTCATTATAACTTCTGACTCATAATAACCCGCTATGCATATTTACAAGAGTCGAATTTAAATAAATAAATAAATAAATATATATATATATATATATATATATATATAGTATATAAGGAGTTTGTATGTGGCATTCCAACAGAAGGCAGGAAGTGTCTGAACCCTGTTTCTCCCATCACTGTCCTCTTCATCTGGTCTTTTTACATGTCACGTCTACCCTGCCTGTGAGCAGTCCAGCATACTCTCAAACACGCGCTTCTCACTATATCCCTTACTACACACGCATGCATCTTACACACTACACAGTCTTTTCAAAAAAAGGTGTAATTTCAGTAGTTTCAGAGATTCGCGATTGTCCCCTCCTTCCTGCCTGCATCGTATATAGTACCAAGCAAGTTTCTCCACAGTTTACAGGATTCCTCATTGTCTAAAATTTATAAAGTTCTCTCTTATTGTTTTCCTTATTGTAACAGACATCACAACCTAGTTTCTTTGCATAATCATGAAACATGAAACACGATTATATATATATATATATATATTATATATATATATATAATATATATATATATATATATATATATATATATATATATATATTATATATATATATATATATACACACACACGGCAAAAGTAGTTTGAAGATTTATTCCATCACACGACTGATTATAATTATACACTTTAGAGGAGTTTGCAAATTGCATATACTTAGACAAAAAGTATTAGATCTTATGATGATTTCATGTCATTACACTGGTCAACACTCATTTTATTGCCAATCATATTAGAGTGATTTTGGGGTAACTTTGTGGTGCTGATTCCGAATATGACATCGGTTTTGCTAGATTGGCTATAATTTATGAGATAATTGGTACCCCATTGAAACACGTAAAAATGCACAAAATTTAATGTTCAGGCGGAGCCTACTTACAAATCGCATTGAAATTGTCTCAAATCATACAAAAGTAAACACATGAAATACATAATGGCATTTTATTCGGTCTCACCATCTAGAATGATCCGGTAGTTTCCCATATGCACGCGTTATGGTTACGTTTCCTATTAATTGAGGGTATTCATTATCACAAGAACTAGAGCCAAATCGGAAAAACTACTTTCATTTTGGAATTCAGCAACCCCAAAATACCCTAAATTCGTACGAATTTCCTTGGCAACGAAAAAAAAGTTTTTTTGTTGACCTGTGTTATCAGCATGCTTCACTGTCCTTTCAGTCATTGTGACCGTAGAACGTACCAAAACTATGGTCTTGACAAACCACAATGTGTTAAATTTAAATACTGACTTATTGTTATTATTACATATATATGTACACGTGTTAAGAGTATTTAAATTAAATATATTGATTTAAATACATTTCGTAATAAGAGCATCTGGCAACTCTACCCCAATTTTGCTATATGAAAATGAAAATGAAAAGGTTTATTGCAGACTATAGTCCATATGGCAAATATTATTAATACAATGACAGTTCATACACTAAGGGTAGAAATATATACAATTGATTAGAAATAATACTGCACTGTCGAAGTTAAGTGGAGCTACAGACAGACAGACGTTTTCGTACCAAGAAGTCCATAGCTTAGGCCTTAGAGGATAAATGGCAGGACTCATGGATAGCTTGGATGATCGGGTTGGTTGATTTTTTAATTCTTTGCATTAGAATGTGTTGAGCACGTCTTGTTACCTCCGGGAAGCTCGGGACATTGCGGGTAGCAAACATTTGCGAAGCTGAGCATCTCGGGGGTAATTTATGTAAGAGTCTAAAAGAACTGTTGTACAGCAAATTTAGGGTACTGCCAGAACCTTTTTTATAATTCACCAGAGTGCAGACCGTATATATTACTGCAGAAAGTACGAAAGAGTGTGTCTTTAGCTTCACTTGTACAGAAACGAAAGCTCCTTATGGTCATATTCGCTTTAGCATACAGGCTTCGAGACTGTTTTCTTATATCCGAGTCATCACTCAAGGAGCTGGTAATAGTTTGACCCAATTACTTAAACTCTTGTACTTCCTCAATTACTTCACCATTCATTTTAAACCTTATGTGAAAAATGCTCTGTATCAATTGGTCCACAATTAACCCACCCCTTATATCCACAGTCTAACTATAGAGTAGATTAAGTCTAGCCTTGTAGGGGTCAGCCTAGAGATTCCGGAAATGGTCCAGAGCGGGCAGATAAATTGAGGTCCACAGTAGGATTCCTCACCAAATTAGGTTAGGGCAATCTACCTTCACCTTTGTTACGCTATGAGTTGATGCTAGGTCTTAGGCCACAATGTAGGCCTAATTTGTCTGACCCAGCTTAATTTACTGCGTTTACTTCTAACTGGGTTAAAAACACAATTAGTCACTTACTACTAGTTATTAGAGACCCTTTTCCCCTTTTGTTTAATTGTTGAGAGCGTACTTGCTGGTGGGGATCTTTTTTCCGTTGTTTGTTCTTCCCCCTTCCCTCGTTCCGTCTTGTACCCCGTTCCTCGTTTTCGTTCCCCCTTGTCCACCTTTTCGCTGGGCTTTTTCCACCAGCGACCTCTTGGTTTTTTTGGTTGGTTGATCGGTAATGTATATCTATTACCGAGCACGCTCTTGTCACACAGTATATAAATACTAGTGTGGAGAATAACTCTGGTGAGCAACCAATTGGTTTCATCCACCCAGTTATTGACATAAAAGGAATTTAATAATTGTTCGATTAACTACCTACCTACTCAGTGAACCATTTTCGTTACATCCCAACTACCCACACATCAGTTTTCCATATACTGGGGGCCCCGGGAGATAAAAATTTTGGTGTCAATGTCACCAATTTTTATGTCTGAGTATAGACTAGCTAACTATTTGACTGTAAATGCCTGTTAATCTGATTAACAGTGACTATCCTCACCATCTCATGGAGAAGATGTAGCATTTAATTAGAAGAGAAAATATACATCCATAAGATGAAACTGTCTATGGTCTTTACCATAAGAAAAGGAAAAGTGAAAGTTAGAAGATAAAATTACAATTCCCCAGCATCTATTTTTTGTTGTAAAACTAGTCGCGCCTTTAATGCTGTTTGTCGCTGAGGTCATGTGTCTGTCAATGTTGTAGTAGGATGCGTTACCACTCCTACTGTCAAAGGAATAGTTACTGGAAGTTCAGTGTCTCCAGTTGTTACTGGCGGTGGAGAAGGTTCTCCAAAGTCCATTGTTTTGGGTCCAGGCTCTAAGGGGTACAAAAGAGAAATGTCTCTTGTTGTGTCACCCGTTGAAGTCCTTAATTTGACCACTCTTGTTACCCCGTCTGCCCCTGGTCTGAGTTCTAAAACTCTAGCCAGAGGCCAGTATTGTCTTGGAGTACTGTCATGTATGAGAACAAGGTCCCCTACCTTAATTGTGTCAGACCAATCCTTCTTAGTCATTTGGTTATGTCTCTCCCTTAGACCCATCAAGTACTCAGTTTTCCGCTGTTTAATGAAATGAGCTTTAACTCTAGTTAAATGTTGTAACTTAGTCTGGAGCTCATCATGTCGTTGAGTCCAGTTTGGGTCTTCTGAAGAGTCTATATAGTAGTCGGCAGGAGACTAACTTGTTCTCCCCGAATCAAATGATTTGGAGTTAATGGTTCCGGGTCATTAATGTTGTCACTTACATAAGTGAGTGGTCTATTGTTAATGATGTTCTCAATCTCAGCCAGGAGAGTGAGCAACTCAAACAAGTGTATCTGTTTTTTACCATTTGCTTTCTTCAAGCAGTTCTTTACTGCTTGTATATTCCTCTCCCAGATAGAACCATACCAAGGAGAGGCAACCGGAATATACTTCCACTTTATGTTTGAATTTTGTATATATAATTGTGTGAATTCATTGCTTAACAAATCGTGGATGACTTGTTCACCAGCCTTGAAATATGTAGCATTGTCAGTCCAACTGTCTTGGGTACTAATGTCGTGCACAGAATCTCTTAAAGACAGCAACAAAAGACTCTGCTGTAAGGTCCTCCACAACATCCAGATAAACAGCTCGTGAGGCAGCACATGTAAACAGTACAATGTACATTTTTTGTTCAGTGTCAACCAACCCCACAGTCAATGCTCCTGTATAGTCAATGCCTACAGTCTCAAAGGGTCTGTTGAGAGTAACTCTCTCCTCTGGCAAAGCAGGAGGATTTGGTATCCTATAGGGCCTAGCATGAATACGCCTACATGTGATACACTCACTCAGGACTGTTTTAACAGTGATCCTTCCCTTGGGTATCCAATAAGTTTTTCTTAATGTAGTTAGTGTCTGTGGTACCCCATATGATGTACATCATTGTGTGTGTTTGCTGATGATTAATGTTGTCAAATAGCTAAATCTAGGTAAAAGGATTGGATGTTTGCTTTTGTAAGACAGTTTTGATTTGTCTAATCTCCCTTTACACTTAGATGGCATTCCTCATCTCTGAACAAATTTAGATCCACAACTACTGATGGTACAGGTTCTTTTGTTTGTTTCCCATTAGTCAAGAATTCTAACTCTTTATTGTACTCCTTTTGTCGTGCATGCGCTATCCAGTACTTGGTTGCAACTTCTGTATAATTATGATTGTTTTTATTTAGCTGTTTGTTTATTGTAGTTAAACAGTTGTGAGCAAACCTCAAACAGTAAGCTGTGACCCTGACAAGTTTGCTGAAATCAGAATAATGTTCATAATTAGTGATTGGTTCAACCTTTTCATTTGAAAAGATTAAATTTAATGTCAAGTTAACTTGTTCCACAGGCCATTGGTCTGTATTACAGAGCCACTTAGGTCCCATGAACCAAGTTTTGTTTGACTTCAACAACTTGTAGGATAAACCTCTGGTCAGAAAGTCTGCTGGATTTTGTTTAGTTGGAACATAGTGAAAGTTTACTTGTAGTCTTTCATTAGCTTCAGCTATTTCTTTTAGCCTATTTCTTGCAAAGATATTCTTACTATTAATGCTAGCATTCCGTATCCAGGCAAGACAAATCTGACTGTCAAGCCAGATGTGGATATCAGTTATGTTCACAACATGGTAAGCATCCTTAAGCAATGAATTGGTTTTAATGGCTAACGCAGCAGCCAATAGTTCCAGTTGAGGTATGGTTCGGGTAGGTTTGAGGGGTGCAACTTTCCCTTTTGCATAAATTAGATGATTTTCTGTAGGACTTACAAGGTATGCACAGTACCCATAAGCATGTGTGCTTGCATCAGCAAACACATGAAGTCTCTGTGGCTTATCCCTAAACCCACAGCACCTTTGAATTTTAATGTTCTGCACTTTTGTTAAATCAGCAGCTAACTTCTTCCAAAATTTTTGCTATCCATTTGTTATTGGATCATCCCACCCAACATTTGTCATCCAAACTTCTTGGAGGAGAATCTTTGATTTTATTGTTGAAGGCAGGAATAGACCCATGGGGTCAAAATTTTTTGAAGCCTCTGATAATATTTGTCTTTTAATATTTACTTCCTCATCAAGTTTAAAACCTTTAGTACAGATTGAATCATGACTGATAGAAGATGCGTCCAAATAACAGTTCATACCTAAAGTTTTAACTCTGTCTGATGGATCAGTAAGACCATTATTATCCTTTAAAATCTTTTTGTTTAATTCCTCATCATTTCAAATCCACGCTCTAAGTTCAAAGTTACCTTGTTGCATAATGTTTTGAGAGTGTTCATAGACCTCAGATAATTCAGATTTTGTTGTTGTTGAGCCTATTAGATTGTGTACGTAAAAATGTTCCTTGAGGAAATTCAATGTTAAAGAGTTATTAAACTGGTTCAAATGATGTCTAATTGTCATTGCTAATAGGCTAGGTGAGCAATTGGCTCCAAACAACACAACATTAAATCTATAGGTTTGTCATCCAAACTTCTTGGAGGAGAATCTTTGATTTTATTGTTGAAGGTAGGAATAGACCCATGGGGTCCAAATTTTTTGAAGCCTCTGATAATATTTGTCTTTTAGTATTTATTTCCTCATCAAGTTTAAAACCTTTAGTACAGATTGAATCATGACTGATAGAAGTTGCATCCAAATACCAGTTCATAACTAAAGTTTTAACTCTGTCTGATGGATCAGTAAGACCATTATTATCCTTTAAAATCTTTTTGTTTAATTCCTCATCATTTCAAATCCACGCTCTAAGTTCAAAGTTACCTTGTTGCATAATGTTTTGAGAGTGTTCATAGACCTCAGATAATTCAGATTTTGTTGTTGTTGAGCCTATTAGATTGTGTACGTAAAAATGTTCCTTGAGGAAATTCAATGTTAAAGAGTTATTAAACTGGTTCAAATGATGTCTAATTGTCATTGCTAATAGGCTAGGTGAGCAATTGGCTCCAAACAACACAACATTAAATCTATAGGTTATGAACCCTTTATTCAAATCAAATGGAACCCTGAACCATAAGAACCTAAGTTGGTTCTTGTCATATTCATTTTTTAGATTTATTCTCAAAATTGCCTTTGAAATGTCACTTTGTACGGCATATTTATCTAACCTGAGGAGCCAGGTGAACACCTCTCCTCCTTGCTCTCCTTTCTCTTGGGGGATAACGCCGCCTCCAAGTTTCCTTGTTGCACCTACAGCATTCCCCCATTTTCACGTAGACAATCTAATAGGCTCAACAACAACAAAATATGAATTATCTGAGGTCTATGAACACTCTCAAAACATTATGCAACAAGGTAACTTTGAACTTAGAGCGTGGATTTGAAATGATGAGGAATTAAACAAAACGATTTTAAAGGATAATAATGGTCTTACTGATCCATCAGACAGAGTTAAAACTTTAGGTATGAACTGGTATTTGGATGCAACTTCTATCAGTCATGATTCAATCTGTACTAAAGGTTTTAAACTTGATGAGGAAGTAAATACTAAAATACAAATATTATCAGAGGCTTCAAAAAATTTTGACCCCATGGGTCTATTCCTGCCTTCAACAATAAAATCAAAGATTCTCCTCCAAGAAGTTTGGATGACAAATGTTGGGTGGGATGATCCAATAACAAATGGAGAGCAAAAATTTTGGAAGAAGTTAGCTGCTGATTTAACAAAAGTGCAGAACATTAAAATTCAAAGGTGCTGTGGGTTTAGGGATAAGCCCCAGAGACTTCATGTGTTTGCTGATGCAAGCACACAGGCTTATGGGTGCTGTGCATACCTTGTAAGTCCTACAGAAAGTCATCTAATTTATGCAAAAGGGAAAGTTGCACCCCTCAAACCTACCCGAACCATACCTCAACTGGAACTATTGGCTGCTGCGTTAGCCATTAAAACCATTTCATTGCTTAAGGATGCTTACCATGATGTGAACATAACTGATATCCACATCTGGCTTGACAGTCAGATTTGTCTTGCCTGGATACGGAATGCTAGCATTAATAGTAAGAATATCTTTGCAAGAAATAGGCTAAAAGAAATAGCTGAAGCTAATGAAAGACTACAAGTAAACTTTCACTATTTCCAACTAAACAAAATCCAGCAGACTTTCTGACCAGAGGTTTATCCTACAAGTTGTTGAAGTCAAACAAAACTTGGTTCATGGGACCTAAGTGGCTCTGTAATACAGACCAATGGCCTGTGGAACAAGTTAACTTGACATTAAATTTAATCTTTTCAAATGAAAAGGTGAACCAATCACTAATTATGAACATTATTCTGATTTCAGCAAACTTGTCAGGGTCACAGCCTACTGTTTGAGGTTTGCTCACAACTGTTTAACTACAATAAACAAACAGCTAAATAAAAACAATCATAATTATACAGAAGTTGCAACCAAGTACTGGTTAGGGCATGCACGACAAAAGGAGTACAATAAAGAGTTAGAATTCTTGACTAATGGGAAACAAACAAAAGAACCTGTACCATCAGTAGTTGTGGATCTAAATTTGTTCAGAGATGAGGAATGTCATCTAAGGTGTAAAGGGAGATTAGACAAATCAAAACTGTCTTACAAAAGCAAACATCCAATCCTTTTACCTAGATTTAGCTATTTGACAACATTAATCATCAGACAAACACACACAATGATGTACATCATATGGGGGTACCACAGACACTAAGTACATTAAGAAAAACTTATTGGATACCCAAGGGAAGGATCACTGTTAAAACAGTCCTGAGTGAGTGTATCACATGTAGGCGTATTCATGCTAGGCCCTATAGGAAACCAAATCCTCCTGCTTTGCCAGAGGAGAGAGTTACTCTCAACAGACCCTTTGAGACTGTAGGCATTGACTATACAGGAGCATTGACTGTGGGGGTGGTTGACACTGAACAAAAAATGTACATTGTACTGTTTACATGTGCTGCCTCACGAGCTGTTTATCTGGATGTTGTGGAGGACCTTACAGCAGAATCTTTTGTTGCTGTCTTTAAGAGATTCTGCGCACGACATTCAGTACCCAAGACAGTTTGGACTGACAATGCTACATATTTCAAGGCTGGTGAACAAGTCATCAACGATTTGTTAAGCAATGAACTCACACAATTATATATACAAAATTCAAACATAAGGTGGAAGTATATTCCGGTTGCCTCTCCTTGGTATGGTTTTATCTGGGAGAGGAATATACAAGCAGTAAAGAATTGCTTGAAGAAAGCAATTGGTAAAAAACATACACTTGTTTGAGTTGCTCACTCTCCTGGCTGAGATTGAGAACATCATTAACAATAGACCACTCACTTATGTAAGTGACAACATTAATGACCCGGAACCATTAACTCCAAATCATTTGATTCGGGGAGAACAAGTTAGTCTCCTGCCGGACTACGATATAGACTCTTCAGAAGACCCAAACTGGACTCAACGACATGATGAGCTCCAGACTAAGTTACAACATTTAACTAGAGTTAAAGCTCATTTCATTAAACAGCGGAAAACTGAGTACTTGATGGGTCTAAGGGAGAGACATAAACAAATGACTAAGAAGGATTGGTCTGACACAATTAAGGTAGGGGACCTTGTTCTCATACATGACAGTATTCCAAGACAATACTGACCTCTGGCTAGAGTTTTAGAACTCAGACCAGGGGCAGACGGGGTAACAAGAGTGGTCAAATTAAGGACTTCAACGGGTGACACAACAAGAGACATTTCTCTTTTGTACCCCTTAGAGCCTGGACCCAAAACAATGGACTTTGGAGAACCTTCTCCACCGACAGTAACAACTGGAGACACTGAACTTCCAGTAACTATTCCTTTGACAGTAGGAGTGGTAACGCATCCTACTACAACATTGACAGACACAAGACCTCAGCGACAAACACCATTAAAGGCGCGACTAGTTTTACAACAAAAAATAGATGCTGGGGAATTGTAATTTTATCTTCTAACTTTCACTTTTCCTTTTCTTATGGTAAAGATCATAGACAGTTTCATCTTATGGATGTATATTTTCTCTTCTAATTAAATGCTACATCTTCTCCATGAGATGGTGAGGATAGTCACTGTTAATCAGATTAACAGGCATTTACAGTCAAATAGTTAGCTAGTCTACACTCAGACATAAAAATTGGTGATATTGACACCAAAATTTTTATCTCCCGGGGCCCCCAGTATATGGAAAACTGATGTGTGGGTAGTTGGGATGTAACGAAAATGGTTCACTGAGTAGGTAGGTAGTTAATCGAACAATTATTAAATTCCTTTTATGTCAATAACTGGGTGGATGAAACCAATTGGTTGCTCACCAGAGTTATTCTCCACACTAATATTTATATACTGTGTGACAAGAGCGTGCTCGGTAATAGATATACATTACCGATCAACCAACCAAAAAAAAAACAAGAGGACGCTGGTGGAAAACGCCCCGCGAAAAGGTGGACAGGGGAGAACGAAAACGAGGAACGGGGCTACAAGACGGAACGAGAGAAGGGAGAAGAACAAACAACGGAAAAAAGATCCCCACCAGCAAGTACGCTGTCAACAATTAAACAAAAGGGGAAAAGGGACTCTAATAACTAGTAGTAAGTGACTAATTGTGTTTTTAACCCAGTTAGAAGTAAACGCAGTAAATTAAGCTGGGTCAGACAAATTAGGCTTACATTGTGGCCTAAGACCTAGCATCAACTCATAGCTTAACAAAGGTGAAAGTACTGTAGATTGCCCT
The DNA here is from genome assembly GCA_023014485.1 of Bathynomus jamesi. NCBI lineage: Eukaryota > Metazoa > Arthropoda > Malacostraca > Isopoda > Cirolanidae > Bathynomus > Bathynomus jamesi. Next base: position 1,212,904 of record JAJOZX010000451.1, read on the forward strand.
AACCTAATTTGGTGAGGAATCCTACTGTGGACCTCAATTTATCTGCCCGCTCTGGACCATTTCCGGAATCTCTAGGCTGACCCCTACAAGGCTAGACTTAATCTACTCTATAGTTAGACTGTGGATATAAGGGGTGGGTTAATTGTGGACCAATTGATACAGAGCATTTTTCACATAAGGTTTAAAATGAATGGTGAAGTAATTGAGGAAGTACAAGAGTTTAAGTAATTGGGTCAAACTATTACCAGCTCCTTGAGTGATGACTCGGGTATAAGAAAACAATCTCGAAGCCTGTATGCTAAAGCGAATATGACCATAAGGAGCTTTCGTTTCTGTACAAGTGAAGCTAAAGACACACTCTTTCGTACTTTCTGCAGTAATATAAACGGTCTGCAACTCTGGGTGAATTATAAAAAAGGTTCTGGCAGTACCCTAAATTTGCTGTACAACAGTTCTTTTAGACTCTTACATAAATTACCCCCGAGATGCTCAGCTTCGCAAATGTTTGCTACCCGCAATGTCCCGAGCTTCCCGGAGGTAACAAGACGTGCTCAACACATTCTAATGCAAAGAATTAAAAAATCAACCAACCCGATCATCCAAGCTATCCATGAGTCCTGCCATTTATCCTCTAAGGCCTAAGCTATGGACTTCTTGGTACGAAAACGTCTGTCTGTCTGTAGCTCCACTTAACTTCGACAGTGCAGTATTATTTCTAATCAATTGTATATATTTCTACCCTTAGTGTATGAATTGTCATTGTATTAATAATATTTGCCATATGGGCTATAGTCTGCCAATAAACCTTTTCATTTTCATTTTCATATAGCAAAATTGGGGTAGAGTTGCCAGATGCTCTTATTACGAAATGTATTTAAATCAATATATTTAATTTAAATACTCTTAACACGTGTACAATTAGGGTGATTCAAAAAAATCAAAGTTTTTTTTTTTAATTGTTCAACCTGTATTTTTGTTCCCTATGACAAAAAAGTAGTGTATGCCAAATTTGGTGAATTTTAAATAAAATTTACTATGTGCTACCAGGCGTCAAAGTTTCCTTTTTTTTCAATTTATTTGTTTTTACAACTTATGGTTTTATGTTTAATTGTTTGAATTTCAGAATTTTTAATTAATGGTTTATATACTAGCTTGCTTTTAATTGTTGTTTGGAACTTGTAATTTTGTTACCAATTAATCGATTATGGAAGCTAGGCCTAACTCACCTTCACCTAGTTGCTCAGTTGGGAGAAGTTCTACGAGAAAAGAAACTGAAGTATGGCTAATTGGGCAGCCCTCTGCAGTACTAAAACATCCGTATTACCATCAGAGAAGGAAATGATGGCCCTCTTCATGCACTACAGAAATATTAAAAAGCGAGGCATTAGAGAATCATGCTACTCTACTGCGGATGATGTGCTAGCACTTTGGAAAAAACAGGAATACCAGCAAATGAGAGTACATGTAGTAGATAAAATTCAAGGAATACTGAAGGAATGGCAGCTGCTTAAGAAAAACAAAGCAAACAAATTGAAAAGATCACAAAATTTAAATAATAAGAAGAAAAAATGGAAAGATAAACTGGAAAACTTATTTGACATTGCTCATGAGAATGCTATGCAGCTTATAAAAATAGAATATGATAAGAAATTCTTGAAAATGCAACGTGAGAAAGGACGTCATGGAAAAATGGGTACCATTGATAAGACTGTTGCTAAAAAAGAGCAAAGAGCAGCAGAAAAGCAACATTATAAAAAGAGGAAAGTAGAAGAAGAGATCAAAAGAAAGAAGAATGAAGAGGCTGTCATACTCACCAGTACATCATCAGAATCAGAATCAGAGGAGAGTAAAAGTGATGAATCTGGTTTCTGTGCTGCACAACCTTCAACATGGAAAAGTAAGGTAGGCAAACGTAGAAAATTGTTTGATGATAAATTATTAGGAAGTCTTGATGTTGCAAAATTGAGTGACAGAAATGCGTCTCTAGTTTTAATGCCAACAATCAGACATCGCTTGAATGGGGCATCTGCGAACAAATAAAATGCGTATGTTTCGATACAACGGCAGCCAATACTGGTCCTAGAAATGGTGCAGCTATTCTTCTAGAACAAAAATTCGACAACGATTTATTGTGGCTAGCATGTCGACACCACATATTTGAAATTATGCTGGAAGCTGTTGTTTCAAAGTCTTTATCACCATCTTCTGGCCCAGATATAGTCCTTTTTAAGAAGTTCAGAGAAAAATTGTCAAGCATTAATAAGGAGGACTACGAAACAGTATTATCAGATCCAGATATCTATGAAATATTCATGACATCAAAGATGACATAATTATATTTGCAGCAAATCAACTAGACACATTCCAACCAAGAGACGATTACCTAGAACTATTGCAGTTGTAGCTGGTTCCTTCTTGGTGCTACTTGTAGTTGCCGGGAAGAATGAAGGATACGAGAGGCAAGCTATCGCTTTGTTGGGTATCTCTTTTAGGGGCCTCTCGTGTCCTCTTCTCTCCCTGTCGTTTGGGGGGTTGGCGTCTTGAAGGAAAAGCCGGTCGTCTTCAGAGTTTATTGAGTTCTTGGTTGGCTGAGGTTATTTTACAGAAGATTTTGTTATTTTATATACAGCTGAATTAATTAAATATATATATATAAATTTATGTACAATACTTATTTATAAAGATTATATATGATTCTTAAAATTACACAATGATAAAATATATACAATTTGGTACGCGCAAAATTGGTTTGTCGGTAACTAATATAAAAATAATATAAATGCGGAAAATTAACTGCGCGGCCCCACACTACTGCCCACCCCGAGAAGCGGAGCACGTATATCAAAAGTAGAAATATTCGGGTCTTGATTTGAATCGGATCCTTCGTCCAGCTCGCGTTGATCCTCGGTCGGCCTCGTTTCCGGTTGTTGCGTTGTCCTGCGCGCCCGTCCTGAGGTCTGTATTTGCTACCTCCGAGGTGCGTCCTCCATCGTCCTTTTTCCTTGCGTGCTTTTTCTCCGATCCGATGTCGTCCGATTGTGCGCCCGGTACCTGTGTGGGACCTGAAACTATATACGCCGGTTTTAAACGATTAATTGAAATGGCTTCTGATGATCCGTTAGTTTTTTCTATTACGAAGTACTTATCGTGGCGTTCGAGAACACGGAAAGGTCCTTGATATGGTGCCTCGAATGGTTTTCGAACGCGGTCGATGCGTACCCATACGTGGCTTGATTTGTGGAGTTCCGATGGAATGAATGATTTGGGGGCTGAGTGAATGTTTCCTTGAGAGAGTTGGGCGAAATCGATTTGCGTCATTTTCTTGGCTAATTCGGAGATGAATTTTGAATTGGATTTTGACGACGAATTGGCGATCATTGGCCTCGGGCATAATAGGGTGGTTCCGGTGACGGTGGTGAACGGTGAATAACCCGATTCGTTGGGGAGACTGCGTAAACCAAGGAGAACTATGGGTAAAGCGGGGAGCCAATCTTGTTTTCGAGCGATGATTGCTGTCTTGATGGTGCGATGAGATCTTTCAATTATTCCGTTGGTCTGAGGGCGATACGACAAAGTTCTTAGTCGGTGAAATCCGATGAGAGCTGAGAGTTCCCTAAAGAGTTCGGATTCGAATTGGGATCCGCGGTCCGTTATGACTTGCAGTGGTACACCAAATCTTGAAATCCATACATCGAGAAATGCGTGTGCTATTGATGTGGCTGTAGTATCAATCAGAGGATATGCTTCTATCCATCTTGTGGCACGATCGATGCAGGTTAGGAGATATCTATATGGGGAAGGATATGTTTGACCGGGCAAAGTGGTTGGCGGTAAGGGACCGACGATGTCGATATGTACCGTTTCAAATCTTGAACTTGGTAAATCGAAGGGGGTTATTTCTGATTTTGTATGGCGAGAAATTTTTGAGGATTGACATGATTCACAATTTCGGGACCAAGTTCGAATATCCTTATTCATTGAGGGCCAAAAGTATCTTGATTTAATGATACGAAGTGATTGCTTGATGCCTGGATGAGAAATATTATGAAATTGATTGAAGATGGAAGATCGATGCTGCTTGGGAACAAAAGGACGGGGATATGGCGTGGATGTATCGCAATATAAAGTTGTATTTTCTGGAAACGGGAACGGCTTGAGACGTGGGAGAAATTCTTGCGTTTCTTGATCTTTTTGTTGAGATTCCGCGATTGCTGATAAATCGAAAGCGTCGATATGTACTGCGTTTACGTTGCGTGAAAGGCAGTCCGCTACGACGTTTTCGGATCCACAGATATGTATTACATCGCATACGTATTCCGTGATGGCAGACCAATGACGTTGTTGTCGGTCTGTCTTGGCTCGTAAGGGACTCTTGTAGGCAGAAACCATCGGTTTGTGATCCGTGAAGAGTATTACTTGACGACCTTCTAAAAATTGACGGAAATGCAGGACGGCTAGGTATGCTGCGAGTAATTCTCTATCGTATGCGGCGTACGCTTGCTGAGTTGTAGTTAATTTCTTGGAAAAGAAGGCGATGGGAACTGGTGTGCTGTCGATTATTTGATGAAGAACTGCTCCAGCTGCTATTTGTGAGCAGTCCGTAACTAAATGAAGGATTGAGCTTGATGGAAGAGGATGACAAAGCGTAACGGCGTTCCGTAGTGCATCCTTGACATCTTGAAAGGCTTGAATTGCTTCGTCGTTCCACTGTAGACTTTTGCTTTTGACTTGAGTTCTGACGATTTCACTTAAAGGTGAGACTAAATCGGCGTAACGGGGTATCATATGGCGATAGAATCCCGTCATTCCTAGGAATCTTCTGAGGCTTTGGTAATCTTGCGGTTGGGGAATATCTTGAATTTCGGAGACTTTGTTTACAGGAGGACGAATGCCTGCTGGGGAAACTTCATGACCCAGAAATTCAATTTTGGATTGCTGAAATATGCATTTTTCTAAGGAAATTCTTAAATTGTGTTCTTGAAGGATCTTGAATACGCGTTCTAAGTCTTTCAAATGGTCAACTGCGTTATTTGAATGGACTAAAATATCGTCGAGATACACAAATACGCAGTCAACTCCTCTGAAAATTGTATCCATGAAGCGTTGAAATGTTGCAGGGGCGTTTCTTAAACCAAATGGCATGTATAAATACTGAAATAAACCAAATGGAGTTGTTATAGCCGTTTTCTCGATATCTTCTGGGTGGACTGGAATTTGGTGATATGCTCTGACTAGATCGATTTTGCTAAAGCATGATTTTCCGTGCAGAGATGTTGACAGACTTCTTATATGAGGAAGTGGATATCTGTCCGGTTTCGTGACAGCGTTTAGGCTTCTATAATCACCACACGCCCGCCATTCGCCTGGTATCTTCTTCGGAACGAGGTGTAACGGTGAGGCCCATGGTGATTTTGAGGGTTCTATAATTCCATCTTGAAGTAAGTTGTTGAAAGTAGCCTTAGCTGAGGATAATTTATCGGGTGGAAGACGTCGAGGGCTTGCAAACACTGGTGGTGCGCTGCCAGTGTCGATGGTATGCTTGACAGTGTTGGTGGAAACTTTCTGCGGTTGAGCTGGTTTCAGTAGTGAGGAGTACTTGTCAAGCAGGTTCCTGATTTCTTGAGGTAATTTGTCGGTAGGGTTAATATTGATGAGGTGAAGGTCTTTGGATTGCACAGGTTTAGTAGTGGCTTGAAGAGTTGTTGCTCTATCCTTCAAAATGCCATGCTTGCAGTCCACAAGGATGTCATAATGGGATAGAAAATCGGCGCCGAGAAGTGGACTGGAGACTTGGGCGACGACGAATGGCCACCTGAATATTCTTCGTAATTTAGGAATTGATATGTCCAGTGTTACTTCTCCGAATATTTCGAGCGGCTGACCGTTTGCGGTGGAAATCTTTACTGCGGTTGGGTGGAGTTGACAATCATTGACACAAGTTGGTGGTAAAATTGAGATGCTCGCTCCTGTGTCAATGATAAAATTGACCTTCAGACTGGCGATGCGAGCTGCGACTGAGATCAGCGGCAGGCCGGACGTCGCGTTAATCACAGCCTGCTTATCTAGTTTTCCGACGTTTCTCTTGATGGTGAGGAAGATCTTGAATTTGGGCGTGACGAGGGGAGCAGCTTGGCGTCATCTTTATTTGGCCACTTGCACCATGGCCTGCAGGTCCTTGCTTGGGGGCCATAATAAAGGTGCGCGCGGCACACCACCGGCCGCTGATTCTCGCTGAAGGGTTTTAGGCCGATGGGGATATTCGTTCTTGGGCTTGTATTGGCTCGAGTTGACGTTGGCGCCGCGTAGCAGCTTTGTTGAGCGAACGGTATTAACTCATCGGCTAGTTTGCCGAGTTGAGTTAGCGTCAGCTCCTTTTGTGCTGCTACGACGGGCGCTATTGAGGATGGGAGCGCCTGGATGAATTTATGCTTCACCAAATCATCGCTGACGCCCACCTTCAGTGCCGTTTGGTGGATATCTTGAAGGAATTGGGAGGGCTTTCCAGTGAGAGGAGTGTTGGAGATGAGTCGTTCGAAGAGTTCTGGCTTCGTCTTTTCGTAATGACTCACGATTTCTTCTTTTAAATCGGTGTACGACTTGTTGGAGAGAGTTGCTGCTGAAATTCGTGAGACGACTTCGGGGGGTAACGAGGCTAGAACATGGAAAAATTTGGTCTCTTCGGATGTTATTCTGGAAATGTGGAATTGTGCCTCCATGATGGAGAACCATCCTGCGGCCGACGCTTCAGAGAACGTGGGTGGCTTGATGGTGACATGGTGCACTCCTGATTCAACAGATTCCATCTTGCGGGAATGTAATTCGGGTCTGCTGCTGCTTTGGTTCCGACCGGCTACTACGGGTGGGCGGCGAAGAGGCGTGGCTTCGGTTTGTTCCGCCCGGCGACTGAAGGATGCTGCTTCCGCTGGCTGCTTCGGGTCACTCCGGGGTCACCAATTGTAGCTGGTTCCTTCTTGGTGCTACTTGTAGTTGCCGGGAAGAATGAAGGATACGAGAGGCAAGCTATCGCTTTGTTGGGTATCTCTTTTAGGGGCCTCTCGTGTCCTCTTCTCTCCCTGTCGTTTGGGGGGTTGGCGTCTTGAAGGAAAAGCCGGTCGTTTTCAGAGTTTATTGAGTTCTTGGTTGGCTGAGGTTATTTTACAGAAGATTTTGTTATTTTATATACAGCTGAATTAATTAATATATATATATATATATAAATTTATGTACAATACTTATTTATAAAGATTATATATGATTCTTAAAATTACACAATGATAAAATATATACAATTTGGTACGCGCAAAATTGGTTTGTCGGTAACTAATATAAAAATAATATAAATGCGGAAAATTAACTGCGCGGCCCCACACAGTTAACAATTATTTTTTTGGGAGGTGAACCAAAAGGTGGAATCAAATTTAAACATCCAGCGGGACTTCATCGGGCTAGGTGGATGGCCAAAATTACATATTCATTAAAATTTTTTGTTCAAATCTCAGTTCAAAATTTCAGTAAAAGACAAAAAAGGACTAAAAGACATCTGTCTATTTGCTACTCGGTTATATGTAAAGGCATGGTTTACAGCTCCTGTGCCAGCTTGCGCTCCTCGTCTTGATCTGGAATTATTACAGAATCTTGTAGTCTACAAACAAATAAATGACACAATTGCATTTGTTGCTATTAAAAAACTGTTAGGTCACCTCTGGTACCTATCAGAAGAACTGGAGGCGTTGGCCTTTTATGATGAAACAAAAAACAAAATGGTAAAGGCCTTGCAAAATAAAACAGAAACTCTTCCTGCAAAACGGGCTTTTCTAGATCCTGCACTTATTCCAACGAAGAAATTAGAAGATTTTGTCACATCAAATACTCAAAGATTCTTTACAATAACAGAATTTAGTTCAAAATTTTTACTCAAAGATGCTAAAGAATGGCATAATGATGAAGAGTTTAACTCCGCTAAGAAATCTATCAAACAGTGGAAAGTCGTGAATGATATAGCGGAAAGAGGAGTAAAATTAATGGATGAATATAATAAAGTACTAACACATGACGAAGATCAAAAACAATTCTTGCTACAAGTAGTGAAAAACTACAGGGCTGTTTACCCTGATATAAAAAAAGAAACATTGATGAAGTAAGGACAGCAAATTTCTCAAATATCATGCTAGTTTAATTATGCATGCTTGTGGTTATGGTAGGACCTACGGGGGAGCTTTCCATATTAAAAAAAAGCATTGCGCCTTGTACTGTACCTTCTGGGTGGTGTGGAAAAATTTTACAATTTGAGTCGTTCTGTCAATTTTTAATTGCTGGTAGCAACCCTTAAAAATTAAAAATTTGCTAAAATATTTTAGGATAGTTATTTTTATGCTGAAATGAACCATTTAAAGGGTTGAACACATTAAAATATAAAAAAAAATTTTTTACCCCCATATTTTATATGGCGGGGTTATCTAGCTATGTTGCTCGACATAATACTTAAATACTATTTAAATTCGGTTGTGATGTCCGTTACAATAAGGAAAACAATAAGAGAGAACTTTATAAATTTTAGACAATGAGGAATCCTGTAAACTGTGGAGAGACTTGCTTGGTACTATATACGATGCAGGCAGGAAGGAGGGGACAATCGCGAATCTCCGAAACTACTGAAATTACACCTTTTTTGAAAAGACTGTGTAGTGTGTAAGATGCATGCGTGTGTAGTAAGGGATATAGTGAGAAGCGCGTGTTTGAGAGTATGCTGGACTGCTCACAGGGTAGACGTGACATGTAAAAAGGCCAGATGAAGAGGACAGTGATGGGAGAAACAGGGTTCAGACACTTCCTGCCTTCTGTTGGAATGCCACATACAAACTCCTTATATATATATATATATATATATATATATATATATATATATATATATATATTTATTTATTTATTTAAATTCGACTCTTGTAAATATGCATAGCGGGTTATTATGAGTCAGAAGTTATAATGAGATCGATGTACAGTTCCCTCGAATGATCTGTAAATAATTTTAAATTAAATGTTAGGGCTCACTTACGCCATTGCAGAATCGAATATCGCGTGATGATACAACTTTCAGTTTTACGTTTTTAATACAATGAAAAAGCGTATGGTGCGTTCTGTGAGTACATTATTATGATTGAAAGTATTTTTGTGGCCATTTGTACAGAAAATGATGTTTTTTATAGGAGATCTGATATCATAAAGTATTAAATTATAAGATTTTAAACGTTGTATAACGGTAGGCTTCAGTCTGTAAAGACATGATTGGTACAGCTAATGACAAAAACAATAAGCATGAACATTCTGTGTGATTGATGTAAATACTGGCATGACTGGTGTGAAAACAAATACGTTTATTATGAGAATTATGAGGAATTGTGAACAGCCGTTAAATTAGAGAAATGATAATTAAAGTAATGTGAATAGGCCTAACTATAACTACAAGTAGAAAGGTTCTTAATGAAAAATCTCTCAACTTTCAGTACCTATTTCCAGTGGTGGGCACCGTTAACCAAAAAGTTAACTTCGTTAACCGCTAATCCGTTAACCAAAAAGTTAACTTCGTTAACCGTTAATCCGTTAATTCGTTAAACATGTAACGGAAGTTACCGATAAACCATTAACGTTAACTTTTATTATAAAAAAAATGAAAAACACAATATATATATAATTTAATTTTCCCCCTTCTTCTCGTTCTCCATTTTGTCCATGAGATGCATGTTGCCCTTCATGAAAATTAGCATATCAAAGTTTTCATCAGACAGGGATGATCTCTTGGCCCTCAGGATGTCTTGCCCATAGAGAACAAACGCTCCACTGCAGCACTGGAGGGGATGGCTGTGTTGAACTTGATGAACAAGTCCACCAACACTTGCTCACCCAAGAAGGCAGCATCTGTCAGCAAGTCCTTGGAGTTGGTCTCCAGCCAGGTCTTGACCAAGTTCTGGGCCTTGCCCTTGAGTGACCTGTGGCTTCTGCTGCTCTCTTTTGTCTGGATGACAGCACTGAAGAAGTCATCCTCCTCCTCCTCCTCGTTGTTGCTGCCTCCACTGTTGCTGCCCACTTCGTTGGACTGCTGCTTCATGGCCTCCTCGACTGTACCCTCCATGCTTTTCCTCACCCTGGCGACCTTGGTGTTGTCATACTTGTCCAACCAGATGAGGCGAAACCTGGGATGGAAGGCAGCAGCCAGCTGGCATTCGTCATCCTCCAGGAGGGGCCCAAACCTTTTGTCGATGCCTGCCAAAAGTGCGTCGACCAAGGCGCTGCAGTAGACGAGGCCCTTGGACTTCAAGTCCTTAAGCCTGAAGATTGTCGCAGCATGGCAGCAGAGTCCCAAGGTAGGCTTGTTCCTCCCCCTGGATCTTGTTTATTTATGAATTTTTTAGGTTAACGGACTTGAGTTAACGGAAGTTAAATGTAACGGAAGTTAATTAGTCCGATAATGATTTTCAAAGTTAACTTAAAAGTTAAATCGTTAACGAAAAAGTTAACTTCGTTAATTAACGATTAACGGATTAACGGTTTGTGCCCAGCTTTGCCTATTTCCCACTGCATCTATTTAAAAATAACAATCCACACAAATTCGACATCCCGTTTTCTTTAATTGCATCTAATAAGAAATTTTTTTACCCGAACCTACTTATTTGGATGTTATATATATATATTATATATATATATATATATAATAATAATAATAATAACAAGATTAGTAGCAGCTAATAGTCGTTAAAAGAAAGTTAAACTTAACTACTACTCTCAAAATAGTTACTGTGCGAAAAATATAGCAAGATTGGGTAGAGTTGTCAGATGCTTTTATTACGAAGGGAATTGAAGTCAATATATTTAATTTAAATACTCTTAACACGTGTACATATATATGTAATAATAACAATAAATCAATATTAGTAATAATATTTAAGTGGATGTTTAGAGGAGGATAACAGAATTGATGCTTCAGTTTCAAAGCTGCGTTACGCAGCTTGATGTTCTTTTTAACATATGCAATTTTATAACGAAATTTGCTGTATAGTAAAATTATTAATTCACATACCAGAAGATGGCAAGTGAAAGTGAATGTGATGGTATATATCGGTGTAAATAACAGAAAACTACATATTTAAAAGTAAATAAACAAATATGCGTGTACTATAAGTATATATTGTATTTGAAGATCATCTCGTTTGAAAATAAGCCAGTTTCCCTTAAAAAAGAGAGAAATTAATTTATTCAAATTAAAATAATAAATATTCATTTTATTTTTCATAATACAGATATTAAACAAAGAACTTGTTTTTCGATTTAAAATATGTTCAATCTGATTTTGATTTATGTATTGTTCGCAATTTGTTAACAGACGAAAATTGGATGTGTTGATGCGCAATCTGGTTAGGCTTATTGAAACCTTTCAGATATTCATTTTAAGTTTTCATTTCTACTGTCTGGCGGAATTTGCCTGAACAGAAAGTACTTGAATGTATGTATTTGCATGTTTGTTCTTGTTTGCCTCATGAAAGAACTTTTTTGAAGGAGGAAGGCGAGGCTCAGTCCTTTCTTAATTTTTTTTTCCCTCTTTTTTCCCCCTTTCTTTTTTTTTTTTATTAAGAACCATGAAGGACACCTCATAAAGGAGGGACCTCCATGAAGGACGGTGGAGGACCGCCATGAAGGACGGTGAGGGGGGGAAATTTTCAAATTGATCCATTTCTGTCTCCCTTTTTGACACTATACTACTAGCGTCCCACAACGACCTACGTAAATAGCTAACCTTACTAATTTTAGAAGCTATAGACCAGGGGTGGCCAAGTTTCCTGGACCCAAGAGCCACATACGACGTTTTTCAGATGTACAAGAGCCGCAAAATATTTAAAAAAGAATTTAATTATTAAAAACATATACATATACATATAGTTATACTCACATTATTAAATTGTTTAATTACTGCTTGTAGAAGGCTTAGTTTGGGTCTTCATTTTGGCTGTTAATGCTTTAAAGTCTGGCTGATGTGATGTTAAGGCGGTATGAAGCTCAGTCAGGTGTTCCTTGGTGAGGGCAGCACGATGTTTTGACTTTACAAACTTCATTACCGAGAAGAGTGCTTCACAGCAATAAGTTGTCCCAAAAACTGAGATAAGTCGGAAACTGGTTTTCCTGAGGTGAGGATACTTTGTCTCTGGTACTTGCTTCCAAAATTCAACTGCAGATAAGCTTTTATGTATCAACTTTAAACCCACGTCCTCCTGTAGCTCCAAAAGTTCTGTTTGTATTGAAGCAGCTTCCGTAACAAAAGGTGTGGTAACAGGACAGCCATCGTTGACGACATCAATCAGGAAAGGATTTACAAGAAATTCGAAGCATAGTTTTAGCTTCTTTAGTTCATCAAACCTGAACTGAAAATCATCAATTAGTCCTTCTAATTTACCTTTGTATTCCTACAATTTACTATCTTTTATTTCAATATCAGGAAAAGTGTTTGCTCGGTTTTTCAGGTGGGGAAAGTGGTCAAATTTTTTTGTTACTAGATCTTTTTGGAAGAGCTTTATTTTATTCTGGAAACTGAAAACTGTCTGTGTAAGGTCAGAAATAACCTTATCCTTTCCCTGAAGTGCCAAATTTAGATTTTGAAGGTGTATTACATCAGTAAAAAACATCAGATCCTACACCCATTCGTGATCTTCTAGTTGTGGGTATGACTTTCCCTTTTCTTTCAAGAAATCAGTGATAGGCTCCAACAGTGCAACAAACCTATTCAGGAGATTACTAGTTGATAACCACCTTACAATACAGTAGAATGAAAGGTCATCTGGCTTATCTTGAAGATCCAGCTCCTCGATAAAATTTCTAAACGCTCGGTGCGTTTTTGCATTTGAACGAATGAAGTTCACAATTTCTAGAACACATTTCATAACACTGTCATACCTAAAGTACTTGCTTACCAAATGACCACGGTGAATGATACAGTGAATAAAGAGACACACAGGATACTTGGGATCGCGTGTCAAGAGCCCAACTAGGCCTACATTTTGTCCTACCATAGCTGGTGCTCCATCTGTTGCAACACTGACAAGTTTATTCAATGGTACTTGAGCATTTGATAATGCCTCGTCAAGTGCGTTCTTTATGTCAACCCCTCTGGTGGTTTCTCTTAGGGTCATTAAGTCCAAGAGTTCTTCTTTCACATTTCCATCGCCAGTAACATAACGAACAAATATCGCCAGTTGAGGGTTATCTTTAATATCTGTGGATCCATCGATGGCCAAACTGAATGCAACAGAATTCTTCAAATCACTCTGCAACGAGCATGTAATTTCAGCACTGATCTGGGAAATACGTCTCTCTGTAGTGTTGCGGGAAATAGAAATACTTGCTATTTGTTCTCGAAGCTTTGTGTTATCTGGAGCGAGAATTGCAGTAACATCGGCAATATTCTTCTTCACAAATTCTCCACTACTGTAGGGAAGTTGAGCACGAGCAATATTCCATACCATAACAAAACTAGCTTCAGTAGTTAAGTCAGCTGTCTTACACAATGATGAAAGTACAGTTTGTTGGGCAACTCGGCTAGATTTCAACATTGTTAACTTAGTCTTCCGCAATTCTGATTTGGGAGGAAATTCCGTAATAAAATTTTTATGGTTAGTTTCATGATGACGCTTTAAGTTACTGGCTTTAAAGTGATTGAGTGCTACGTGGCAGATGAGACACACAGGTTTCCCACCCTTAACAGTAAAGGCAAAGCTCTTCTCCCACTCCTGTTTAAAAACTCTATTTTCTTCTTCATATTTCCGTTTCTTACATTCTGTCTGCTCAGTCATTTTAATCAACTAAGGGGTTGTATAACTTTCACTTGTATAGCTGAGAAAAATAGCCACTATTTGATCTAAGAAGCCAATTTTAAAACACACACACTCGTTACTACACGCGGCACGCAGGGTAGCTCGAGGGGTACTGGACACTGGTGAGTGGCGATTGGTTAATTACGTAATTATCCCACGCAAAAGAAATTGTCGTACGCATGACGCATTTTATTGTCAATTCAATTTTTCCTTGTTTTTTTTCATATTTTTTTTATGTGAAAAAAAAATTATATTTGTATAATGAATTTTGTCTTTGATGATAAATACCAAAAAAAACAAAATTGTCTCACGAGCTGCAGTTAACCTCGAGAGCCGCATGCGGCTCGCAAGCCGGGGTTTGGCCACCGTTGCAGTATAGACATTATCCCGAACTGATATAATAATTAGACAACTTCACTTCTTTCCTTTACGCTTTAGAAGCATCACCAAATTAAACTTAGCACCAGCGATTGTCAGATACGAAAATACATGCTGTTTAGTTTAGCCCAATAAACGAACAGACCGTTCCGCTGTTTATCTTTTTGTGTTGCCATTCAGCTTTCTTTTCGTAACTTTTCCCTTTAGTGACTTTTAGACTATATACATATACTGTATATATAGACACATCACCTCAGAACTAGTCAAATTTACTTCAGCTTTAACGCTTTCTTAACGTACTGTGCAATGTTAAACTCAAAGAGCTATAGTTCGCTTTGCTAAGAATTAAAAACGCTTGGCTTTGTTGTTTTGATTACCCAGCGAGCATGCCCATATGGGTCCCACGTGGGCAACACATGGGCTTTGCCACGGGATCCACGTAGTACCCATGTGAGTACCATGTGTATATACCGCATGGGTCCCATATGGGCAAGTGGACTGCATGTGGTTTATAAATGGTATTCAAATGGGCAAGATATGGGCTCTATATGGGACCCACATGGATCCCGTGGCCAAGCCCATATGTAGCCCATGTGGTCCCATATGGGCATGTTTGCTGGGTAAGTCCTCTGAACAAACTAAACTTCAAAATTTTCGTTTTAATATTTTTTCATTAATTTCGATGAAAGTGCTAAATCTTACGTATAGCAAATTACTAAGCTACTTCACAGAACCCACACCTCCATCACCAATTTTCTGATAGGAACCTTTACTGCCAATCAATAATGTTGCTGCAAGGTATTTCAATAAAATTACTAAGGAAACTGATCTATGAAGAAATCAATTCACAAACCAAATTTGCATACAAATTGGAAAAGGAAATAAGCCTGAATAAAATAACTTCAGCAGTTAAATTTTGAAACACTAAAAATTTTTTAAGTGTGTTAAATTTATGAAAGATAATTGCAGTAAATATTTTACCCCTCGTGTATGAGAAACAAAAGTCTCAGATGTTGCCGGTTAACTTTAAATTTGTAAGAGAGTGGGATGATCTCGAGAACTAATGTTTCCCCTTCTATCTACAGTCAGTCAGTTCAGGTAGTGCTGTGACATTCCGTGTTTTCCACATTTTTATTTCCATTCTTCCATAGAACCTCTTTTTACCTTTGAATTATCATTTGAACCTTTACAAAAGGGAACTAAAATAATTATTACACTAAGTTTTTATTTATCATTAACTTAATTTCTGGTGTCACACAACTTAAAGAGTTTAAGTGATTTTGAATGAGTTCGCTAATTAAACACAATTAAACTATTTAAATAAAGTTTGTTCTACCAATATAACAATATTAAATAAAGTAACGCAAAATAAATTTCTATTACATTACAGGTAACGAAATTTAAAAACTAATTTATATGAACTCATAACATCTATACATTACTCATAAAAATAAGAAATTTAAAACTGATGGAGCAAAAGATACAAATGTGGTTGTGTTTCCAGCCTTTCGGTCGTCAGAAGCCCAAGAGCTTTGTTCTGCT
The DNA here is from genome assembly GCA_023014485.1 of Bathynomus jamesi. Classification (NCBI taxonomy): domain Eukaryota; kingdom Metazoa; phylum Arthropoda; class Malacostraca; order Isopoda; family Cirolanidae; genus Bathynomus; species Bathynomus jamesi. Next base: position 1,228,677 of record JAJOZX010000451.1, read on the forward strand.
CAGCTTTGTCGGAACACCGCCATTAGGCAACCGAATCTTAGAAGTTAAATTTTGAGCTCGAATAAAGGAAGGTTTCTCAAGTGTGATTTTCAATGAAACAAAAACTTATCGCCTTAGTGTTTTTTTTTTTTTTGCAACAACAGATTCACGAGTGTAACTCCATAAAAAGTTAATAGCTATGCTAAACTTAATACTGATAAAACCCTTAACTATTCACAACTTTACTGCAGTTGCTCAGTACATAAAGTAAAATTTAAGCATTTTTACAGAAACTAAAAAAATATATTTAACCTTCTTAGTATTTACATTATACACTACTTGTGATCCTTCGCTCTTTCAACTGCGACCAAACACCAATCAATGCGACTCACTGGATGCTTAAAAGACAACAAAAAGAACAAATGAATGTAAATTAAGGAAAACTTCTGTAAACGACTTTTTTCACTCAAAGTGAAGAAGTTGGATTGAAACAAAAGATAATCTATGTCCATATAGTTCTCTCATGCATGCATCTTCCCACTGTATTGTCAGTCCCGAGACTACTCCCAAACAAGTTTTGATTAGACATTCACACTCGCTTCATATTTCATAAGTTTTGTCACGCGTATTACTTCACTGTAATATCTCAAACTGCGTAAGGAATCAGTTTCAGCTTTTGAAGAGAGAAAATTTTCAAACTGAATTTTGGCTGGAAAAGATTTTCTTAGGCAAAATCAGTGAAAATAGTTTCCACTACTTCCACATCCAAATTTCAATTTTCATTTTAAATGGAACGGCTGCCGAAATTCCGATGATGAACGAGAATAAGTTTTCATTTAAATTGTTCAGTGATCAATGGTAAATTGTTAATGGGCTAAATGCGCTAATGAAAGAAATAACCAACTTTGCAATGGTTCTAATTACTTTTGAGCAAAACATTTTGTACACAAATCAATGAAACGATCATTCTTAAACGTAAAACTGATTCCTACCAAGTGTTTCAGTTTGGACTTCTTACCGAGTTTTTCTGTGAATCTGCAGAATCTGGCAAGGTGGTTCCGGATTAGATTAGGAATATCACCTAGTAATAATCCTCGGATACCGGTGACTGGGATTTCACGAACCTCTCCACCTCGGCGATGCAAAAAAAATTGGGATTATGGACGTTAACAGTAATCTTGAAATAGATTCAGAAAACATACAGCGAAGAAATGAATGCAGAGGAAAACTTTTGGCAAGAGGCAGAGTCGGTAAAAAAAAAAACTACAAAATTTTAAACTTGCTCCTAAATTGTAGTTGTTCTTGTATAAGGTATTCAAATTCTACAAGTTAAATCGAATGAGAGCCACATAGCCCTATATGAAGTTTCAAATTCCTGATTACAATAAAATTTGACTAAATTTGACACACCAGCACGAGACAATTTGTGTAAGTTTTTTGCTTTACAGTACACGCGTGCGTGCACACACACACACACACACAAATTATATATATATATATGTGTGTGGCAACCAGCCATTTCGCGTAATGGCTGAAACTTTTAGTCATTTCGCGAAATGACTAAAATCCAGCTATTACGCGAAATAGCTGAAATTCCACCTTGGTCATTTCGTGAAATGGCTAAAATAACTTTTGTCATGAATTCATAGAAATAAACATCACAATAAAATTGGAAACCTTTATTTAACAATCTGCTAAAAAAAAACCACATCCACAGGTCTGTTCAAATAAGGGAGAAACACGCTTCAAATACACATTTGAATTTTTAATATAGAGGTTTTCAAATACTAACCGGGCCTTCAATGTTATTCCGATGTCCGCCATTGAAAGCCCGGTTTGGTCAACTGTATGCCCTTGACAATTAGTTAGGTTAAGTCGTGTTATTTTCATTAAAACTAACGAAAATAACAAAACTTAACTTAACTTAACCTAACCTAACCAATTGTCAAGGGCATACAGTTGACCTAACCGGGCAAATGATCTTGTACGAAATGACCAAGGTGGAATTTCAGCCATTTCGTGAAATACACACACATATATATGTACATGTACATACATGTACATTGCAAAATGTTCCACCAGGATTCAAAACCGGACCCAGTGACACTGAGGTCCCTGAGACACGGCAGTAACCATTAGACTACAAGATAAAAGTCAACCTGGAATAATTTCATTACCCGAGGAAATGCACCATATTCGCGTGTTTTCTTTCCGTGTTAACCCTCTGTACTTCAGCGAATGAGCGACATGGTTCAAATTATCTGGCAAACATGGTGACCCCATTAAATTTTTGCGCGCACAATTTATTCTTCCTAGAGTGGCGAAATGTCGCCAGGTTGTTGGTAAACGTCCATGTTTCAGTGACAGAGGGTCCGGGTTCGAATCTTGATGGGGATAAATTTTCAATATGCTAAAATGCATAGTTACGCGTTTATATAAATCGCATTCATCAAATAAATCTCAAGATGAATCCCCATCTGAACAGTTCTTTAAAAATATTACTTTACCTCAAAGAAAAGAACAATTCGTACGAACGCTTTAGAGTCGTTTCTTTCGAAGGGATAAACTGAAGTGGAAAAGCTGTCTTCGCTCCCAGTGTCGCTTTACTAATTTTGTTTTGGCAAAGATCAGACTATTTTAGTTTCAGAGGAGTCCCCTGGACATTAAAAAATTAAGACAAAGATCATCAACAAAACTTTTCTTCCGAAATCAACGCCTAAAAACGGTACGAAAAATTGAACCAAGTATAAAATCACAAAGTGAAGGGAAAAATAATCCTACAGTAGTATAAGAAATTCTCACGCTGTGAAAGTATTTAGTGTTGGGTGCGGTGAGCGAACGAAAAGACCAAATCGTTCAGAAACCTCACTCTATGTTTTAAACAAAAATGGCGAAAATGGACTCCGATGCTTATTTTCAGAAAAATGCACCCGTATTGGATCATTAAGAGCAATACGGAAAGCATTACATTATATGCAAGGTCGAGCACACGTTATACACTGAATGAAAGGCTCTTCTTAAGTGGTCGTAAAATACGTCGTCCTTCCACAGAGCATTGCGGAGGCGCGCTACGAGCGTAAAAACTCAAAGTTATACAGGGTAATGAATAATCCAGCATTCCGCTTTCTTTTGAAAGGAGACAGTTGGGCGAAGGACCAAATACGTGTCTCGTATATGGATCCTTTTCTACGTTTTAAATGTACGACGACTGTTGCTTTAATCGAGCTCAAAAAGGATTGCCAACCAACAGCAAAGTCAGAAGCGTTACTATCATAAAATTCGTAAGAAAATTCTTGTACTTTATTGGTGTAACTTCTGTTATTTCAAATAAAAGTTGACAACTTTATAAAAAAGATTTTGATGTTATCACTGACAATTAAGGTAAAGTGATTCAATATTACAATTACTACACAAAGACAAAGAAAAGATTACGTTTCAAAACCTAAAACGTGTTTAAATACATTAAGTTAAAGAACACTCGACAATGTGTCACACTAATAAACAAATGAAACTCCTTTGGAGACTGTGTAAGTAAACAGCACGCAAAAATCATCTTAAGTAATAATTATTAGAATCAACCAATCGAAATAGATGAAACTATTTAACTAATAGTTCTCTTCTGTCTCTTGTCTAGGTCTAAATATTCAGTAAACATTTGTACTCTTAAACCTAGAAATGCTTTTACTTTTTTCTGTTAATACTTTGGCTTTATACAAAGTTTTATATAATATATATATATATAATATATATATATATATATATATATATATATATATATATAAAAGCAAGAAATGAAACATTTCTTAATGTTATTAAAAAAAGATGAATTTTTTCTTCGAATGAAATGAATTGATGAACTCCATCTCGCCCCAACTGATCTTCTGCACCATCTACGATCCTCCAGGTTCTAAAATGTATTGCCATTAAAAGTCTCACTTTTCCTCCTTCTTAGACTTCTTCTTCGTGTGGTTATTTTGGACGTGAGAGGTGAGAAGGTTCGGTCTGCTCGTCGAATAGGAGCACTCGGGGTAAGGACACTTATGGCTCTTTTCTTCCGAGTGTGTGATCATGTGACGACGCAGGTTGTCGTTTCTGATCGTCACGAAGTCGCACTTGTCGCACCGCTTCGTCGCGTGGGTCTTTCTGTGGATGATGAACTCTTTGTACATTTTGCACTTGTGGTGGCATACCGTACACGTATACGGAAACTCCATGTGCATTCGCATGTGTCTCGTGAGACTGTCCTTTTTCTTACACACACGAGAGCAAGTGCCGCACACGAACGGTCCCTTCGCTTCTTTTTTGTCCGCGGACGGAGATGGTGAAGCGTTGGTGGTAGCCTTTGAGGTCTCGCCATTACCAGAGAGCTTCAGTGACGGCAGCGGCGGCGGCGGCACTTCACTTTGTTCACTGTTGTGCTTCTTCTTCATGTTGGTCCCATTGTTGGAGTAAACCTTCATCGGTCTTTCCTGTGGAAAAATAAGACGCGATTCAATGCAAAATAATCATGAAATATGAGCCTACCTAAATGGGTGGACCGACCAAGTTTTTTAATTTTACCTTCGACTTTAACTTGAAAAAAGTTTTATTTTTATTTTGAATTCAGACTTTCAGCTTAAATTTTAACTCAATTTCGAATATACAACTTTCACTCTGAACTTTGTTTCTAAAATACTCTGAAGTCTTATGACCTTGAATTTTAACTTATTTTGAATTATATTTTAAATTTTTACTCTCACTTCAACTTCTAATTTTGATCAAGGTTATTTTTTTTCCTCGCTCTTTCTGGCATCTAGCTAAGAACCTCTTCAACAACTTTACTTCCTCTTTTCCATTCCGACAGCACAGTTGCCGTTTCTTCTCCTGGCAAAGCTGAAGTCTTCGCTCAAACTTTCGCTTACAATTAAACCCTGGACGATTCCGGTGCTGTTCCTCCATCTCTTCCCCCCTCTGACTTTATTATGTCAGAAATTAGAATCTCTTCTAAAGAGGTTTTTTCTGCCCAATCTGGGCTCAACTTTTGGAAGGCGTATAATTCTGATAGTATCTTTCCTGTTGTTCTTTAAGAAATGTGCTTCTGTGCTGACACCCTCCTAGGCAAACTCTGAAGTCAGAGTTTGCCTAGGCAAAGTCTTTCGTCTTTGTTTCTCATCTGGTACTTTTCCTTCCTACTGGAAGTTCGCTTTCATTCAGCCTGTCACAAAGAAGGGTGACCGCTCTCAACCCTCCAACTATCGTTCAATTGCTTTGATTTCTTGTCTTTCTAAAGTTCTTGAATCTATCCTTAATAGGAAGATTCTTAAACACCTTTCTTCTCACAATCATCTTTCAGATCGTCAGTATGGATTCCGCAAGGGACGCTCTACTGGCGATCTTCTTGCACATCTCTCCGACTCTTGGCCATCCTCCTTTCGGGGTTTCAGTAAAACTTTTGCTAGTGCGCTCGACATATCGAAAGCTTTTGATAGAGTCTGGCACAAATCGTTAATTTCCAAACTGCCCCACTTCGGTTTCTATCTTCTATCTGTGCCTTCATCTCTAATTTCCTTTCTGGCCGATCTATAGCTGCAGTTGTACAGGGTATCCATAAAGTCACGCATCATAGGAAAACACGTTTATTATTTGTTTGAAATGATTCCCACCAATCTCAAAACATGTTTATAAACGAAAAAGCAGGCTTCTTTGGATGTTCAACATACGGGACTCCAATAAACCTTAGCCCCCCCCGCCCATGGCCTAAAGTCTAAACCATTAGAGGTACAGTAAAACTAAACATACCATACAAAAAAGAATTTAATCCTGCATTTAATGAGAAATAATTAAAACTTGGTGTTCCCGTCATTGGCTTCCAAGACAGCCTGAATTCGCTTTGGGTAGCTTGCCAAGTGACGTGAATAGATCTTGATCGTTACACAAATTTGCTAAAACAGTTTCAATGTGTTGCGTCATTGTATCCTTCAAAAATCGATTTGCTGCAGGTTCTTGAAACGAGACACATTCAACCTTGTCCTTTATAACTGATCCAATGTGTTCACAGACGTTCAGGTCAGGAGAATTTCCTGGTCATTCTTCATTTCCAAAGAAATCGATCTCATGGTTCCGCAACAACTGTTGAGTGGCTAATGCCTTAAAGCAGGGGGCCTTATCGTGCAGAAGTGTCACCTGATCGACATAGATAACATTGTTTGGGTTTCTTAGAAAAGGAATGACATGCTGGGATAGAATAATATCACGAAAATACTGTCCATCCTAACTCTGACCATTTGGCTTCAGCACCCACATGAGCTGCTTTGCAGTGAACAAAACAAACACACCAACACACAAAGCTGGGCACTTGCGGTATTTTTTGCGGTACTGCCGCACTACCAAACCGGTACCGCATAACGCAGTACCGCAAAGGATCGCTGAAAGTACAGCAGTACCGCTACCACATTCAAATTTCCCGCGGTACTTTCCGCGGTACCGACAAACACGACTTTTCAAAAAATTAACACTTTTTTGAAGTAAACCTTATTACAGGAGTACAGTAAGACGAATGCTGCGTGTGTTGCATCAGCCTAACTCTAGACACGTTAAGTTTTCGTTCAGAACATGTTACGTTGCCATCCTATCACAACGCCTCAGTGCAGTGCTTGCTTTTGAGCCGGTTGCACGTGTGTTACATTTCTGTGACAAAGATCGATTTTTAGCCATTATGGCAGAAAGTTCAGGTGCGAAATCGCCGATATGCAATTTCTGAAAATATGTGCTATTACTTGTGTTGTTCTTGTGTGCAGTACCGCAGTACCGCGGAACGCACCAGGGGGACTGAAAAAGTACCGCAGTACCGCGTAACGCACTGGGCATGCTGAGGTACCGCAGTACCGCGTAACGCACCCCCAAATTTTGGTACCGCGCCCACCACTGCCAACACAGTCTGGACTTTTTAATACTTCGCGATAATGTTCATTGTCATCGATTTCATCTGGTGTTGTGGCCCACACTAGATCATTTTGGTAGTTCGGCCGACGTGTTACGTAAACAAAAAATTCATCGGAGACAGCTAAATGCATGAAATCATCCACATCCCAATCTTCAAGATAATGGGCAAACCACATCCTGTCATCGATGTTAAGCTGAGTTGAGTTTTTCTTGGCTTTGGAAGTTCATGCCAAGGCTTTAAACCTTGCCTATGACAGTACAGTCGAATGATCTCATCACTAACGATCTTTCCTCTCAACACTTCGATCTCTCTAGAAAGTTTAGCACAGCTGTTTTTACGCTTACGCGTACCGCTTTCAATGACGTCCTTGTTTCCTGAGAGAGTGGCAAATTTGGGCGCACAGATTTGGTTGTGTCCATTTCACATTCATCCAAAGTTTTATTCCAATTTCTTTTGACGAAGTCCTCACTTCTTCGCAATTTTTGGCAACCCATGAACGTGTTATAAAGGTGGCTCCAGCATCACGAGCTTCCAGAAATGTTATTGCTCGTATGCGATCTCTCACACGTTGCCTCTCCGAATCATCAATTAATTGAGAAGCAATTATATTATCACTTTATCAGCTAGAGTAATTTTAATACCTGCAATAAATAAAGAATTTTATATATTTTTATAATCACTAAAAACTATTTCGATATAAGTAAACATGTAAGCTGCAAATGGAGGGGGGCTAAGGTTTTTTGGAACCCCTTATTTGGCCTGATGGAGACATAAATAAATAGACATTGCTTATGTTCCTATGATGCGTGACTTTATGGACACCCTGTAGATGGTCACTGCTGTTCTCCTAAAACTATTAACGGTGGTGTTCCTCAGGGTTCTGTCCTGTCACCCACTCTTTTCCTTTTATTTATTAATGATCTTTTAATTCGCACTTCCTGACTTATTCACTCTATGACGATGATTCCACTCTTCACTTCTCCACCCGCTTCCCAAAGCGTCCCTCACAGCAGTCGCTTTATGATTCGCGTAGGACGGCCATAGGACACCAGACCTCTGATCTTTCTGCTGTATCTGAATGGGGCAGAGAAAACCTAGTGGCTTTCAATGCCATAGAAACTCAGCTCCTCCATCTGTCTAATCGTCACAATCTTCCACACAACTATCCCCTTACCTTCAACAACACTCAACTCAATCCTTCCTCTTCTCTTAACATTCTTGGCGTTTCCTTTTCTCGTGATCTTTCCTGGAAACATCACATATACTCTCTTTCCAAAACAGATTCTAAGAGGTTAGGTGTGCTGTACCGCCTCCGCGTTTTTTTCACCCCGACTCAGTTGCTGTCTCTGTATAGAGGTCTTGTTCGCCCCTGTATGGAGTACGCTTCTAACGTGTGGGGTGGTTCAACCCACACAGCCGTACTTGACCGAGTGGAATCAAAGGCTTTTCATCTCATCAATTCCCTGCCTCTTACTGATTGTCTTCAATCTCTCTCTCTCTCTTCGCCGCAATGTTGCCTCACTCCCTCTTTAATATCGCTATCATAATGGACATTGCTTTTCTGAATACTCTAAACGCAGTACCAGACTTTCTACATTTTCTCATTCCTTTTCTGTCCGACTATCTAATGCAAGGGTTAATCAGTATTTTCAGTCTTTCAGCTACTCAACCGGTCAACTCTGGAACAATCTTCCTCAACCCATTTTTCATCCTGTCTATGACCTCCCATCTTTCAAACGCGGAGTGTCTAGGCATCTCGAAAACCCCGGGACCTTGATTTTGACTCTTCTTCTATGGGAGGGGCGCTTTTGCGGGCATTTGTCTTTAACCCTTCCTTCCTGCATTAAAAAAAATGAATTTTAATAAAACAGCCAAAATGCGAAGACAAAGTAATTATCAGTCAAAATTCAACTCGGAATCCATTGATGAAATGTCAGCTGAGGTTCAAACAGACTTACAAAAATAGTTTCTACCTGACAAAAGCCAAATCTGTGAAAAATCACCCCCCAATATTCGGGGGAAAAAAAAAAATACGGTCCTTAGTTCTACGAAATTATACATAACTTTTTGGTCGGGGGATGCAAACTTTACCGGGCTGCCAAAGTAGATGATGTTAATACACGTTTTAATCGATAATTTCATTGTGATTTCAGATCAATAACTGGAGCTGACGATGGCTGGCGTCGTTGGAGACAATGAAGAACAACGTTGGTAGACCGAATTCGAGCAAATGCTTATCCAGCAGCAATGAAGCAAGTGCAACTTTCATCAATCGGAAGTGGATCGCCCAAAAATTTCATCGTACTGAAAGAGGGTGACTGATAATTAGAAGGAATACGACTCATGCTTTACAAAATTTGGTGAAGGTAGACCCGAAAAACTGTCGCAGGAGAGCAAAGACATTGTGACAAAGCAGTAGCAAAAAGTGGCGAAGCTGCATTCAAGCAGCCAATCATCTTGGAGGAGCGAAAGAAGTTTGTTGACCGGTGGTCAACGATATCGCACGAGGCAAGGACAGAAGCCTTTCCATGCGATCCCAAAGCCAACGATATCCCCAACAAGCACTGAGAATAGACTTTGATTTTGCCATTATCTGCGTCTGTGGGATGAAAATTATTTCATGCACCTGGCACCAACTGATGAATTCTTCGTTTGGACTGACCGTAGGATAAATTCTCAAAATGACAGTGTATGGTCACTTCCCTTAGAAGAAACTGAAGACCATGAGCACTATCAACAGCTTCGCAAAAATCTTCGTTGCACCGGGATATTTACTACTTCATTGCTGTCAAAATCATGTGGGTGATCAAAGGCAGCGCTTCATGGGATTGTGCATATTATCAGAAGACTATTCTTACAGAACATGTCATTCCATTTCTTTCGGATCCGCAAAATGTAACATTGTAACACACGCTTCGGAAGTTTTTTTTTTTTTTTTTTTCCTCCAATTTACCGCCGATTCATACCTATAGAAAGCGGTACATATCTCGGCGAGGCAGTGGGTGGGTGGTGTTACTGTGTTGGGGTTGATAGACTAGGGGGGGCGAGTAAGGGTCAGTTGCTGGATAGTGGGTAGAAGGGGTATGGTCTAAGATGCGATGGAGCAGATGGGAGTGAGTGAGGAAGAAAATCGCTTCTGTTGAGAAGTGGGGGCCTTCGGCGAGTATGGATCGTAGACGGTCGGGTATGGGATTTTCGGCCGAGAAAGGGAAACACCTACGACGAAGAACGGACAAGTTTGGGCATTCCACCAGGAGGTGTATGACAGTGATAGGGGTATGGCAGGTAGGGCAAAGCGGGGGGGCTGGCGAGCGATTTCGCCATAAGGTGTCCGTGGGTGATGCGGGTGTGGCCTAGGCGGAGACGGGCTAGAATTACTTCTTTATGGCGGGACCGGTGGAATGAGGAGACCCAGTGTCCTATTTGTGGCTTGATCATATGGAGTTTATTTTGTGTGGCCTGGTCCCATTCCCGCTGCCATATGGAGCGGAAGTGGGAGTGGAGAGTCGGGAAGAAGTCGGAGAAGGGGAGGGATCGGGAGAAGGCCGGCAGTGAGCAGGCCGTCTTTGCAGTGCGGTCCGCCTCCTCGTTACCCTGGATGCCGACATGAACCGGGACCCAGCAGAAGGCGACTGTCTTGTGTTGGAAGGCCGTTAAAAAGTGGAAGGTTTGCTGGATGGTACAGACGAGCGGGTGAGGAGGGTTAAATCTTTCTAGGGAGAGAAGTGCGCTTTGGGAATCTGAATAAATGACGAAGTAGCTGGCAGAGTGGGTGCGCACAATGTCGAGGGCCTCCGTAATCACGAAAAGTTCCGCCGAAAAAAACTGAGACCTCGCGGGGCAGGCTGACGCCCCGGGAAAGCGGCTGGGACAGAATCACCGCTGAGGAGGCCGCACCAGCCTCCAAGCGGGAACCATCTGTATAAATGGCGACTGCGTCCGGGTGTTGGGTTGCGTGTTCACAAAAGAGTGACCTGTATACCGTGGCGCTTGTGGTATTCTTCGGTAGGAGACACAGATCCCTGCAAAACCTGATAGGGGTGAGGAGCCAGGGGGATAGATGATGTATGAAATGGGGATAACTGAGGGGGGCGGGTATGTTGAAAAGGTCAAGGAAAGAGCGGACCGCTTCAGTGAAGTGCCAGCTCCGTCCCTGGGGTGGTAGTTCAGAAACCGCCGTGCCCAGAAGCGAATAAGGTAGCTTCTGTGCACGGAGGTATGTCCTCATGAGGAGTAGACCCCGTCGGAGGGCGAGAGGGAGATAATTGCAGTCCACGTGGAGGCTGGAGGCTGGGGAGGAGCGGAAAGCACCGGTGGCGAGGCGGAGGCCTCTATTAAATACCGGGTCCAAGATACGGAGGCGGGCGTTGGAGGCTGAACCGTAAACTGCACTGCCATAGTCCAGCTTCGACTGTACCATGGAAGTGTAAAGGTGGAGAGAGCGTCGATCTGCACCCCATGAGGTGTGGGAGAGGTGATCTAGGAGAACGAGGAGGGGACGTCGAAGGGATTACTTCAGGTGCTTGAGATGGGGAACCCAGTTGAGCCGTCGGTCTAGGGTCATGCCCAGAAAACGCGTGGAGTGTACCACCTCAAGAGGACTGCTGTATAATGTTAGAGGGAAGAGGAAGGGTTGTGGGTCTTCTTCTACTGAAGAGCATACACTTGGACTTGTGGGTGGAGAGGCGGAAACCCACCGACGTCGCCCACCTTTCCACCCGATAGATGGCGAGCTGTATTTGCCGTTGAACGACGGACGGTTCTCGCCCTGCGAAGTAGATCGCAAGGTCATCCGGGTAAATGGAAGAGCGGATGGTGGGTGGAAGGCATTTTGAGACCGTGTTCATGACAACGGAGAAGCAGAGAACACTGAGGATGCTTCCCTGTGGGACCCCGTCCTCCTACACGAAGGTGTCAGAGAGGACTGAGCCCACCCGGACTTTAAAAGTTCGGGAAGAAAGGAAGCCCCTGATGAAGGTCGGCATGGCTTCGACGAGGCCTAGATGTCGGAGCTGACTAAGGAGCATTGCTCGACGGGTGGTGTCATAGGCCTTCTGAATATCGAAAAAAATTGACAGTACGAACTGTCAATTGTCGAAGGCATCCTGTATGTCTCGGCTGAGGAGCAGGAGGGGATCAGTGGTGGAGCGGAACTGTCTGAAGCCGGACTGGGTAGCCGGGAAGGAATTGCTATTTTCAAGGACGAACGATAATCGCGTAGCGACCATTTTTTCAAGGATTTTGCAGGCATAACACGTCAGAGCGATTAGTCTGTAGTTTGTGGGGTCCAGAGAATCTTTGCCGGGTTTGGGGATAGGGATGACGTGGGCCTCCTTCCACCTGGAGGGGAAGGCGCCCTCTATCCATATGCGATTGTATAAGTCTAACAGGAAAATTTGTAAGGTAGTGTGGATGTGCTGGATAATGCCGTACGGAATACCGTCCGGGCCGAGACAAGGGGATCATCGAGAGGCCAGTGCCGCCTGTAGTTCACGTATGGTGAACAACCGGTTGTAGGTGCTGTCTATGGACGGTGGAAAGGGGCTATTGTTAGGGGGGGGTACGGAACCGACTGCAGAGGAAGAAACGGCGGCGAAGGTAGAAGCGAGGTGGTTTGCCACCGACTTGGGCTCGTATAGGAGTCCGTCGTTAGTCCGGAGGACCGGGAGTCGGGAGGGGACATGTCGCCTCTCGACACCCCATACCTTCTTCCAGATGGTAGCGGTGATGCCGGACACAAAGGCACGCCAAGAGGCTCGGCGCGCTGTCTTCATTGTGCGGCGGGCGATGGCCCTGGCCCGCTGCATCTCCGTGCGATGGATGGGGAGTCGCGTCCGGTAGAAGCGCCGAGTAGCCTTCTTGGCGCGCACGGCCTCGGCGCACTCCGGGGTCCACCAAGGCACCCGTCGGGCGCGGGGGTAGGCGGAGGATCGTGGGATGCTAGTGCTTGCAGCCGCTATAACGACGGACTCGAAATATGCGATGCACTCGTCGATGGATGGGAAGTGGTCAGTTGTAAGGGTTTTATATGTATTGTCGCGGAAGCGGGCCCAATTCGCGTTGGTAGTAATCCACCTTACCGGTACCCGAACAGTGTGGTCGGGCCGATTGAGCCTGAGTTGAATGGGAAAATGGTCACTTCCATAGTCCTCTTGGAGGACATGCCATGTGAAATCTAGGAGGGCATCAGTCGAAACGAGGGACATGTCTATACAGGATGGAGTGCAGGTGGTGGCATGGTAGAATGTAGGAGAGCCATCATTGAGGCACTTGGAGAGCTCGGTCATGACAGTAATCAGGGTCGGGGCCATATAGGTGGTGTGTGTGGCCCCACAAGGGGTGGCGACTATTGAAATTGCCCAGTAGCAGAAAGGGCCTGAGGAGTTGTTGTACGACTTCCACCAGGTCATCGCGGGAGACTTGAGCGTGGGGAGGGAGGTAGATTGAGCAGACGGTGTACTGTCTATCCAGGGAGAGCCAGGCGGCAATCACCTGTAGCGGGGACCGGATAGAGATATTGTGGAAGGGGACTGCGTGGTGTATGAGAATGGCAGCCCCCCCCTTCGAGTGCAGGTAGGAGGCGGGGTGGCGATGCAGGAATATCCAGTAGGGCAGGGCATGGGCCTGGTCCCCAGGATTAGCTCCTGGAGACAGACACACACCGGACGGGAAGTGGCAATGAAGGAGTTAAGGCCTTCATAGTTCGCGAATATTCCTCTGCAGTTCCAGTGTACATACTATTATGGTTTTCGGGGGATCCATTAGTTGATGAAGGGGGATGGGTAAAGGTGTAGGTGCTAGGAGGTTGGAGTGTGAAGGGAGATCTGGAGTTCGCGAAGGTGAAGGATGGGTCAAGAGCATAGCTGGCTATCTACCGTTTACCAGGGAAGAAATCGGTCGGCCGAGCGAGACCGGAGGCGTGGATCACGGCAGTCAGAGAAACGTCGTGGGCTGAGAGGGTCAAAGTGTTTTGGCGGGCTTCTGTGATCGGGCCAGGAGGGGGTACTTTACTTCCCAAAGTGGCGCCTCCCCGCCTGTCCGGGGTCTCACGGCAGACCCTAGGTGGCGATAGGGGGTACCAGAAGGACCGGGAGGGTGGGAGGGAGGGGGTGCCAGAAGGACCGGGAGGGTGGGAGGGAGGGGGTACCAGAAGAACTGGGCGGGTGGGAGGGAGGACGTACTCAGGGTGGCTGACAAGGAGGGGCCAGGGATGTTGGCGCGGCCGAGCTCCCCTCGGTCACACCGTGTAGCTGCGCCAGGGCGCATCCACTGGATCCTCGGGGGAGAGGATGTTGTTCAAATTGGGTCTCGTCGTGGGGGGCGGGTCATGGATTTCGGCAACTATTGTCAGTCTGTGGGGGTAGAGTGGCGGGACTTCCGCGGTGGAGAGAGAGATGGACATTGTAGACGTAGTGGGCGGTGTGAGGGTCCGAGCCATCTTCTTAGTTCTAGGGGAAGAGGGAGAGAGACGTTGAAAGGCCGGAGGGTCTGGCGACTCGCTCCGGCGTCTCCGCCTCGTCGGTTTGCTCCGGGCCGTAGGTTCGGGAGTGTGCAGAGAGTACTGGGAGGGCAGGGTTTGAGGTGGATGGGGCCTGGGTGTCCTGGTCCCAGACTCTTGAGGGGGTTGTGGCAGGTGAGGTGCGTGAAGAGGAGGGATGGTGGGGGGACAGGAGACCGTCGGGTCCTGCAAGGATTTCCTTTGGGAGGGATAGGGAGCAATGGTCGAGGGGGGTTTCGGCGGCAGGCCAGGGCGGCGTGCCGAGATGACAGAGCCGAGAGCAGCGGCGTAAGACACCCCCGGCCTCACCTCCCGACTCCGCACCCTGTCTCGTGCCTCACGGGGGCTAAGGAAGTCTGTTACCTGCAGGCCTCCGACCTCCTTCTCGAACTTGTAGAAAAGGCATCCGCGGGATGAAGAGGGGTGTGCGCCTTCACAGTTGGAGCATTTGGGTGTGTTGGGGCACCTGTCAGGGTGAGCGATTTGCCCACAATGAACACACAGTTGATGCGGCTGCCGACAAACGGAACTAACGTGTCCAAACTTGTTGCATTTAAAGAAACGGGTCGGGTCTGGGATGTATGGGCGAACAGAAAACTCGCATGACGCGCGGTCTCCCATACCCAATATAATGCGGTCGGGAGGGATTAAGGTATTGAACGAAAGGAGCAGACGCGGGGTGGGAGAGGGGGTGCCTCCCTGTCGGGATGTGAAGCGATAAATCTTAGTGACACTCTGGGGTGCGAGGTCCTCCAGGAGCTCATTCACTGCGATCGACAATAGGCGGGTGGCGTAAATAGTGCCCTGACTCTGGTTCAGGCGAGGGTGTGGGGAAACTGACACCGAGCATCCAAGGACCTCAGTGACGGAGAGTAGGGCTTTTGTCTATGCGGCTGAGCGTGATTTTACGAGGAGGGAACCATCCCTCTGTGGCCGTACATCATAGCGGCTGGAGTTGCTGTGGGTTCGGATCGCCTGGAACGTCCGTTCAGAGTTGGTCGGAAGGGACCCAGAGGTAGGCCGGATCACCGGGAATTTGTGGATACTTGGAAGGGAGAGGGAGGCTGTAGCGTCGAAGTGGACTGGGATATCCAACGGTCGATAGGATGGCCGTGAATGCCGGCTTCCCTGTCCTCCGTGGGGAGGTGGGCCGACGGCGGGTGAGGGGGGCATAGGGGGAGAGCAAGAAGCCAGGTTTTGGGGGCAAGTCCTGGGTGGAACTTAACTTGCCCGAAGGCGGCTGAGGTGGGCTGGGGCGAAACCCCTGCCCCAGAGAGAGTATGTCCAAGGGCATATTCGAGGGACGGACTGGGGTCGGCAACGGAAAAGGAGAGTGCAAGCGTTCCGCTTCCACAGGGCGGTCAACCCCATCAGGTTGCGGTCTTCCAGTGGTAGAGGACTCAAGGGCCTGGTTGCCCACCACCCGAGTGTTGAGAGAAGTAGTAGTCCGAGAATGAGAAGCCGAGGGGGAGAAGTATCCATAGCAAACAAAAAGAAAACCATCCCCCGCGCGCATCCAGCCACCACCGACTCCAACAAGGGAAAGGTGAATCGTGGGCACACACTGTCCCACCGCCAATAGATGTCACGCAGGGGAGATACACCCGTACCCAGTCCCCGTGCCTGAAAGGCGGCCACTCTCATCCAATGCGCGGTGAAAGGTGGCAGGGACAGGGCTTGGGTTTGGTTGAAAAGCGACAAGGGTGCAAGGCAACCACCTCCCACACCCAGGGGCCTAGGAAGGGGTCAAAATCAAGGTCCAAAAACAATGCCAAAAAGGAGAGAGAAGCCAGAAAGAATTGGTGAAAGGAGAAAGAAATAGAAGCAGGAGATCAGCCGGGTCCCCAAACGGGTTCAATGGTCCACGAGGGCAGAGAAAGCCCTTACACCGAAGAAAGGTGCATTCCTACATTCGCCACAAAGGGACGCGCCCTATTGCTCCGGACAAAGCAAAGGGACACTTCGGAAGTGGTTTATCTTCATGATAATGTCCCATGCCATCGTGCAGATGCTACCCAACAACCTCTGAAAGACTATGGGATCGATTCCTTTGATTGGACCCAATGGCCAGTAAATTCTCCTGATTTGAACGTAGCAGAGCACTATGGAACTATTTTCAAGGGTAAAGTGGAAGATTTGATGCTGCAGAAACTTGGTCCCATCCGATATTCTCATGGGTGTGTATTATAACTTAAAACAAATACGTGTGTGTGTGTGTGTGTGTGTGTGTGTCTAAATGAGGGCTTGGCCCTCAATGCTAGGGCTGTGTGACTAAATGAGGGCTTGCCCCTCAATGCTAGGGCTGTGCCCCTACCGGAGGCTCCTTTGCGGCTGGCTACGCCAGGCTCTGTTAGCAGATGTTTAATCCATGTTTAATCCATAAGTCCTACGGTTGCGAGGTGAAACCCTCATTTAGTGCTGTCCCCACTATTCCAAACATTTACATGCATTAAAAATCTGCATTTAAATTTACCGTGCCAACCTGGGGATCAGGACGGTGACACACGGACACCAGTAAAATAATTTTTTTTTTTTTTTTTTTTTTCAAACATTTGTCCAGTACATGT
The DNA here is from genome assembly GCA_023014485.1 of Bathynomus jamesi. Classification (NCBI taxonomy): domain Eukaryota; kingdom Metazoa; phylum Arthropoda; class Malacostraca; order Isopoda; family Cirolanidae; genus Bathynomus; species Bathynomus jamesi. The sequence continues at coordinate 1,245,643 of JAJOZX010000451.1, forward strand.
CTGGAACAAACTTGTCTTACAGACATCTTGAACTCAGTCAATAGTTGATACAAAATCGTAGGGCTGGCCTATATTTCAATCTGGTAAATAACTTATAAATTTTAAACATCGTAGTCTTATTGCCTCAACTTTCAGGTTATCTGATTCTTACTGGATAAGGTTTGTATTGACAAACTTCAAAGTAGATAAAGTAGATGTTAATAGCATTCGTGACTGACTATTTTCCTAGATCCGGCTCCCCAGCAGTTGGGTTTTTTTCAAAGCAATGTTTCCCACGTATTTGGAGTAACAGTGAGCACAACATTTTGGAAGCAGTTTCCTAGCCATTACGAAGTAAATATATGGACCCGCGCCAATTCTAACATGTCGCTGAAAGACCGATACGCGAGTCCATGACAGTGATTAAATAGGCAGTAGATAATAAACGTTTGTGTGGAGGGGGAAAAAAAAAAGGTGGGGTTAGGGGAATTTTTTCGCGTGTGTAGCATGCACTTTCTTCCTTCTCCTACATCGCTATGCAAGACAAATTTTCTCCCGTTTCACCCTAAAGAGAAAATTTCTTGAATGTTGAATTTTTGTGCGATTTCTAAACAGTTGACCCGCATTGGCGGCAGAACGGGTGAGGGGGTGAGGGGGATTCTGAATATATTGTTGTTTTTCTAAGGTTTAGGTGATGTGTTCTGCGGAATATTAACCTAAACATTTACTTTGTGTTTGGGCTATGTAACACAAAACACACGAAGGATGAACAGCTGGGAGAGCTGAGTGCTTCCTGCCTGCAACGGGAAATGAATTCGAGGAGATGAAGTAATAAGTCTGAGAAAAAAATTAATGACATTTTGAAAAATTATACTCTCTTGTATGACAAAACAAGAATTATAAGACATAACTCGGATCACCCGGTATTCTTTGGATTTTCAGAGACTAGCTAAATCAGGTTTAATTTTTAGTCACTAACAATTTGCGTTATGATGTGAATAATTTCAAGACCAAACTGGACTCCTTACTAGGGATGCACCGGAACCGGAACTGACCGGAACTTTAAAAAGTAACGGGCCGGTTACTCTTCTATAGCTCTATATAGGCCTAGTTATATTATGTAGGTGTACATTTATTATTTTGACATTATTAATATAGCTGTGGGATAATTTTTAGTGAATGGGAAGCCTATATTTCAATCTGGTAAATAACTTATAAATTTTAAACATCGTAGTCTTATTGCCTCAACTTTCAGGTTATCTGATTCTTACTGGATAAGGTTTGTATTGACAAACTTCAAAGTAGATAAAGTAGATGTTAATAGCATTCGTGACTGACTATTTTCCTAGATCCGGCTCCCCAGCAGTTGGGTTTTTTTCAAAGCAATGTTTCCCACGTATTTGGAGTAACAGTGAGCACAACATTTTGGAAGCAGTTTCCTAGCCATTACGAAGTTGAATTTTTGTGCGATTTCTAAACAGTTGACCCGCATTGGCGGCAGAACGGGTGAGGGGGTGAGGGGGATTCTGAATATATTGTTGTTTTTCTAAGGTTTAGGTGATGTGTTCTGCGGAATATTAACCTAAACATTTACTTTGTGTTTGGGCTATGTAACACAAAACACACGAAGGATGAACAGCTGGGAGAGCTGAGTGCTTCCTGCCTGCAACGGGAAATGAATTCGAGGAGATGAAGTAATAAGTCTGAGAAAAAAATTAATGACATTTTGAAAAATTATACTCTCTTGTATGACAAAACAAGAATTATAAGACATAACTCGGATCACCCGGTATTCTTTGGATTTTCAGAGACTAGCTAAATCAGGTTTAATTTTTAGTCACTAACAATTTGCGTTATGATGTGAATAATTTCAAGACCAAACTGGACTCCTTACTAGGGATGCACCGGAACCGGAACTGACCGGAACTTTAAAAAGTAACGGGCCGGTTACTCTTCTATAGCTCTATATAGGCCTAGTTATATTATGTAGGTGTACATTTATTATTTTGACATTATTAATATAGCTGTGGGATAATTTTTAGTGAATGGGAAGCTGGCAGCCCTGGGTGTTACTTAGTACAGTAATGATAATAAATCAAATTCGTTTTTCTTTCAGATATCATTTGAAGTTTAAAGTAAATTTTCTATAAAGTTCTTTTTAAATAATACATATAGAGCTCAATTTTTTATCACATTATTATTAGCCATTGACTAATACGGAGGCATTATGTCCTTTATTTGGAATTTCTTTTCTGTAGAAGATCAAGCTGATGAAGTTGCAGAATGCAAATTATGTAAAAAGGGCATAAGGAGAGGTGGAAAAGGTTGTCTTCCTAAAAACTTTAGTACCACACCATTACGTAAGCGTATGAAAGCAAAACATACACTTCAATACGGAGAAAATGAAGAGGCAAATTCAAAAAAAATCCGAAGCTACAGAAAGTGAAGATGCTCAACCACCCCCAAAACAAAGGAAACTGGTCGCGATGGAACGCCAAATGTCTCTGGAAGAGCGCTTTAATAAAAAAAAAAGATTTGGGATATTAATGACCAACGAGCCATTGATATTCATCACAAAATTATAAACGTGATTGCTGTGGACAATCAGCCTTTCACCATTGTAGAAGATCGAGGCTTCATTGAGTTAATTGCCCACCTTCAGCCAAGATATATGGTACCAAGTAGAAGATATTTTGCTGATGTAATGCTTCCTCAAACTTATGAAGATGTAAAAGGTCGAATTTTAAAGGAACTGGATACGGCCAATGCGCCATATATATATCTCACGCGAAATATCTGGACCAGTCAACACTCAACTGAGTCATTTGTCACTAACTGGGCATTGGACCAATAAAGATTTTCAAAAGAGGAATGCAGTACGCTTTGCGACATTTTCCTGGGACACATTCAGGAGAAAATATTGAGCATATGATTTATAATATGATGACACAGTGGGAAATTAATACTGAAAGACAACGTGTTTTAGTTCGTGATGGAGCTGCTAATATGGTCAAAGGAAAGTTTTTATTTTACTATTGTTTAAAAAAAATTCAAAAGATAAAATCATTTCTGTTGTTGACAAATTACTATCAATATTTTTAACCAGAGTTATATATAAACAAAATATCATTCATAGCTAATGGTATTAAAATGAGAATAATTTTAGTATATGAAGTCGTATTTATTTTTGCGAACTCTAACTGTAGGCCTAATTATAAAATTAAATTTAATAAATTACAATTTTAAAATAAATTTACTATTTGAATTTTTATGATTAGGGCCTATATTAAAATATTAATATGTTACTTAGCCTAATTAAATATTCTAAAGTATCGAAAATTCTCAATATAGATTAAATATAGATTAGATAACTAGCTAAATTGTAACCTTTTCTTTTCTTTTCTTCAGGTATCCAAATGGCAAAAATAACCAGTTCATTGCTTCCTTCACCTACTAGATCTTGTGGTGAAAGATTAAATTTTCAGTCAGCGTTCAATCATTGACATTTGTGGAAAAGCTCGTCGCATCAGTACACACTTCAATCACTCAAGTTTGGGTCACAATGAGCTAAAAAATCTAGTCTGATCGAGGCATTAAACAACCACTGTTTCCAGTCCAAGATGTTATCACCCGTTGGAACAGCACAGCACATACTTAATGTTTGAACGTTTATTTACGTTGAAACGACCAATTCAAATTTACACAGCCAATCATGATCTTCCTATCCTAAGTGTGAATGAATGGAACCTTCTTGAGAAAATGCTACGTGTGCTGCAACCATTCTACGAGATTACAAAATCTGTAAGCTCCGAACTTTGCTCTCTAGGTCATGTTATTCCTCATGTGATTGCTCTGGATCGTTTCCTGTCCGAGCAAAGAAGCGATGCCGGAATTAAAACTACAAAAATAGAACTGCACTACCCTACACAAGCCTCTTCTTTCTAGTTCAGGTGGTCTCAATGTGTTGAACGAGAAACTTTATTTAATAAGTACAGTTCTGGATCCACGATACAAACTGAAGTATATGAAAGACCAAAAAAATAAAGTTAAAGCTTTTCCTTTAGAAGAAATTCAGAATTTTTTACCAACAGAAAATTTAAATGAACGTGAAAGTTTATCTAGTGAAGACCGTGAAGGTGATATGACTGAATTTGAAGCAGCTAGTAGGTATGTCTGGAATACAAAAATTCAAAGAACACAATTTTAAAAAATACTAGCAGCTACAGAATTTGTCAAGTCCTAAAGGAAGAAATCCAGAGAGATTTCCTTAGCTGTTATGATGAAGATGAAGAAGTGAAGGCGTCAGAGAGATCCTTGGCTATTGATAAGTTTCAGAATAAAAGACGAAGTGGACCAAACATAACAGACCTAATAAATGAAGTAGAAAACTATATGAACACCCCTTCCATTGATAGAGAAATGAACCCATTACAGTTCTGGAAAGATAAAACAGTGGTATACACAAATATTTCTAAATTAGCGCGTCGATATCTTTCTTGTCCTGCTTCATCGATTTATTCAGAAAAGCTTTTTCCAAAGCTGGAAATATATTTGGAGAGAGAAGAACACGGGTACTCACACGGACCGGTGAAAAACTTATTTCTTCAACACAACCTCCCTCGATTTGACATTGAATAGTTTTGTATTATTAACATTTAAGTTCATGTTTCATAATCAATAAAGTCAAGATATATTCTTTTTCGTTTGATGTGGAAGCTATAGTCCGTTTCATTATATTATATACATACATACATACATACATATACATACATACATATATATATATACACACATACATACACACACATATACCGGGTGTCCCAATAAAATGTATACACACTTTAGATGATAGTAATGTGCGCTGATGTATTAGTATATTTATAGTACTTAGTAATAGTAGTATAGTAATGGTGTATTGTACTTAAATAACAGTAGTATCCCTTGTTAGAGGAAATGACGGCATTGCAGTTATCGTTTGAGCAACGTAAGTGGATTCTGAAGCACTACTGAAAGACGGAGAATGTGGCTGAGGTACAGACACATTGGAGAAATGAGTTTGGAACATTACCACCATCACGGGTAACAATTACAAGATTATGTGGTAAGTTTGAGACTGACAGAACAGTGCAAAACGTCAACAAAGACCGATCTGGATTTGAACATTTAAAACATTAAAGTAAGCAGCACAATCATGAAGGTATTGACGCTGCTGGCTGATATCTTGAACATTAAAGAAGCCTATTTGCTATTTACTATCTGCCTATTTTGCTTATTGATATACATGTTAATATGTGTAAACATTTTTTTGGGACACTCGGTATATTACATACACACAAGATATTAAGGTCTGAAAAATGGATTAATTTGTAATAAATCCATAAAGAAATCTTTTATAGGCCTAAACATATTTCAAATTCATAGGTTCCGGTTCCGGCCGAAACCGGAATCGCAAAAAATTAGTTCCGGTCGGAAGTAACTGACCTTACTCCTTACCTTAAGCAGCTTCATTTTTTCAATTGCAGAATCTTGGAAATCTTCTGTGAACTCGTACATACTCTCATTTGTTTCCTGAAAGTTAAAAAAAAATTTAACATGAAAATGAAGTTTGATGTCTGCAGGATAGTTTGATGTCTGCAAGGGACATCTGGTGATAGTGTTTAAGCCCATTTTTATTGCATGAATGGTACTAGTTTATTTCATATATATTATGTACATCTAGGTGATAGATAGATCGCACAGCTCAACAAGTGTTGTGGGACATAGGGAGGCAGCATCTTGGGTTAGGGGATACTCTCTGTCCTTACACACCTCATTTAAAGAGAGTCCTCTGCCGAGCGGTGCCCCCCCCCATAGTACTGTGAGGTACTGAAAAACTCATGATCTTCACTTGCTCCACAAACACCTTTAAATGGGAGACCCAAAATGGGTGCACACACATTTCTACATTACTGTACAGTCTTTACAGCCACACCTACACTTTTCCTCCTAAGTATATATATTGTAATGTATATGGTTGTAAATTGTGACTTGGTCCGCAATTGATATGGACCGTGACTTATTTTTGGTTGGCAAAGTACTGGTATTGATGGATACCGTAATGAAATTGACTGGATTCTTTGGATCTGATATATTTGCATGTCAGTTATAAATAGATATAGTGTAACATATTTGTAGATAGTAGTCTATCATGACTTGATCCTCTGGATCCAGAGATTCTATCTTTAGTTTCAAATTGATAATTATTTAGTTTTGTAAAAATTGGTTGTTGCCAATGTACAGGCAGTTTTAACATAGTGGAGCCACCTCGATGGGCCGAAGTGGTCCCTAGTGTGCCCACTATAAAAATTTCTTATGTTTTTTGTGGTTCGGAACCCACGTAAAATTGTAGGTTCCCTCCGCCACCACGGAGGACATGCACAATACACAATTACGAACACAGTTAGGTAGACCAGCCATGAGTGGATCCTAGGGTCTGTGTTGGTCTGAAACATTATAACTTCACAAGCAAACACAGGCCAACAACGTTTTCACATTGTCTACGTCAGACGAGGGGACGAGGACTTCAGAAAGTCACGAGGGTGAGGCCTTTTGAGGGAGACCTCATGAGGTCTTAAGTCCTCAGCACCGTTATTATGCGATATACTGTGTTATGTACGTGTTGAGGTGGAAGACCTATAAAAAAAATATGAAAAACAATTTTCAGAGTAATTGCATTTTTTTCATACAATGAGTAAGATATATTTTCTGTATTAATTAAATGTATAAAGGATATTTTCAAAGAAAAGTAATTGAAAAGTACACGACAAAAAAAAATCAAGATTCACGAAGGCCTCACGAAGCCTTTCCACTTTTCAGCCGGCTTCGAAAACGATCTTGAGGGCGAGGCCAGCAAAACATGCCGAAGGCCGACCTCGAGACCTCGGCCCCATGCCTGGTCTAAGTCACCGCGTTTCGTGCGGATTTCCTTCATAAAATGAAGTAAACACGTTTTCTCAATGTTCCACGAGAAATTCCAGTTTAGAAAAACTTGAGCAGTCAAGCGGGTAAGACGACCCAACTCTTGACTTCTTATTTTAATTTTGATTTATTATTTAATTTGAATTTAAATTCCGACTTATTTTAACCTCGAACTTTTTAATTTGACTACGTAAAATTCTTGGTTGAAAACCAAAGAAAGGGTAGTGGTGGATTGTTATTAAAGAAATTACTATCTATTGAAATTTCAGAACAGACCCATCTTTCAATGGAAAAGTGGGCTGGAAACAATTACCGTACGTTTGCTTTTATTAGTGGAGCCTAATGATTGTTTATTAGCCTAAATGAAGTAACGTAGGTTTTTATTTGGGACTTGCCAATCATCTGCAAAGAAAGAACTTTTATATTATTAATTATCTTATAAACAACAAAGCTAGAAATGCTGAGAATTAAAACAAAATTTCAGTTCAATTCACCAATGAATTGAACTAGAATTTAAATTACATATATTCATCTTTATTTGTCCCGAGTTTTCTCGTGAGATCTGTCTTTTAGTCTCGAATGTACGCGCGGTTCCAAATTTTTCGTTTTAAACTTCACTGAACGGAAAGCAAAACAGACCTATTTTCACAAATGACTGCGAAACGTCAAGTAACCATATTGATTTTGAGTGCCCTCAGAAAATAAATTTTAGATTTCTTAAAAAGTTAAAGATTCTATCAACGTAAAAGTTCAACCATTTGGAATGCAGCTGACGAGGAAGCTTTTAACAGTGGCTGTATCCTCCAGCGCGGGACACGTCAAAGCGAAGAGGAGGCGACATCAACGCGCTGGTGGCCAAGCTTCCTCAAATCTCCGTGCAGCGGGCTGTCTACGGTTGGCCAGACTGGCAGTCGACGGCCTGTTGCGTGGCACGGTCAGTGCCGATCGGCTCCCAGGGCCGGACTTGTACCAGCGTGCTATTTTTTCATTTACGGGGAGCACCTGCGTGCTCCCCGAACTACTCTTACTCTCCGGCGACATTAAGACTAATCCAGGCCCCACTACAACTTACACATGTCACCATACAAAAAGACAGACACAATAGGACCATGACACAGAGAGAAGCATGATATTAACATCATATAGTACAACGCAGATGGCCTCACAAACAAAATCATGCAGCTGAGGGAATTCGTACACACACAAAACATTCACGTAGCACTTATACAAGAAACAAAACTAAAACACGCATACAAAACACCTACCATCCCTGACTTCACGGCGATCCGTCAAGATCGTACTGGGGATCACGGGGGTGGACTCATCACTTACATACGTAAAAACATTAGCTACGCTGATGCCACCCAAAACATTAGAGACAATCCAAGCAGATAACACGATAGAAATAACAGGCAGTTAACATTAAAACACGCGCAAAACACACCACCATACTCATCAACATTTACATCCCACCAGATAGTTCACCTTAGGTGCCAGCCAATTACAATCCACAATTACACAATCTGGCCTCTCTCACTAATGTCATCTTAGGAGGAGACTTCAACGCTAAAGACTAGTTGGTACCTGCACAACCAAAACGACAGCAGAGGCGCCAACATAACCACACAACTAAACAGCCTCTTCATTCTTAGCAACACAGAAGAACATACTCACACACCGCATCAAGCAGGATACTGAAACTCCTCCCCAGACATAACGTTCTGTTCCCCCTCACTAGCAAAACACACACACACAACTTTCATCAGACCACCTGCCCATCATCATTACAACACGTTCTATACTCTGCCCCAACAGCCTTAGGCACTTACAGAAATTACAAGAAAGCTGATTGGGAACAGTTTAAAATACAGACAGGAATAATTCACTACATTAAACAGGACACCCATCATAAACATCAATACAACACTCAAGACATTTAATCAGATCATCAATAATGCAAACAAATACATACCAAAGGGCAACATTAAGAAATACAACCCAAATTACACTAGAGAAATAGCCCACCTCATAAGGCAACGTAACAACCTCAAACATAACACACAAACACCAAACACAGAAGCCATAAAACAGCAACACACATATATAAACAACAAACTTAAAGAAAAACAAACAAACATTTAGGGAATTCGTAACACTAAACCACTCCACAGATACATCCAGGCTATACAAGATTATAAACAGCATTACTCACTATAACAGCGGCATTCACACCTCTCACGCGGCTATCTGTCGCAGCCAAAATAATATCCCAACATATACACAACAAGCTAACATTCTAGTTAATCACTACGCAAAGATAAGTCACTTAAAGAGAGAGAACAACCAGAAACACGCACACAGACAAACAGCCAGACACAAGAAAGCCTACAGATTCGACACGACCATTACACCCTTCAATGCAGACCAGACCACCAAGATCATCAAACAAATTAAGAATTCGAAGGCTACTGGGACCAGACAACATGTCTAACATACACTTTAAACACTTGGGCCCACAGGGAATACTAGCTCTCACAAACATCAGCATATATTCATACCAACACTATTATTCCTGACATGGAAACATGGTAAAATTATTACACTACTCAAACCAAACAAAAATCCAACAGAACCAGCTTCCTATAGATCCATTACTTTACTATGCACACCTTCCAAAGTAACAAAGACGAATCTTACAAATTACCAATCCACACATACCACTATCGCCTACTCAACATGGATTCAGACCTCACCACTCAACCACGACATTACTCACTAACCTCAAGCAGCACATCATGGATGGCATCAACTCCAGACGACCAGCTCAACGTACACTATTAGCAACAATAGACATTGGTAAAGCATTTGCTGGTATCCCACGCTTCCCTATCAAACAAAATATTTAACACAAACATGCACAATAACACCAAAAGGTGGCTGAGCAACTATCTTTCAGGAAGATACTCGCATGTCACATTTAATGGCAAGTCATCCGAAAACAAACTTTTTCCGAACGGGGTCCCTCAAGGCTCTGTTCTCTCACCAACAGTGTTCAACTTATGCATTACATTCCAACACCCATAGATAACAAGCTTACCTTGTCATCATATGCAGATGACATCACTAACATCCACCCACAACATCGACACCGCTACAAATAACCTACAAACACGCATAAACACTCAAACAGTATACAAGACTGGCTCACACACAATAGACTCAAAGTAGCGCCCACAAAATCAACCATCACCTTGCTTACAAGCAACACAAAAGAACACCAGATAACTTCACAGCTTACACTAAGCAACACCAACATTCCACACACTCACAGGACCAAAATACTTGGGGTCACATGCAACACGTCATTATCTTTTGCAAACCACATTCAGGACATTAAAAAAAAAATGCACGTCGAGACTTAACACGCTTAGGGTACTAACAGGCACAAACTTTGGACACCAGCAGGAAACATCATCACTCATATACAAACAAAATATTCGCTCAGTTATGGACTATGCTAGCCCATGCTGGGCACCCATTATCTCACACACACAAACACCTTCCAGACAATACAAAACAACGCACTTCGTATCACTGCAGGATGTACTGAAACACCAGCAATAGAACACCTGCACACAGAAACAAAAATACTGAAAGTTAGGGAACATTTAGACACGAGGGGAACACAATTCATGGCAGCAGCGCCAACTAACCCACAACACCCTTGCCACTACATGTACAATCATGCACCAACACCTCGCACCATTAAGGTAACACCAGAGAGACATAATAACCAAATACTCCATTCCATACCACGCCCCACAAACATCTCACAGTACAGAAAAACACACACACACGACTCAGTCCGAATGCGATCCTAGGTGCGAAGCCGCCACCCATTAACATGTCAGAGACCAGCCTGAGCAGATCGGATCGAGTTAACTTCGCACGATTCCGATGTGGACATCACCCCAACTTACAGACATATAAACACAGACTAGACAACTTCATAGACGACACCTGCCACCTGTGCCAGGACACGCCACAAACAATTGAACACATTATGACAGACTGTACCGCTCTAGCACAACATAGAGCACAACACAACATCACTAGTGCGCTGGACCTCTGGTCCATTCCGGAGAGGGCGATCGGTTACCTGCGTGCCGCCGGCTTGCTCGATCAGGGTGGGCTGATTGGCTAAACAACAACTAGAATTTAAACTCATTCGAATTAAAAAACTGCAAAATAAGGTCAGTTTCAGTTGTCCAACCAATGAAATAAATCATTAATTAAAAGTAATGTGGAATTGCTTCGAAGAAATATTTGGATGAAAATTCGAAAATGTAAATATGAAAGGTATGGGCAAAACTTTATGATGAAATTTTAAAATTTTAAGAATCTTCAATCTGTAAAATCCAGATTTCGGACGAGAGAATGTCTTCTGAGAAAGTTCAGATTTTTACTTTTTACATTTCATCAACATGACTGCAAATTTACAACAAAGTGAACTGGTAAAGTTTTCCTGTTGCAGAGCAACTTGGGGGGAAGAGAGGCAAGTTTTTTCAAGCCACAGCATAAGTAGGGAAGGAAAGCTGACAAGGTCAAACGGGTGTAAAAAGATTTTCCTCAAACGATAATTTAAAGGAGGGTACTTAAATATAACAGGAATATCCGCATAATAATTGTTCAAGTATAATAGCTTTTTTTTTTTAGGTTATCTGACAAAATTAACTCGCGCCAGAAACAGTGTGTGTGTATTGAAAAAATTGTGGCATTCCTAAGAGAATTCCACCTACCCCGCTACTAGCGTATTCGTAAGGTCGTTTGATCTTGAGAAATTTAGTAAAATCACCCTGAAAAAAAGGGGTTTGAAGCAGCTTGCACGCGATTGATATGATGAACAATGTTTCTAATGAAAACCTTTTTGACTAACCGAGTTTTTACTTTAACTTTGCTTTTTCACTTAAATTTAAATTAAAACAAAGTAAAGAAAACGGCTTTTACTAAAGCAATGTGTCTGCACCTGAGATACAGAAGCTTTAATTTCGAAAAACACTTCATCTTCCATTTTCAAAAAATAAATACAATATGTCGGAATGACATCAATGTCCCCTCCTCTACTTGTGAGCTTTACTTTTTCGATAAAAATTTTAGTCTTGCTTGCGACACAGTTTCGTAATGATCCACATATACGCGTGGTTTCATCAATTTCTGTTGAGTGGTTCAGAAGTTATGGCATGGACCTCTGTTTGACCTTTGACCCGTTTGTGACCTTGCCCTTTGATGTATAGACTCGATTCTTGCTCATGACACATCGTCTTGCCATGATCCATGTGTGTGTGAAGTTTCATTATGTTGAGTGTTCAAAAGTAATCGGACGGGCGGACGAAATGCAATCCAGTATGGCTCCTGCAAATTTTTTAGTAAGGGACATAAAAAAAACATCTTAAACTGCAAAGAAACGAGTCATTGACTTTTTAAATAATTTGCACAGAAGTTCGAGCCTATCTATTGCATAATCTTCCAGAGAAACAAAGGCTAGAATGGTAGATAAAATAATACATCTTACTTTGTGCAAGTTTATGACAAAGACGACGCTGTAAAATGTGTGCGTGTTCAACCTTGAAATTTAGTACACACACAAAAAATAAAATTCCTTTTTCACTCCACACCTTTGCCAAACATCCTCATTTCTTCTAGGGCCAGTCACTCTCCTTACTCATCATCCTTTCATGCAACTGACACTATACATTCAGTACTTATACCCAGGGCCGGATTAAGGCTGTGAGGGGCCTAAGGCTAATAAGAGGGATGGGCCTATATATGTACTATATATACTGTATAATTCATAAAATCTTAACACAAATAGAAATGTATATTTATCCAAATTTAACAACTAACGAAAATCATAGCTATGTACATTAAAAAAAAAACCAGCAAAACCAGCACACAATTCAAATAGAGAATGATTTTCTCCTTCCTGGCTTTAAACTGTGATATCAAACAAAACATCCCCATTCCTTCAACAAACTGAATGATCATTACACTAGGCCTAAATTCCCAACATCTGAAAAAAAATTTCGGAAACAGATTAACCATGTGAAGCCAATCATACAAAAATGGATGAAAATCATACATACATATCGACAATAATACTGTACACCATCAGATATAATGTCATACAAAAAAAAAACACTTAACTAAACAAATTTTTTTTTTTTCTTAACCGCCGATTCGCACCTAGAGTGGTACATATCTCGGCGAGACAGAGGGTAAGGTAGTGTCGCTGGGATTGGAGTATTGGACTGAGGGAATGAAAAGGTTCAGTTATTGGATATATGTGATGGGGGGTTATGAATTTAGATGCAGTGAAATAGTTGAGAGCGGGTGAGGTACGAGAAAATCGTTTCCGCTGAGAAGTGGGGGCCTTCAGCGAGTATGGACTGGAGGCGTTCGGACGTGGGGATACGAGACAGGTAGGGGAAACAGCTGTGGCGGAGGTCAGATAGATTCGGGCATTCGACCAGGAGGTGGACAACGGTGATGGGGTATGGCAGGTAGGGCAGAATGGGACCGGCAATTTAGCCATGAGGTGACCCTGTGTGCTACGTGTGTGCCCGAGGCGGAGACGGGCTAGAATCACTTCCTTATGACGGGACCTATGGAACGAGGAAGCACAATATCCAAGCTGAGGTTTTATCCAGTGAAGTTTGTTGTTTAGAGCCTGGTCCCATCCCCGTTGCCAGATGGAACGGAAGTGGGAGCTGAGAGTCGGGAAAAAATCTGTGAAATGGAGGGGCCGGGTGGAAACTGGCAACGAGCAAGTGGACTTCGCCTTACGGTCCGCCTCCTCGTTACCCCGAATACCAACATGTGCCGGGACCCAGCAGAAGGTGACCGCCTTGTGTTGGGATACTGTTAAGGAGTGGAAGGTTTGTTGCATGGCGCAGACAAGTGAATGAGGGGGAGTTAAATTTTTCAAGGGAGAGCAATGCGCTTTGGGAATCTGAGAAGATGACATAGGAGTTGGCGGAGTGGGTGCTTATAATGTCGAGGGCTTCCAGAATAGCGAAGAGTTCAGCTGAAAAGACAGAGCCCTCACGGGGAAGGGGAACGGCTCTAGAGAGCGGTTGGGTCACCATCACCGCTGATCGGGAGCCATCCGTATACATGGGGACAGTGTTCAGATGTCGAGTTACGTGTTCCTGGAAGAGCGACTTGTATACTGTAGCAGTCGTGGTAGCTTTCGGCAGGGCACACAAGTCCCTGCAAAACTTGATAAGGGTGAGGAGCCAGGGAGGATGGATATGATACGAGAGAGGGGTGACAGAGAGGGGGCATGTTGGAAAGATGCAGGAAAGAGCGGACCGCTTCCATGCAGTACCAGCTCAGACCCTGGGGTGGAGGTTCTAAAATTGCCGCGCACAGAAGTGACGAGAGCAGCCTCATGAGGAGCAGACCCCATCGGTGGGTGAGAGGGAGGTAGTTACAGTCTGCTCGGAGGCTGGAAGCTGGGGAGGATCAGAAGGCACCGGTGGAGAGGCGGAGGCCCCTGTTAAGTACCGGGTCCAAGATTCGGAGGGTGATGCTGGAGGCAGATCCGTTACAACACACTCACAGTCCAACTTTGACTGGACCACAAAAGTATAAAGACGGAGGAGTGAGCGTCAGTCAGCGCCTCACGTGGTGCGGGGAAGGTGGTCTAGGAGAGCGAGGGGACGCTGGAGTGTGTGTTTTAGGTGCCTGAGGTGGGGAACCCAGTGGCGGACCTACATTTTTGGGACCCTGAAGCTTGAACTGTTATGGGGGCCCCTTCGCAACCAGCAACAATAGGGCAACATCCAACAAGGTTCAAAGGGCCTTGCTGCCCTTGCAAAGACCTCGAGGCCCAAATGGCGGAGAACGGGGTGGTGGGTGGTGTTCTTGAAAATGGGCCATACAGTGAGCCCCTTCCCACCAGCAACGAGGTCTGGGTAACCGCGCGGTTAGGTATGCGCGGAAAAAAGTATTGGTTCATTCTCTAATAGAGAGGTAGAAGGTCATCAGAGGGGGCTCGTTAGGATAAAGAGGTGAAAATCTGATTTTTGGTGTTAAAATGCACAAGCGAGACGAGTACAGCCTGAATTGAGAATTCAGATGTCTTTTTATGGTTCCGATTGGCTCTAGCCTAAGGGCTGAGCTATAGAACTATTAAGCCGTGCACCAACGAAGGATTCGAGGATCCAGCTGCCAAAATGTAGACTATGAATAGATTCTGGCGAGCTCAGCGAGCCCATACAGCTGGGGGTTCGGGCGTTGCAAGCCCCTGAGAAAATTTTGAAATTTGACCAATTACAGGGGCATTTTGAGGCCATATGAAATGGGTATTAGAGCATATTCTAAGGTCAATATTAAGTACTTCAACCCATTGGCTTATGATTCTACCACTAAAATAGCCTTATTTTAATAACAAACACTTAAAAAAACCATCGATTTTGTTGAAAAATTCACTCATTAAAAAAAAAGTTGCTTCAGGGCCCCTGAAGCTTAAGCTTCATTAGTTTCATAGTAGATCCGCTACTGGCGGGAACCCAGTTGAGCCGTCGGTCGAAGGTCATGCCCAGAAACCGCGCAGTGGGCACCACCTCGAGGGGCTCGCCGTATAGCGTGACCGAGGGGGCAGGTATGGCTGTGGATCTTCTGCTGCTGAAGACCATGCTTTTGGTTTTAGAGGTGGATAGGCGGAAACCAACTGATGTCGCCCACCTCTGCACCCGATGGATGGCGAGCTGAATTTGCCGTTGGACGACGGGCAGTTCCAGCCCCGCGAACCATATTGCGTCGTCTGCGTAGATGGAGGAACGGACGGTGGGTGGAAGGGATTTTGCTACCGTGTTCGTTACTAATGAAACGCATATGACACTGAGGATGCTTCCCTGTGGGACCCCGTCCTTTTGCTCAAAGGTGTCAGAGAGGACTGAGCTCACCCGTACTTGAAAAGTCGGGGAGGAGAGGAATCCCCTAATGAAGGTTGGCAGGGCTTCGCCGAAAACCAAATTTTGGAGCTCACCGAGGATGATACGACGATGGGTGGTGTCGTAGGGTTTCTGGATGTCGAAGAAAGTGGACAGGACAAACTGTCCCCTATTGAAGGCGTTCTGTATATCCCGACTGAATAGTAGGAGGGGGTCTGTCGTGTAGCGAAACTGTCGAAAGCCAGACTGGGTAGCGGGGAGTGAGTCATTGTTTTCAAGGAGAAAGGAGAGTCGCGCGGCGATCATTTTCTCAAAGATTTTACAGGCACAGCATGTTAATGCAACTGGTCTATAATTAGTGGGGTCAAGGGGGGTCTTTCCCGGGTTTGGGGATTGATATGACGTGGGGCTCTTTCTGAGAGGGAAAGTGCCCTCAATCCATATACGGTTGTAGAGATCTAGTAGTAGCAATAGCATAGTAGGATGGATGTGTTGTATCATACAGTAGGGGATGCCGTCCGGGCCAGGGGAAGGAGACCGTCTAGAGGCCAGTGCCGCTTGTAGCTCTCGCATGGTGAACAGCTGATTGTAGGAGTTGTCGAGGGATGGTGAGCAGCTCTTGTTAGGGGCCAGCGCCTGGGGGCTGTCTGTGGAGACGGCAAGATTCGCCACCGACCTAGGTTCACAGAGAAGCCCGTCATTAGTCTGGAGGACCGGAGGTCGGGAGGGGGCATGTCGTCTCTCGACACTCCGTACCTTCTTCCAGATGGTTGCCGATGGTGTGGAGGAGGTGATGCCTGATACAAACGTACGCCAGGAAGCTCGGCGCGCTTTCTTCATCGCACAGCGAGCAACAGTTCTGGCCCGCTGCATCTCCATGCGATGGGTAGGGGTTCGCGTACGATAAAATCGTCGGGTAGCCCTCTTCTTGGCTCGAGTGGCCTCCGCGCCCTCTGGATTCCACCAGGGCACCCGTCGGGCTCGATGGTAGGCAGAAGATCGTGGAATGCTAGTGCTTGCTGCTGCAACAACAGTAGCCTCAAAGTACGCAATGCATTCATTCGGAGGATGAAAAGTGGGCCGTCGTACAACGTGTGGAAGTGTTGTTCCGGAAAAGTGGCCAGTTAGCTCTGGCCGTTATCCACTTCTCCGGTACCCGAACGGTCTGGTCGTGCCGATTTAGTAAGAGGCAAACAGGGAAGTGGTCACTGCCGTACTCATCCCGAAGCACTTGCCAGGTGAAGTCCAGGCGGCCGTCGTTGAGGCACTCGAAGGAGAGTTCAGCCATAAGGGCAATCAGGGTCGGAGCTACAAAAGTCGAGGTCGTATCACTCCACACGGGGTGGCGACTATCGAAATCTCCCAAGAGTAGGAAGGGCCTGGGGAGTTGCTGAACAACCTCAACCAGGTTATCGCAGTTAACTTGGGAGTGAGGGGGGGTAGATCGAGCAGTGTATTGCTTGTCCAGGAAAATCCTGGCAGCAACCACCTGTAACAGAGATCTGATAGGGAGGTTGTGAAAGGGGACCGTACGGTGGACGAGGATGGCAACCCCCCTTCGTGTGCAGGTAGGAGACCGAGAGGTAGTGCTAGAATATCCGGTGGGACAGGGCATCAAAACGACAATCAACTTCTTCAGGGGTGAGAGTGCGAGGGTGAGAGGGTCATCTTAGATGAGGTTAAGGGTGTAGGTGCTCGAGTTCTTTTTTTTGGATTTAGGAGGAGAGAGAGAGGCTTGTTGGATGGTCGGTGAGTCCGGAGACTCGCTCCGGCGTCTCTGCCTCGTTGATTTACCCCGGGGGCTAGGTTTGGGTGTGTCCTCAGAGTGTGGTGAGAGCGGAGTTCCTGGGAGACGGGAACCAAGATTCCCGATTCCAGAGTTCTGGGAAGTTTGTAACTTTGGAGATTCATGGTGGGGGGAAAGGTGGCTGCCGGGTCCGGTGTGGGGCCCGATCGGGAAGGGGGATTAGTCGTCGATGGGGGTTTGAGTGGCGGATCCGGACGGCGAGCCGAGGGCTGCAGCATAAGAGACCCCCGGCCTCACCTCCCAACACCGCACCCTGTCTCGTGCCTCTCGGAGGCTGATGAAGTCCGCCACCCGCAGGGCCCGGATCTCCTTCTCAAACTTGAAAAAGATACATTCGGCGATTGGGATTGCCGGCGCAGTTTGAGCATTTAGGCGAGTTGGGACATCGTTCTGGGTGGGCGATATCTCCGCAACGTACGCACAGTTGTTGTGGCTGTCGGCATACTGAACTGACGTGCCCAAACTTATTGCACTTAAAGCAACGGGTCGGGTCTGGAATGTATGGGCGGACCGAGGACTCGCAGTCTCCCATGCCCCACACAATACGACAGGGAGGGACTAGGGTGTTGAACATGGAGGAGGCGCGGGGTGGGGGAGGGGGTACCTCCTTGACGAGATGTGAATCTATGAACCTTAATGATACCCTGGCGTGTGAGATGATCTAATAACTCGTTTTCGGGTATCAACAATAAACGGATAGCGAAGATAGTGCCCTGACTCTGGTTCAGGCGAGGGTGAGGGTGAGGGTGAGGGTGAGGGTGAGGGTGAGGGTGAGGGAAAACGGACACCAAGCATCGGAGGACTTCTGTGAGGGAGAGGAGGGCATTCGTTTCTGCCGCTGTTCGCGATTTTATAAGGAGAGAACCGTCCTTCTGTGGTCGGATATCATAACGGCTAGAGTTGCTGCGCGTGCGAATCGCCTGAAGTGTCCTTTCAGAGTTGGACGGTAGGGACCCAGAAGTAGGGCGGATAACTAAAAATTTGTGAATACTGGGTACTGGGTAGGGAAAGTTGTTGGTTCGAGGTGGACTGGGCCATCTAGTGGTCGATAGGACAGACGTTGGCGCCGACTTCCCCGTCCGTCACGGGGCTCTCTCCGTGGAGAGGCAGGTCGACGGCGGGTGATAGGAGCATTCAGAGAGAGCGAGAGGCCTGGTTTTGGGGCGAGGCTTTCGTGGACCTTGTTGGCTTGCCCGTAGCTGGCTGAGGGGAGCTGGGGTGGGACCCCTGCTCTAGAGGTGTGTCCAAAGGCTTGTTCGAGGTACTGGTTGCGGTTGATAACAAGGGAGGAGAATGCGAGTGTTCCGTAGCCATAGGAGGGCCGACCCTCTCACGACGTGGTCTTCCAGTGGTAGAGGACTCGGGGGCCTGGTCGCCCACCACCCGAGTTCCAGGACAAGTAAAAGTATCCATACGTTATTAATTAGAGAAAAACGGACGCAGGGGCCGCGCAAAACTGCCTACCGGTGAGAAAGGGAGTCCGAGCGCAAACCGCCGGGGACGGGGTACCTCGTTCCCAGGGAACACCGTCGGTTTAAAAACGGGGCCCCATGTTACGAAAGTTTGGCCCCAAACGGCGCAAAGTTTAACTAAAATTAAAACACTTATTTTCCACCTGTGAAAATATAATTATGCAATTATATGTATATTACTTAACCAACCTTGTGACAAAGATTTAGGGTTTATGATATAACAAATTAGGGTCTAAACTCGAGGGCCTACAATATATGAGGGCGTCCACAGCCTTATTAGCCTAATGGTTAATCCAGCCCTGCTTTTACACGTGTATTTCTTACAGGAGTCGCTTTCATTCAATCCTCAGGAATTCTCTCCTCTTCCCACGCCACTCTACACATCTGTCATCCACTTCACAATCGTGTACTTCACGACTCTGTAATCATAATCCACACCTAGTGACTTAACAATTTTCAACTTGCGTATTGCTCTTCACTTCTTTCTCTGAAATCCTATCCCATCCCAGACCCTCACTTCTTACCCCTATCATTCCAACAACTGTAATCTCAGCCATCTCTCCTCGCTTGCTCCTATAACTCGCAAATATGCACTCCACCTTTCTTGAACTACATCCAATAGATTAGATTAAGCAGTTTAGTGTCATTTTATCCTTTAATTTCCAGGCCTCGAATGTAACTGGGTACCCGAGGTAAGTGTACACATGGTGCGAATGAACTCTAAAGCTATTCTTATTATTATACTTTTTCCTACTTTCCTATAAATCTCTCTTCGCAACAATCTTCTGTCAGAAGTGGGTGACGGAGGAGGGAGAGCTTTGTCTGTTCTATACTTTGTTACTACTACTACTATTAGAGTTGCCACTGGAATATGGAAAAACCAGGAAAGCAAGGACGAAAAAACAGTATGATTAAAGATTCAGTAACGCAAACTATCACAGAAAAATAATAAAATTCCAAAGCAAAAATACAAACAAATTCTTAAAACATGTAAGCAAACAGAAACTAAGAAGCAAACCATACAGTGAATACTAAATTCGGTGTATTTTTTTGTTGAGAGCCCTAACTCTAAGAGACTATGTGAGAATTCAGTCAATTCAGTGTGTCGATATTTTTGGTGATGATTCCTCAAATTAGTGACAGCGTTACTCATTTTAGTGCATCAAATTAATTATTCCTCAAATAAAACGTGGATATATCATATGCATACACGGACTACAGACGGGTATGTACAGCGTAAGTAAATGGCTTTTTTCAAAGATTTATTATGAAAATAAATAAATATTTCAAGTTATCGGAATTTATCCTGAAAAAACTGGAACACAGAATAGTTGGCATGTGTGCATTGCTGTATGAAAGTTTTACACGTCTATGGTATACGAGTTTTCAGTATTTTTATTTTCGTGTTTTTCTTTTCTCTTTCTTTTCTTGGGCTAGTCTCGAGTGGATTTTAGGGTCTTTGTTAGCCTAACTCTGTAAAACTCTTTATCTTTCACCATTTGATTAAAACAATCATTTCCTTTCTTACATTTCCCGACTTTCAAAACAAATTCCTATTATTAACACACATTTCATTAGTCCTTCCCCCAATATCTACTGCCCTACTAACCCTTTCTTCAAAACCTCGTACCCCCTCCTCCCTTCTTTTCCATACTTCCAACCCTACTCTCTCTAATTATTCTTACCCATGATTCTTGTTTCTCACATACCAAACAAGTTACATTATCATTCAACCATGCTGCCATTCCTCTCTTTCCATCCCCTCCAAGTTTCTACTGCAAATCACCTCTACCACTCGAGTTACAGATTCCTGAAAACATTCCCCCTTTCTTTAAATCCATTTAACTTGCTCTTCTCCTTTCATATTGTCCCTGTAGCTCTTCTTCTACTACCCTTTCTATTTCAAATGCACTCTCTCTCAAACACCATAGATACATCTTAAGTTGTATCACAAAGTTGATGATAATCAAATGGTTTGAAAGCCCACGCCTTATACCTCTTACCATTTTTCCATTAAACATTATCCTTTAAAATTCTCTTCCGAAATAGTACATAATCAACAAAATTTCCTTCTTGTTTCACTGCCCTCATTTTAACCATATAAACTAATGTGCATTTTTCGCAGATGAAACAGTTTAAGTACCAATTTTGGCTAAAAACTTATTTAAAAATAATTATTTAAATCAAACCTACCTCTTTAAAATGAAGAAGGTTAACTGGGGGTCCCGAGGTAGAGCACTGAGGGAGGATTTCCATTCCAGAAGGTTTTGAATCATGGCTGAAAGCATCACTCTAAAAATTATAAAGGCAATATTAATTAGTATGTAATAAAGACTTTCAAGTGTTTGCGGATGGAATGGTATTGGAGATGGAAATATCAATACTGGAGAAGGAAAAGAACTATCATTTCCAACTGGAAACAAATTAATGTTGGACATTTTGCCTCATTTATGCTGATGCACATACTGTTGGGAGACTAAGAGCATGAACTAAAGAACAGCAACATGTCACTTGTATGAAAGTGTTTGGAAAGTAACCACATATGAAACAGATGCTATGGTTTTCATTGTTTCTATTCAAAGGAATACAAACACAGTAAAACAGGTGTCTGAGCATGGACGTTTTATAGATGAAAAATGAGTAAAGTTATGAATGCAATAAAACAGACTTCAGCCTATCAGAATGTGGATGCAGCAAATGTTGACATGGTAGTATATTACTCTCAAAATTAGTTTGAATATGAGAGAGTTGTTTGGCAAGTGATTTTTTGAAGCGTGAAAGTATTATTAACTAATATAAATAACTTTAGAAATAAGGACACTTTACAGCTATGTGAAGTATGGAAGAATTAAAGAAATAGGTCTAAATAGATCCATAACTAGCGAAATGATTACAAGAAACCTTTTAGTCTTATCACAAACCAAAAGTTTGTGATTGTACTTAACCCTTTCGCTGCGCGTGATTGACGTTGTCAATCATTAAAAATTAATAGCCAGAACGTGTGAGTGACAGCATCAATCATGTACCATTTTTTGTTTCGAATTATCGTTCCCTGGTTACATAGTTATGCATCCTCAGTATTAATATTCCCTTAGTTTCTGGTGATATTTGGCATCTTTTTTATCCCAGTTACTCAGTCATAAGTGCCATATGCAGCCATATAACTGCAGTACCCTACACAGGAGAATCATGGCGTGTTCTTCTGCGTTGAATCGCGATAATATTAGTGATTTATTGAGTGAAAGTGAAGAATTTACTGACAGTGATACAGAAAATGAAAATGATTTAGAGCCTACTGAACGTGATTCTCCAAGTGATAATGATTCTAGTGACGGAACTTCGTGTGAAAATGAGAATATATCCCAACCGCAAAGAAAGCGCCAATGCAGACAAACGGATGTGCCTACTTTTGTGTGGAGGAATTTAGGGAAAATGTAGGTTCCCAGCGTGATATAGATTCATTTACGGGAACAAGTAGAGTAAATATAACAAATGATTCAGTTTCAATGTATGGCGTATTTTCAGAAATTTTCCCTGAAAAATTTTTTCAGCTCATGGTTGATGAGACTAATAAATATGCAGAACATTATTTTCAATCACACCCAAATCTGAAACCAAGCTCTCGCTACAAAAAATGGGAGCCTACTAGCGTTGAGGAAATGAAAAAATTCATTGGAGTCTTGTTGCTAATGGGTATATTGCATAAACCCAAAATAAATATGTATTGCGGAAAAGATGAACTTATCTACACTCCCGCATTTTCATCAATAATGAAACGAGATCGTTTCTGCAATTTGCTTTCGTTTTGGCACTTTTCTGATAATTCTGCTGAGGTAGATCCTAATTCTAATTTTAGACTTCGCAAAATAGAAAATCTTTTGAACATTATGAACAAATCCTTGCGAGAAAAGTATTACCCAACAAAAAATCTGAGTCTTGACGAATCTTTGCTGCTGTGGAAAGGTCGTTTGGGATTTAGACAGTATATAAAGTCTAAGAGATCCAGGTTTGGAATAAAAATTTTCAAAGTTGTAGATTCCAATGGGGTAACAATTGCTAGCAAAGTTTATACAGGGGCAATGGACACTCGAGGGAACTTTTCAAAAACTGAAAGTGTAGTAGTAGATTTGCTGGGAGATTTTCTAGGGAAAAATCATCATGTGTATACGGACAATTATTACACATCTCCTAAATTATATAAGTATTTGAAAGATAATAAAACTGGCGCAACAGGAACAGTAAGAAATAATAGGGCAGGTTTACCCAGAGAACTATGTAGCATGAAAGTAGATAAAGGGAAGAAACACGCTTTTGAGACAGATGATCATCTTTGTCTTGTATATTCTGATAAGAGAAATGTTTATATGCTATCCAATACACATTCAAATGTAGACCAATCTGCAAATAGAAGATCAAGACGAGGGATTGTTCAACAACAAATTCCAGCATGCATCACAGATTATAATAAAAATATGGGATTCGTAGATCGCACTGACCAAGTGCTTCATTATTATACAATGACAAGGAAAACCATAAAATGGTACAAGAAATTAGCAATACATATGCTGCAAGTCCGTGTTCTTGATGCCCTCGGAATCTATAATTTCTTGAAAAAAATGAAAGTACCTTTTATGGATTTCACACTAAGCCTAGTAAAAGAACTAACATCTACCAATAATCCAAATTTTGAAAAAGTAGCTATCCCAAGGCTTGTTGGTAGACATTTTCCAGAAAAACTTGTCAGAAAAAAATCGCAACCCCACAAAGAGGTGTAGGGTGTGCTACCTCCATGGAATAACAAGAACTACAAGATACCAATGCAAAACCTGCCCTGATAATCCAGGATTGTGTGTCACACCTTGTTTTGAAATTTACCACACAGAAAAAAAGTACTAAAGAAAACCAAGGTAAGTACACCTATATTTTACTAAATTTTGCTTGCTTTTGTTTAGTTAGCCTTTTAAAATATTAAGAAAAATTAATGAAAACGTATTTGTGAGGGTAAACTAAATAGAAAGGCTGAAATTGAAAATGTCCGTGAACTTTGAATTTATGCCCATTTTTTTACTTTCAGTGTTCGTTCGTCACATTACAAAAAACGTCAATCACGCGCAGCGAAAGGGTTAAGGTATAATCCCAATTTTTTCCCCATTATGAAAGGTAAAACTGCACCTCTTAAGACTGAAATAGTACTTTCTTCATGGTGGCGATTAAAAATATTTACCTTATTTGGTTGAACATGAAATGTGTACCTTCAGCCTACTGACGTAGGTCTACATGAAATTAAAAAAAATTACAAGGGGGAGCCAAAGGAGAATAATGGAAATTTAAAATAAAGCATGGCTATAAAAAAGCATATGCAATTCACTTAGATCATGTACTTGACTGAAATTATTAAATACCATACTTACATGGTCAACATCTTCAGGCTGAATTACCTTTGAATCATAGAGTTGCCTCATATCCACTAAGCCTTCTAGGATTTCTGGGATACTAACAGTGCCATCTTCAGTTGTTATTTCTAATTCCTTCACAGGACCCTCTAAGTGTAGTTCCTCCCCAATCCCAATAATCTTTTGATGAATATTAGTCAGGGTTGAGGCTCCTCCTTGGACTCCATCATGCTGAATTGCCTCTTCATGCATAATCCGTTCGGACAAAACATTACTTGTGCACCTTCGAAACTGGGCAGCCTCTTGAGATACAGGTAGAATGGTCGCGTCTCTGGATGAAACAACACTTGATAAGGATGAGAGCCCTAAATTTGTTTGCTCTTCCTTCAAACAACAGTACTGGTCTCTTGGATGAGATGAATAAACTTCAATTTGCTGCTGCATATTTTGCATTTGTGAAGGGCTATTTGTTGAAATATCTTTAAAAGGGGTAATATTTCTTAAGTTCTGGTTTTGGTTTTGGCTACTCAAATGAGGTGCAGGGGATAACAGAGATTTTGGGCTTGGAATCTGAAGGGGTGCACACTGAAACTGGGTCTGAGATGATGGGGATGAAGCAGAAGAGGAAAGAGCGAGAGGAGAAGTGGAGTGCAAGGAAGGAGAATGGATTGAAGGAGTGTGGTGGGGAGAAGACTGGTAAATGGGTGTTGTTGGGGGAGGTGTTGGGGTTGGTCTTGTAGAGGAAGTGGAGGAATGGAGAGGAGATGCTTCCTGATGACCATAAATACTTTCTGCTTGTAACTGAGGCTTCAAGAAAAATGGTCTCTTTTTGTTGCTTTCTGATTTTCTCCGCTTCTTTTTGGGTTCATCCAAGTTAACTGGAGATCTTGCCCTGCTCTTTAACAAGTTGGATTCATCTTGCCTCAGTGAAAGACCTTTTATGTGCAGACATTCCGCAGCTTTCATCAGATCTTGAATATAACATTCTTGAACATTTGTTTCACCTCGATACATAAAGTCTAAAAGGGGCTCTAAATGGTGAGATGATATGTTGTTTATCACTACAACAGGATTCACACAAGGAGTCCATTCAAAAATTGCATTAAAATACTCACTGCAAGTTGATAACACAAATTTGTGAACAGGATAGAATTTACCTTCACATGCCAGAGTTGCATCAGTAAATGAACTCTGAAAATACATATTAAAATTCACATATATTTTCATATTACATAAATATATATGGCATTATACAGAGTGCCCCAGAAGTCTGGACCCATAGGGAAAATAGACGTGTTTTTTTTTTAAAGTGAAAGAAAAACAGTTCTGATGTCAGTTTCACATATTTCAGGAAAAAAAATACCCTCATGCATGGCTCAGTATACCAATCAAGAAAAGGTGGAACTGGTATGACTACATGTTTCTGGAAAAAGCCAGAGGGAGGCATGTTCATGAAATAACCAACATGCCTCCCTCTGTTTTTTTCTGGGCAATTATGTCGCAAATGACATGGCCTGAAGTTGAAATAAAAAATACATTTTTCTAGTTATTTTGGTGTGCTCTGTTCAAATATAACCTTCATTTCCTGTGCAAATGTAAAGAAATAAGAATTTGTTTACATTATTTCGGAGTCATATTTCTTCATTTCTGGTTATGTGAATAGTAGTGATGGGACGATTAATCGGAATCGGAATTGAGAATCAGAAGAATCGAGCATTTTTCAGGAATCGGAATCGAGAGAATTGTACCATGATTTCCGTTTCTTAAAACGATTCTTTAACTTTTAATTGAACCAGTTTTGCAATGTAAACTTTAAAATTTAAATGAAAGAGGATAACAAATTTTATTTTTATTGTATTGTAGCTATACAGTGCCCGCGAAAAGTATCCGATCACTCAAGAAAATACAATATTTTCCCTTGATATTCAGAGACACGTAATTCACTTTCTATTTGTTCTAGCGACATCTGGTAACTTTGAGGTTGCTCGCTGATATGAGACCTATCCAACGCATTCTCAAATTAGTGTTCTGGTAGCCTTCGTTGCGGGTGGCTGTGTCTCAAATTTGTCAGATTTCACTGTTTGTGTAAATTTCTTGATATTTTTTTTTTTTTTTACAGAAAGTGGTGTAAATAAAATTTATATATAATGTGTGCTAAAAAACAACTTAAGAGTGATTGTCGAGGTGCTATTGTTGCTTTGCATGCATGTGGGAAATCACAGAGACAGATAGCTAAGGAATTAAACATATCCCAAAGTACCGTTAATTTATGGGTTTCACGGGCTAAGAACAATGGTGGCCTAACCACGCCAGTCCCTAAAAAACGATCTGGCAGACCGAGAAAAACAAATTCGCGAACAGACAAACTTATGAAACGTTTAGTATTGAAAAACCCAACAATAACTGCGAAAGAAATAAAATTTAATATGAATAATTTGTTATCTGGTGTTTCTGAACGAACTATCCAGGAGCGGCTCCAAAAAGAACTCGGATTACCATCTCGCCATGCTGCTAAGAAACCGTTCATTAATGAAAAAATGCGTAAAAAAACGTGTCGCATTTTGTAAAAAATACATTCATTGGACTGTTGATGACTGGAAGAAGGTTTTATTTAGCGATGAGTCGACATTTTTGACATTCAGAAGTTGTCCAAAAAAGGTTCGCCGGCCTATTGGCTCAAATAGGATGGACCCTAAATACACCCTAAAGACAATGAAACACCCTCCAAGTGTGATGGTTTGGGGTTGTTTCGGTTACTATGGGCGTGGAAACTTATATTTTCTTCCGAAGAACACAACTATGAATGGTGCACGGTATTTAGCAATGCTACAGGATAAACTTCCAATGGCAATGGCAATCCAAAGGACAAAACATACATGCATGATGGTGCACCATGTCACAGGCCAAAATAGTGACAAAATGGATTACTGACAATAAATTTGATATTTTGGATTGGCCTGGTAATAGTCCAGATCTCAATCCGATAGAAAATCTGTGGCTAATAATAAAAAATAAGGTTGAATGCCACGACACTGGCTCAGTCGAAAAATTACAAGAGGCCATCAAAAACGTATGGTGCAAGGAAATATCAGTGGAAGTTTGTCAAAACTTGATTAATCCATGCCAAAACGTCTAGAACAAGTCATCCAAACCAAAGGACAGATGACAAAATACTAATATAAGGTTAGTATACATTTAAACATTGTTTTTTATGTAAAAAATACAAATTTCAAGGGTGATCGGATACTTTTCGCGGGCACTGTACATTAAAACATGTATATCCATGATGTGTAATCAAGAAGATTAAAATGAATTGTTACAACTTACAGTTGATTTTTATTTTTAAACCAATCTATTATAATTTATAATTTATATTACCATACTCATAATGTAAATAGTTAATCTTACCAGAGTAAAATATGACAATTTCCAGAAAAACAAGTATAGAATTATATTTAAAAATATTGAGAATCAGAATCGGAATCGAGAATCGTATCGGAATCGAGACTTTTTAGTGGTATCGGAATCGGAATCAGAATCGTTAAAAATTTTGGTATCGTCCCATCACTAGTGAATAGCACTACATTAACCAAAAACTATGAAACCTAACTAAACCTAACTTAACCTAATGCTAACCAGGGGGCTCCACCCCCTTGACCCCCGCTAATAACCTAAAGTTCATTCCTGATATGATGAAATATGACTCCGAAATCATAACCAATTCCACCTTCTCTTGATTGGTATACTGAGCCACAAGGGTATTTTCTTTCCTGAAATATGTAAAACCAACATCAGAAATGCGTTTCTTTCACTTTAAAAACTTTTTCCCTATGGGTCCACTTATGGGGCCCCCTATACATTACATATGATGCAATATATATATATATATATATATATATATTATTATAATATATATATATATATATATATATATATATATTATGGTGATGCAACATTTTCTTTAGGGGGGGGGGGGGGGGATTGACTTCTTTAATGTTGCACAAACAATTTCATTTAAAATATGAACCTAAAGTGATTAAATGTAAACAAAACCTCTTTCTGACATATCTTAGGATCTTATTAATTCTTGCTGCTGAAGATACACTTTATCTCGTATTACTAGAATAAGTAGATACTTTGCTAATAGTCAAAAGCTAAGTAGAGCAATTACTGCTGCAAATTGTGTATGTACAGTACAGTGTTAATTAATTTCTCTGCACACTTTTTAATTGGAAATCAGTAAATACTTTAATACAGCCTATCATGGAATACTTGGTATTTTGAATATGGCATATTTTCCTGTCCCTGACTGCTACTAACTATTAAAAAGAAGTTAAAAATATCGCATTAGATATACTTAAAGACAGTATTTCTCAACAGTCTGTAGGTTGTGGGAGGCACATTGGGGAGGAGGGGGGCCCAGTGCTTAGCAGAAAAAGTCAACCTACATGGAAAATTTAAGTTTATTTTTGTAGCAAAAATGACAAACTATGGAAATCACAGAGACTATTTTTTTAAGTGAGAAACTTGTGTAATGTTACAATTTTAGTTTAAATTATTTTCTGTTAGTTGTAATCATCATATAAAACTGTTCATCTATGTCCTCCAATGAGATACCTGTGCCTGCTTTGCACTTTTTAATCTTCTTGAACAGACTAAAGAAAGAGTAACACAGATACAGTCAATTTTATTGTTTTGTTTTAATTGTGACTATTGATGAGAAGCCCAATTTACATTAGTATGAGGTTGCAAATGGAAATAAAGTTCTGGATACAGTCCATCCTTGTTATCTGTCATCCCATTATCCATTTTTTTGCTTATTCATTATTAAACAATTAATACCATCCCCCGATATCCAATGCACATTCCCGCTTATCCAGATTTTTGTCCATTACCCACCACCACTAATTAACCACTACTCTAGGTCCAAGAGAGCCAAACATTAATTAATGTAAAAACTTTCACGATTTTTACATGCATGCTAGATAGTTTTCATAACATTTAGCAATTACATTATTGTCTACATAATTATCTATATTTCTGGTTTGAAATATAAAAAGCTAAAAACATTTATGAAGAATATACTGTAGCCCGTAGAACAAGGTTTAATCCAAGGAAACTATTTTATATATTTCAAATATGTTTTATATTTATACAAATTGATTTTCTACTGGATAGGGTGTAAAAAAAATACACACACACAACTTACACGAATTTTTCTTACGCAGTTTCAACTATAAATAGGTTATAATTTTACAATTTCAGTGTTAAGGCAGTGTACACGTCCCACCTTCATCCGCAATGCCATGGAGGATGGCACTAACAAGTGTGTTATGGCATGCTGGAAGGAATTCAACAGTGCCAATTGCATCACTTTTGTGTTACAGGTAAGCTATACGTATAAGAGTGTTACAATATATAGTGATTTAAGGGCGATTTAGGGGATTTTTTTTGGTTTCTGACTTTATGCAGTTTTTGGCCTTACGCAGGGTCCCAGGAACGTAACCCCCACGTAAGTTGCGAGTCTACTATATATATATACACAGTAAAATCACAGAATGACGTGTGATCTTATTAATAAGCAAACAACCACAGGGAAAAGGAAAAGAAACACAAAACCTGAGCACTTTCATGATATATTCACATCTTCAGGGATAAAGAAATAGCTATTTCTTTCTTGTCCCTAAAGATGTGAATATATCACGGAAGTACTCGGATTTTGTGTTTCTTTTTCCTTTTCCCTGTGGTTGTTTGCTTTTTTATTTATTTATTTATATATATATATATATATATATATCGTAAAGAACGAGGCTTGTATAGGAGAACATTCCGTGCAAGATGAGAAGAGAGAACGAACAAATGAAAAAATGAGGTAACCACCCGGGAATTGAACCCGGGATCTTCCGATTGCCGGTCAGATATGATATGATAACCATTACACCACGGGCCTCACTCGAACAAATACCATAATTCTTCTACATACGTGCAGAAACCAATGCCCCAAGGGGGCACCTCCCGCATGCCATATCTATATATACATTTCAACTGCAAAGAACACGCAGTATAAATAACGTAAAGAACGACCTCATTTTTCAT
This sequence comes from Bathynomus jamesi, assembly GCA_023014485.1. Lineage (NCBI taxonomy): Eukaryota > Metazoa > Arthropoda > Malacostraca > Isopoda > Cirolanidae > Bathynomus > Bathynomus jamesi. The sequence goes on from JAJOZX010000451.1 coordinate 1,276,304, forward strand.
TTGTTTGTTCTCTCTTCTCATCTTGCACGGAATGTTCTCCTATACAAGCGTCGTTCTTTACGTTATTTATACTGCGTGTTCTTTGCAGTTAAAATGTATACATATATATATATATATATATACTGTAAGATGGGGTAAATTTCATTATAGTATAACAGTATGAATTTTTTCCATAAATTGTAGGTATCTACCTATGTATAGGTACCTAAAATGTATGGAAAAAATAACAAAATCTACCTTAAACTTAGTAGGGTCCAGTTACCCCATCTTACGGTATAATAAAATATATATATATATATATATATATATAGTGGTGTAGTGGTTAGCGTTGCTGACTATGAATCCATCAGCCCTGGGATTGAGACCCAGTGATGGCAGCTGACGCACAGCAAAACCCAGCTGTTCATCCTTCCACACAATAAAGAAAGTGGTTGGTAGATAAATGGGTACCCTGGGTGGTCTAGTGGTTAAGACGCTGGGCTGCTGGTGGGGGATGGTTCGGATTCCACATTAAACTGTAGGTCTAAGGTGGAGTGAAAAGCTTGGCCTTCGTCAGAATGAACAATTTGGGTGGAAGCTAACCAAAGGTTATAAATGATGTTACAGATTATTATACAACTATGAATAATTGCTGCATACATAGGTTGGGCAATGGAATTCTTGCAGTGGTATGTCAGATGCTAAGATTCTAATGAAGAAAATTTAATTTTGTTTATATTTCTTGAAGTGTATCTAACTTTTTTTTTCAATTCCTATAAACCTATAAGAATATTTTTTTATAAAAAAGTTTTCTATACGAAAAGATATTTAGGCCATATATATATATATATATATATATATATATACACACAGATAGTCCCCGACTTACGATATTTCGAAGTTACGATCATATTTTTTTTCATTAAAATTGCAAATAACACTCGATAAACAGCATACTTTAATAGTACTCCACTGCCGTACGACAACTTAAAAAATGAGACGGCAACACGCCGATCTTAGCGATCTACATCCTGATGTTAAAGTAGCTTTTATGCCACCAAACACAACTGCTATCATCCAACCGATGGATCAAGGTGCTGTGGCCACCTTCAAGGCATACTATTTACGCAGAATCTTCGCCCAGGCTATCGAAGCAGTTGAACAAGGAATGTCACTTACAAAGTTTTGGAAAGATTACAATATCTTGCAGGCAATAAGAAACATTGGAACATCATGGGACGAAATTACAGAGAAATGTATGAATGGAATTTGGAAGAACCTATTACCAGAGCATGTGAACTCTTTTGTAGGCTTTGACATAGATGTCAGTGTTAGTGAAATAAGAAATAATATTGTGGAGCTTGGAAGAGATCTCGAGCTGGAAGTCAACGATGATGATGTTGCAGACTTCCTTAATATTGAGGCTCAGGAGCTTTCAAATGATGACTTGCTCCTGCTTGCAAAAGAACAACAAGAATGACAACAAGAAAATGAAGAAGAGGATAAAGAAGAAACAAGAAAATTTACAAAGAACGGATTGGAAGAAGCATTTTCTAGGCTTAATAAAGCAATGCAAATGTTCGATGCAATGGACCCAAATGTAGAAAGATTTGCAAAGGTTGAGAGGATGGTAAATGAATCCACTTCATGCTGCAAGGAAATCTACAATGAAAAAAAAAAGAAAACTGTTCAGACGACATTGGATATTTTTCTAAAGAAGATGCCTCCTTCTGCTCCTTCAACAAGTGGCATCCAATCTTTTAGTACATGTGAGGGAGACGTTGATGACCCTGTGGAAATGCGTGTTTCATCTGACAGCGATTAGTGATTTGTTTATACCATTATATGAGTGGTAATTAACTAATTTCATTTAATTACATACTGTGAACTATGTTTTTCTTTCAATTAATAAAACAAGTGTGGTAATTTAGTGTTTATTTTAACCTTATTTTAAGAATGAAAATATTCAAGAATGGGAACTTAAGTCCCTATCTCTATAGAATACATTTAAAAGTGCATTCGACTTACAATTTTTCAACTTACGATCTCATTTTCGGTCCCTAACCCTATCGTAAGTCGGGGACTACCTATATATATATATATATATATATATATATGTTAAACCCAGACCGTGCATGGAACAAGGAACTCTTCTGGGAAAATTAAATCCACTATAGTCCGAATAAGTAATGGTAAATGACAAATACCATAGTTTTTTTCCTTTTTCATGATTTTAGCCCGACGTGGGCAACGGGTCTCTCGCAAAGAGATCCCATAAATATAGCTTCCCTCACCAGCTATCTGCAAAGCAGACAGGATCCAGCTTTGGGACGTGGATCTAGGGTTTAAAGCAAACCTAGATCCCTACACTCAGAACCTCTATATAAGTAAAAGACTCGTTGCATTCACGTCGTGTTGAATAAATCAAAGAAAAAAGGGGTAACTATTGTATTTTTAGCCAAAAAAACCAAAACTTAAACCTCAACCGGGACATTGAGCGTCCACTTTTCAAGGCACGAAACACGTCCGTTAGTATACACAAACTCAGAATGGTTCCCTGAGAACATTATATGTTAAACCCAGACCGTGCATGGAACAAGGAACTCTTCTGGGAAAATTAAATCCACTATAGTCCGAATAAGTAATGGTAAATGAAAATAGTAGTTTTTTTCCATGATTTACCATTACTTATTCGGACTATAGTGGATTTAATTTTCCCAGAAGAGTTCCTTGTTCCATGCACGGTCTGGGTTTAACATATAATGTTCTCAGGGAACCATTCTGAGTTTGTGTATACTAAACGGACGTGTTTCGTGCCTTGAAAAGTGGACACTCAATGTCCCGGTTGAGGTTTAAGTTTTGTTTTTTTTGGCTAAAAATACAATAGTTACCCCCTTTTTTCTTTGATTTATTCAACACGACGTGAATGCAACGAGTCTTTTACTTATAGAGGTTCTGAGTGTAGGGATCTAGGTTTGCTTTAAACCCTAGATCCACGTCCCAAAGCTGGATCCTGTCTGCTTTGCAGATAGCTGGTGAGGGAAGCTATATTTATGGGATCTCTTTGCGAGAGACCCGTTGCCCACGTCGGGCTAAAATCATGAAAAAGGAAAAAAACTATGGTATTTGTCATTACCATTACTTATTCGGACTATAGTGGATTTAATTTTCCAGAAGAGTTCCTTGTTCCATGCACGGTCCTGGGTTTAACATATAATGTTCTCAGGGAACCATTCTGAGTTTGTGTATATATATATATATATATATATATATATATATATATATATAGTGTTGGGCACTAAAGCGTTAATCCAATAACAGTTAATTAACGAAGTTAACTTTTTTTAACGGACTATTAACAGAAGTTAATTTCCATTTATCAGACCAGTTAACTTCCAATAACTCGATATTTAGTCTGTTAACACGTTAACTGCGAGGAGTCATTCACGGAAGATCACCGCTCCGCGAATGAATTCAAACCACCATAACTTCAGTCTGCCAATTCCATCCTCTGCCGCAGTGGAATGGCTCTTCTCTCTCGGCAAGGACATCCTGAGGCCCAAGAGGTCAAAGACTGGCAGTTGGGCCTAACTTTGAGAAGTTGGTCTTTCTGAAGGGCAACCAGCACATTGTGTCAGTCTTTAATAAATGTGCCTAAAATTTAATTTTACCTTTCAGTTCCCACCATAATAATTCTCTGGTAAATTAAAATTTAGTGAATGGTTAGTGGTTACAAGGGTTTCAAAACATGTAATCAGTACATTTTTTATTAAAAATAAAAAAAAAGTTAAGCAAAAAAGTTGCAAAACTTGATAAAAATACAGTTAAATACCTATTTATTGTTGGATTTTGCATAAATAAACATTTTCTATGGGTTTTAAAGCTTTTTTCCTTGATTTTTTTAAATGTTAGTAAAGAAATAGTTATTGTTAATGGATTATCGTTAATTTCCGTTAACTTTGTAGTAAAATTATCGGATTATCGTTATCAGAGTTAAAAATTGGGGTTAACGGATTATCGTTATCAAAGTTAACTTTTTGGTTAACGATGCCCACCACTGCATATATATTAGTGTCTAGTGATGGGACGATTAATCGGAAACGAGAATCGGAAGAATCGAGTGTTTTTCAGGAATCGGTATCAGCATCGGAATCGTAAGAATTTGGTTACGACTTTCGATTCTTACAACGATTCTTTGTCATTTAGTGACAAAAATGAACTAATTATTAATTAAATTATCTTTTTCTTTTCAGAGTACAAATTTAATTTTCATTTGCAATTTGATTACTGATATTCTGATATTCAAGACTTAAATTTAGTATTTTTATTCATAGCAATTTATTCAATTCAAAAGAAGATTTTAATTTTTAGTATTTAATTATTTCATCTTGCAATACATGGCAACGTCAGGTCTAACCAATGAAAGCAACTATTCCATGTTTCAATATATGATGCAATACCCATAAGACACAAAACTATAGCAGCGTGACTGCAGCTATCAATCCTAGTCCAGCCTACTTAGAAACAACATACTTTAGATCCTAGATCTGCTCATAACTCATTATAGCCTCTGTAAGTATTGGAATCGGAATCGGAATCGGCATCGGGACATTTTATTGGCATCGGAATCAGCATTGATTAAAATTTAGGTATCGTCCCATCACTAATATATATATATATTAGGGTGGGGCTGTAGCCCTCCAAAATCTAAAACTTGGTCCAATCAAGCCTACCTTTGTTTTTTAGTGGGGATCCCCACCAAAGAACAAAACTGTGAAGTTTCAGCAAAATTGGACTTTATTTACCTGTGGCTGGGATAATTATGTGCTTTTTGGGGTCCGATGCGTAGACCCCATTTGGTGAAATCAATCATAACTTAAGAAGCATTGCAAAATGACAGGAAACATCAGGTTTATATACAACTTTTGAACAAACCTATGGTCTAGGGGGCTTACTTTCAGGGTTGGCAAAAACCTGGGTTTTTCACAAAAAAAACAACCCAACTGGGTTTTTGGGTTTTTGCTGGGTTGAAATTTTTTTAGAAAGGTTCGATAATTATGTAGTGCCTAATATATCTTATTTTATTAATTTATTTATCTAGTCTACAATATATATTAAAAAGACATCTTTATTTCACAGAAAATTCAGATATGAGATAATAATGACATATTAGAATTTTCTCCATTTTAATTTTATATCTTTCCTTTATTTTTTAACAGCAGATTTCAGCTTTATTTAGACCTAACTCGAATTTAAATTTTTAAGATGCCAAACTCAAAGTTATATAGAGGTGGAAGATCTAAAGCTAGCAAATGGGACGAGGTGACTATTAAGTGATCAGCCTACTAGAGTACTATGCAATTATTGCAAAGAAAGTATCACTTGAAAAATTGAGTGTGTGAAACATCATCTAAAGAAATGCAGTAAAAGAAAAGTGGAATGTTTTGAAAATGAGGCAAGAGGTATGCCGAGACTCGAATTTGGAGCATCAGTTGAAACTGATTCACTTCCTCCAACTTTGGCTTCTGGCAAAAATGATCCAAAGATTATAACAGGGCTGTGGAGTCGGTAGACCAAACCTCCGACTCCGACTCCTAGAATTTTAGAAGGGCCAACTCCGACTCCTGCCTCTAAATAATAATATAAAATATACTTTGATTATATTAACCCAGAATGGCATTTCATCACTACCAAGTGAATCATCAGGCTACTTTTTAAGCTCAATTTCTCTAAATTTAAGTCTTAATGGTTGTAGCTATGCCATTATGGCGTTTTTATTTAAGGAAAAAAAATTATTTAAGGAAAAAAAATTATTAAACCAAAAACATTACTTACAGTCTACATTAACAAAAGTAAAAATCTACTATTGTATAACTTGATATGCATATATATATATATATATATTTTTTTTTTTTTTTTGTTTCAAAGAATGACCGCTCATGGCCACCAAAAGAAAGGTGGATAGCAGAGCGAACACAGAACGAAGAGTATGGAACAACTAACGGAAATGAACAATAGACGGGGGGGGAGGAGGAGGTGGGGGGAAAAGCAAAAAGATCATAGTGGGGTCACAGCAGGTAAAGAAGTCGGGAGCGAAAGAGGAAGGAGAACAACCCGGTTATCGAAAAGTAGGAACCTTCAGACAGAAGAGCGCCAAGCCTATCACAAAGCCCAACGTTCTCCAAAAAGGGAAAATACTCTGCGCGCAGCGCAGAGTAAAGCGGACACTCCACCAGAAGGTGGGCAACTGTAAGGAGGACGTCACAATTGGGACATCGGGGCACCCGATCCCCGGCCATCAAATAGCCATGGGTCAGGTGGGTGTGGCCAATACGGAGGCGGGCCAGAGCCACCTCCTTATGGCGCGACCGATGGAAGGAAGAGGCCCAACATCCCAACTTGGGTTTAATCTTGCAAAGTTTGTTGTCCGTAGCGCCATCCCAGCGACTCTGCCACCGGGAGCGCAAAAACCTACGGAAGCCAGGGATATAATCAGAAAAAGGGAGGGACACAGGTGAAACCTGCAGTCGGCACGCGGAACGGGCAGCTCGATCGGCAGCCTCATTTCCAGCCACGTTAACATGTGCTGGGACCCAGCAAAATACCACCTCCTTGCCACCGAAAGCGACAAGAGTATGGTACAGTAGCTGGATTCGTCGGACCAGCGGGTGGACAGAGTCAAAACACTCCAGGCCATCCAGGGCACTGCGGGAATCCGAATGAATGACGAACGACCCATCCGGATGCTCCCGCACCACCTCCAGAGCGCTCAGAATGGCATAGAGCTCCGCCGTAAAAACGGAAGCCTCATCAGGGAGACGGGTACATCGGGGAGCAAGGACAGACGACTGGGGAACAGCCGCGGATCCAACGCCCCCCGACGACCTCGAACCATCCGTGAAGATCGCAACACATGCAGAGTGACACGCCGCATGCTGAAGGAAAAGAGACCGAAGCAAGGCAGAGTCCGACTCGGTCTTGCGAACGGGGCGCAACGCCCTACAGCACGCAACAGGGGTGCTCTCCCAAGGTGCAACACCACTGAAAGAGACCGGTATAACGGATGGAGGGGGAGTGCCCATACCATCAAGGAGGGAGGTCACCGTGTCGGTGAAATACCAACCCCCATCCCGGCAGAACGCCCTCTCAACCACCTGAAACAGAGGAGAGGTGGGAAGACGGAGGATCCGGAGATAGTGTTTAGCAACGAGGAACGACCTCCGATCCTCCAAGGGAGGGATGTCGCACTCCACCTGCAGACTATCAACCGGAGAGGAGCGGAAGCGCCAGATGACATGCGCAGTCCTCTAGAGAGGACCGGATCCAGTATCCGAAGGGCCGTGCGGGAGGCGGAGCCATACACCACACTCCCATAGTCTAATTTGGACTGTACCAGGGACACGTACAAACGGAGGAGCGTCCGCCTATCCGCGCCCCATGTAGTATGCGACAGATGCCCCAGCAAATCCAGGGTACGTCTCGCGGACTCGCGCAGCCGGCGAAGGTGGGGAACCCAGCTCAAACGGCTGTCGAAAACCATACCCAAGAAGAGTACTGATGAAACGAGGGCCAGAGGCTGACCCCCGAGTGTAAGGTTAAAGGCCGGGATGGCGCCGGATCCCCGTCTCCTCGACGGAAGGAAGGCCACACACGAAGTCTTCGGAGAAGACAACGTAAGGCCCACCGACGACGCCCAGCGTTCAACCCGATTGACCGCGAGTTGGACTTGCCTCTCCACGAGGGGGGGACTCGTCCCCGCGGCATAGACAGCCAGATCATCTGCATAGATGGAACAGCGCACGAGGGCGGAAGAGCTCCCGGTAGCGCAGACATAACTAGGTTGAAGCATGAGACGCTCAACACACCCCTGGGGCACCCCCTCCTCCTGAACATACAGGGCAGATAGGGCCGCCCCATTACGGACGCGGAAAGTGCGACGGCAGAGGAAGTTGCGAAGAAACGTGGGCAAAAAGCCACAAAACCAAGAGACTTCAAACGGTCCATGACCACTCCCCGACGGGTCGTGTCATAGGCCTTTTGGACGTCAAAAAAGACGGCCAGAACAAGATTCCGGCGGGAAAATGCCTCCCGTACATCATGGCCAAGGAGGAGAAGGGGGTCCAGAGTACCCCGAAATCGACGAAAACCATACTGGGTCGGGGGGCATAACCCAAGCGACTCCAGTGTAAAGGAAAGTCAGACGGCCACCATCTTTTCGAGGAGCTTGCATAAGCAGCTCGTCAAAGCAATAGGCCGATAGCTCGCCACCTCCGCCGGATCCTTCCCCGGCTTAGGTATCGGGACCACAATCGCCTCCCTCCAACGGGAAGGGAACGACCCCTCAACCCACATCCGGTTGAAAAGATCCAGCAAGAAGTGCAGGGCCATCGGGTGCAGATTCCGAAGAAAGTCATACGGAATGTCATCAGGGCCAGGAGCGGAAGAACGACGGGTTGCCAAAGCAGCCCGAAGTTCCCGCATCGGAAAGAGATGGTTATAGGGCTCGTTCCCAGGGGGCGGGAACGTGACCTCCGATAAAGGGCGATTCGCAGCCGAAGGCGAACGGGAAACCGCAGCAAAAGCACCAGCCAGCCGATCAGCCACAGCAGCAGGATCCGAAAGGAAGCCGTCCCCGTCCCGAAGGACAGGGCGACTAGCAGGGACCGGCCTCCCCTCGATACTACGTACCTTCCGCCACACAGCAGCAGAAGGGGTAGATGAGGAGATGCCGGACACAAAAGCACGCCAAGAGGCCCGACGGGCCAACTTGAGAGTCCGGCGGGCGAAAGCCTTCGCCCGCCGCATCTCAATCAAGTGGCCCGCGCGCCGGGTGCGGTGGAAGTGGCGCGTTGCCCTCTTCCTCTCGCACACCGCCTGGTGACATGCTGGAGTCCACCACGGGACGCTACGAGTCCGCGGGTTACCGGAAGAACGAGGAATACAGTCTTCCGCGACGCCCATCACCACCCGCTCGAAGAACTCCAAGCTCTCATCCACCGAGCCAAAGCTCAACACCGAACGGACAATGACGGAACGAGCTCTGAAAGATGGCCAGTCAGCCCGCGCAAGGCACCACCTCGGTCGAGACGAAACGCCCGGCTGCGGACCGACCGGCTCAAGACAGACTGGGTAATGATCACTGCCATAAGAGTCCCCCAACACCTTCCACGAAAAATCGAGTAAGGCATCGAGGGACACCAAGGAGAGATCAATACAGGTAAATGAACCCGTGGGTTCGTGGAAGTAAGTAGGTTCACCGGAATTGAGACACGCAAAGGAAAGTTCCTCCATTAAGGAGAGTAAAATCCCAGCAACATTAGTCGACCGAACATCTCCCAAGCCGGGTCGCGACTGTTAAAGTCCCCGAGGAGGAGAAACGGTCGGGGTAGTTGCAGCACCAATTCGCGAACCGCGTCGCGAGAAGGAGGGTCATGAGGAGGAATATAAACCGAGCAGGCAGTGTACTGGCGATCTAAAAAGAGCCGCACAGCCACAGCCTGCAAGGAAGTGCGAAGAGGCACACCACGCGATGGTAATGAATGATGCACGTAAATCGCCGCACCCCGCCGGCGTGTGCGCTCATCCGGGTGCAAGGGAAACCAACATATCCAGAGAGACGAGGGAGTCCCCGCGCAGCCAGGATAGTCTCCTGGAGACAAACACAGGAAGGCCGCTCGCTCTCCAGCAGGGAGGCAAGGTTCTCCCAGTTAGCTAAAAGCCCCCTACAGTTCCAATGCAAGATGGAACTGTAAGGGGAAGCGGCATTATAAGAGGCAGAGAAAACAGCGAAATAGCCACGGACCAAGCTGAGCAGCAAACTCAACGGTCCGTAACCAGGGACGGAATCAGTTTCCCCGACTCACCCAGAACTGGGGGGGTAGGGGCCACCGACTCCGCATCTGCTGCACCCATAGTAGGACGAGAAGTGGAGAGTAGAACAGGGAGGTCAGAGGGGGGCTCTCCCGGCGGGGGGAGACGACGAGTCGGGCCCAGCCGAAACCCCCAACTCCCCACAAGAGGGGGACCGGGGGGAACCAGCTGTTCGAGGGCTCGTCAAACCAGACAAGCACTGACGGGGGGGAGAGGAAAGGTCGACCACAAGTGGGAGAGGTAGATCCAGGGGAGAGACCCGACCACTCTCAGCAGGAGCCGGAGAGAGAGAGACTCCATGAAGGAGGGCCAGGCCCCTCTCGACCGGGTCTATCATGGGAACAGAGTCAGTAATCGGGGTGTCATGGGGCAATGCACCTCGACCGACACCCGGACACTGGTCGGGGCACCGGGAGGTGACGCCCCACCAGCGCTCCGTATAGGGGGGGGGGGGGGAAGTCCGAGCAGATCAGGAACAGCGCGCCGCTTCCCCTCCGGTAGACGGGGAAGAAGGGGAAGAAGGGGAAGCAAGGCGAGCAGCAATCAGGGTCGGGTCGGTAGGACTCCGACCACGGCGACGCTTCCTCCTCTCCTTCGGGGCATCCCCTCCCCACCCGAGAGACGAGTAGGCAAGGATCCAGACCCCAAGGCCGGACGGGGAGAAGGGGCACTTGTAGGCAGGGAAGCAGATGGGATGTCAGAAAGTGAGACAGAGGAACAAGAAGGACCCGCGGCGCCAGGAGGACCACCAACCCCCGGGACTTCCAGGGGGGCACCACTCCAGTAGACGCCGGGGTAGCACGGAGGGGCCCGAGGGCCCGCCAGGGCCAAGAGCCGCAGCGTAGGACAACCCCCGCCGCGGCTCCCGGTCACGGATCTTATCGCGCGCCTCCCGCGCACTAAGGAATTCGGTAGTCCTTAAGGACCGCACCTCAAATTCAAACTTGAAAACGGGACAGTCCCGGGAAGAGGAAGGGTGGGCCCCCGAACAGTTTGAGCAACGCGGGGGCTTCGTGCACGGGGTAGGGTGCGCAGGCCCACCGCAGCGGACACATAGCTTACCCTCGGCGGCACGCAGAGCTAACATGGCCGAACCGGTTGCAGCCAAAGCAGCGAACCGGGTCAGGCACATATGGTCGCACCGAAAACTCACACGACCGGCGATCACCCATGCCCCAGAACACCTGGGCCGGAGGCACAAGGGAGTCAAAGGTCAGGAGCAGACGAGCGGACGGGTAAGAGCACCATCCCGGCGCGACGAAAAGCGGAAGACCTTCGTTACCCCCTGGGGGGCAAGATCCTCCTGCAACTCGCCAACCGGGATTGACAGCAGACGGGAAGCGAAAATGGTGCCTTGACAGCTATTCAATTGCGGATGGGGAGTCACAGAAACTCTGCAACCCAAGACATCCTGCAACTGTAGAAGGGACCCAGTCACCCCCGAAGAACGGGACTTCAAAAGAAGAGACCCATCCCTCAGAGGGCGGATATCATAACGACAGGGAACCCCTATCGTCTTAAGGCGCTGAACACCCGTTCCGAGTTGCCCGGAAGGGAGCCAGCGGAAGGGCGGAGAACAAGGAACCTGTCCACTGGACAGAAATTGACAGCAGAGACAGGTCCATGTGTAACGGTAACCGAGATGGGCGAGAGAACAAGGGCCGCGAAGACCCCGCCCTACGGCCACCACGAGTCCGGCCACGAGAGCCAGACACCGCAGAGGACGAGAGGGGGCCATACGGCTTGAGGGTCAATCCAGCGAGGCAGAGGCCGCTGAACGACCAGAAGTAGTAGTCTGATCCAAATCCAAGGGCGGGCCAGAGTCGTCAACAAGAGGGGAGTGAAGTTTAGTAATAGAACCCATAAACAGTATTTTTACAAAAAACGGCAGCCTCGGACCCAAGGCGATGCACCAGCCGCCGCTGCATCCTTCAAAGCGCAGGCCCCAACGTCCCGGGTAGCCCGCCCCCAACCTAACTGTCGTTTTAAAACAGCCGATTGGCACTACGGAGATTTGTCCGTTCAGGGCCAAGCAAAGACCCAATCCAGACGCAGCAGCGGTCCGGGCGCCCAAACCGTCCCCGGAGCACGGCTCAGCCACGGAGCGATGCCCCCCGCGGGTGCACCTGATGACCCCAAGACTGCAAATACAAACAGGGGGGGGGGGGGGATACTACGATTGACAGAGGCACAGGACCGAGTCAAGACCAAAGAAATTCCGGGAGAAACGGAAAAAAGGGGGAGCAAAAAGAAAAGAAAAGGGGGTGGAAGAAAAGGGGAAAAAAAAAAAAAAAAAAAAAAAAAACGCAACTAGGTAACTCTTCGCCCAACCCCGCGAGGAGTTGAGGAAACTCAACAACCCACGAGGTGTACGAGCCCCCTCGGCCCGGCAAGCCGGAGTACCTAATCGAGGGGGTATATTATATATATCTATATATTTTTTTTTTTTTTTTTTTTTTTAGTTCAGAAGAACCGATTCGCTCTATTTAAAGGGATATCTCAGCGGAAAACAAGAAGGAAAGACAGAGGAAAAAGAAAGGGTGGAGGGGACAGTCGAAGTGGAAAAAGACCAAGGACTGCAGGTCGAGCCCCATCATCCTTGGGTGCTAGGGCCGGGGGGCGCACGTGAAACCTCCAGGAACAAGCACGTACAAACGAGCACAAAGAGCACTCAAGAGCACGAGCTTAGAACCCCCTTGCGGGTAATATATATATATATATATACCCGCAAGGGGGTTCTAAGCTCGTGCTCTTGAGTGCTCTTTGTGCTCGTTTGTACGTGCTTGTTCCTGGAGGTTTCACGTGCGCCCTCCCGCCCTAGCACCAAGGATGATGGGCTCGACCCTGCAGTCCTTGGTCTTTTTCCACTTCGACTGTCCCCTCCACCCTTTCTTTTTCCTCGTCTTTCCTTCTTGTTTTTCCTCTGAGATATGCCCTTTAAATGAGGCGAATCGGTTCTCCTGAACTAAAAAAAAAAAAAAATATATATATATACAGTGCATCCCAAAAAAATGTATACACACTTTAAATAATTATAAAGGCAGTGTTTATTAAAATATTTCATTTTCAAAATGTAATAGAATCTACAGACATTATTTAATTGTTTTGTCAATGCCTGTTTTTCAAACTGACGTCCGTTCTGGTCCAGGCACTGCTGATAACGCGAAGCAATGGAATCACAAACATCACGAAATATTTTGTTTGGTATTTGTGTGCATTCTCGTTCAATGGCTGCTCTCAATTCAGCGACTGTTGCAGGTTTTTATAGCGTAGACTTTGTCTTTTAAGTATCCCCATAAAAAAAAGTCTAGTGGTGTGAGGTCTGGTGAACGCAGAGGGTATTCTACGAAACCCCTTCATCCAATCCACATCCACATCGTGCCAAGTACCACTCGCAATACTCCACTCTTCGGTCCGGATCATCTTCATTAATAGCATGGACTAATCTTGGAATGTAACTTTTCCATTGACAGCGCTTCAAAATGCGTTGACAGACGATTCTGAAATTCCTACCTCACGACTCGCTTGCCGCACAGATTTTCTTGGACTTTGGTGATACGTTTCCAGTACTCTTTCTTGCTTTGTGGGGCTTGTCAATGTCCGTGGTCTTCTGGAATGCTTCTTGTGGACATTCTGAACATTTCCATCGGCTTCAAACTTATCTCTAATTCGAGTGATGGTAAGTCGCGTTGGGTGGATCTGTTTGAAACTCCTTCCTAACTGTCTTTGCACTTCAACTGCGTTTTCACACTTCCAGTAGCAGTTTAGAATGAATTTTCCTTTGTTCAAAGCTTAGTCTGGACTGCCATTATTAATTCTAATGGGGTTTAACTTGGAAAGAAAGAAACATCAATTGAGCTATCAGCTGTTAAAGTGTGTATACATTTTTTTTTGGGATGCCCTGTATATATATATATATATATATATATTATATAGTGTGTGTGTAATTTATTTGCTAAGATCAAAGTGAAAACTTAAATAGCTGCATGACAAAAAAAAATAATAATAAAATTCCATTACACAAATAAATATAGCTAATCAAAACATGTTGGTACATGTTTACAACCATAACGATTGAGCAATTGTAAATTAAAAAGGAGTCGGTCCATTTTTACCGACACCGACTCCTCTAGCAATGAATTTACTTCCGACTCCGACTCCACAGCCCTGGATTATAAGTGAAAATATGCCTGAAATGAGTGACACCAGTGCAGGTTCTTCATCATCCACATTCTGTCATTCAACACCAATAAAGCATAAAAGGCAAAGATCAATTACACCATTTGTGGTAAGAATGACTGTGGACCAAAAGGAAGAATTAGATTTACAAGTTGCAAGGTTCTTTTTTTCAGCTAACATACCCTTCAACATTTTAGAAAACAAAGAATTTATAAAATTAATCAAAGGTCTAAGATCAGGATATGAACCACCAAACAGGAAAAGGTTGGCATCTGATCTGTTAATAAAAGTTAATCATGAAGTTATCCATGAAATGAAGAATGACCTTAATCTTGATGATTGTACCATTACCCTTATACAAGATGGCTGGAGTTCAGTAGGTAGGTAATGATCCTATTATTGTGCACAGTATTCATAATGGAAAAAAGCCATATCTGATTTCAGCAGTAGATGCTGAAAGTACAAGAAAGACAGCAGAATATTGTGCACAATTAGCTAGAGAAGCAATAACAAAAACTAAAGAAATATATGGCATTGATGTAAGTATAACTATTTTATAGGTACATTTTATTTTAGTTATAAACTGAATGTAATTCTCCACCTTGGTATATTCAAATGCTCAGTTCCTTATGACATTTTATTTTCAGGTATTTGCTATATGCACTGATAGCGAAAACAAAATGATAAGAATGAGAGAAATTCTTGAGGAGGACAACTACACTTATTACTTATGGCTGTTCAGCACACCATCTAAACTTGGTAGAAAAAGATGTCTCCCCAAAATCAGTTCTCAAGCATGTTGTAGAAATTAGCAAATATTTCTGAAACCATCACCAACCTCATGTAAGCTAAAAACAAATCCAATAAATTAGCTACTGTCAGCTTTACTTTTATGCATTAGCACTGTCACCAGTGTGAATCCTAATTCATGACTTATAAATAAGTTGCATAGGCTATTTATTTATGCTGTCAAATCCGCAATATTTGTAATAAAAATTTATATTTTAGGGTTGGTTAATGAGAAGGAGGTATGATGCCGCAACTACCAAATGAAACCAGATGGAATTCTCAGTTTAGAATGCATAAAAACCTATTTGTCAAATTACTCTCTATATAAGAATAAGGGAGAGCATATTGAAGACATTGATCACATCAGAAAATTGATAGATAATTTATCTATATGGAGAGAGGCACTCAATTTACAGTCAACTCTTACTTGTTGGAAATGCTCAAGATAAGGTGTGTTTATATTATGCAGTTAAAATTACTTAACTTTAAATACCAATATTAATTTCAAGATATTTTATAGACTTATAGTGCACATTTTATGTATAGAATCCTGTACTAAAGCACTACTAATAAATAATTAAAATACACTTCATTTTATACGTGTTGTAACTTGTAACACCAAAAAATAAATTCTAACAATGCATAATTCTAAATGTTTACAGATGTTTTCATTCAGCCATATATAACTTTATAGTGTTTTTATTTTTTTGTTACAGTTGCAGGCTGATAATACAACATTATCTGATGATGTTGAAATTTGGCTCAATTTAATCCAAGATGAAAAATTAGCTCCATACAAAGGTATTATTAAGAGATTTAAAAAAGCTATGGAGCCATGTCATCTTTTGGCAAATATAACTGACCCAAAGTATGAAGGTAAATAGGACCTAAATGCTTAACTACTATCAATATATAAAACATAGGTAACTCAACTGTATGGGCAGAAGAGTTTTCTCTAATCTGAATCAAATCATCTGGCATTGCCATATTAGATAACAATTAGCATAAATTAGATACCATAACAAATTATATAATCTATATTATTAGCTTTATTTTTGTTTCCACACAGTTCTATTATTTTTCAGGACAAAAACTGAATAGAGTTCAAGAGGAAGAGGCTGAAGAATGGCTGATTGAAATAAATTCAGAATACATGGCAGGATATTATGCATTCCGCTTAAAAGACGCACTAATTTTTCCTCCTTATTTATTCAAAGATAGTATAGTGAGCTCTACATCAGCTAGTAATTGGTGGGGGAAAAAAAAAAAAAAAAAAAAAAGAGAGACCAGGTTACCATTAGGTTTTGCTAAATTTATGAGATCTATTCATAGTTGTCCAGCCAGTTCCGGATCATTGGAAAGATTTTTCAACGTTTGGCTTGGTATGGAGTAAAATGTGAAATAGGTTAGGGAAAGAAAAGGCAGAAATGTTGGTTTGAATCTACCGCCACCTAAGGTCAAAAGATGCTGAACATACTGATCAATAATCAATATTAGGTACCATTTAAATTATTTAAATTATAAAGCTGAAAAGAAACATGATTTATTTTTAGATATAGGTAGCCAATTAGAAGATAGATAAATTAGATATAAGGTTCATAATGAAACATGTCAAATAAATAGTTTCTGGAAATTTTAGTTTATACTGGCCTTATCACATTAATTATAGTTTATAGTTGTTAATATATAAGACTGCATAACCATATTATAAAAAAATGCCAAGTTAAAAATAAGTTTGAGAAGTAAATTGATGTGGGTTTTTGCTGGATTTTTGGTCACCAAACTTGCTTACTTTGAGTTATAGGCTTAAAACTACTTTTTTGTGATTTCATAGGCAGGTTTCAGCTAGGTAACCCCACTTGAATGACACACACTTATTTTTGTATATTTTTGTGAACAATTATAACAAGTGCAGTGGTTATTAGCCACTGCTTAATTATTTACTATTTACAGGTGACAGGAATATGGTTTTAAATTTTTTTTCAGGAAGTTATGACAATATGACATCAACGACTGCAACAAGGAACTCCAACAATACTACATTCGTATTCCAAGAAAAGATAACTGATGATGATCAAGAGATTAATGGATCATGCCTTCCAACAGAAAAACAGGTGTTAATGTGTTTCCTTTCATTCAAAGATAGCCTGCGAGCAGAGGATGACACCAAGCAGATGCCCATTGTCAGAAGAGCTGCATTGAAGGTAGTTGGGAAAGTCCTACCTCATTACAACAAAGTGGGTATGCCAACAATCCAGGAGCACAAAATGGCCAAAAAGATTGAAGGTTTGTTTGAGAAATACAAAAAAATGTTGAAGATCAATGCCAAAGAAAGACAAGATGCCAACTGCCCAAGACTAGTGAGATTTAAAGCTGATCTTCAGAAAACAATGGTGTTTTGGCCACAGTCAACAGTCAACAGTCAACAGTCAAATTTAGAACAGAGAAGAGACAGACCAGGGATAAAAAAAGAGGAGTGGGAGGCATTACAGGAAGATATTGACTTCCTGCAAAGTATGATGACTTGCAGAACTGCATCATACTCTGGTAGAGACAAGGTATACAAGGCAATTGTGGAGTCAAGGAACAAGAAGCGCAAGTGGAGCAGATCATCTCATGAAGCAGATAATCAACAGCATGATTTGGATGCAGAGAGTGGCTGTGTTAGTGAAGAGCAATGTTCCCTCTAAGGTGTGCGCGTGTGCGCATGCACACACGTTATGAAACCCACGCACACAGCAAAATAAAATGCGCACAGGCTCAAGCGTATCATGAGTCACGACAGTAAATGAAGTAATTTTAAAAAATTTAGTTTAATGAATTCTACAAAGAACAAATTAAGAAACCGCTTGAAAGAAAATCATTTGGACATGCTCATGCGAATTAAAAGTTACCTGAATGATGACGGATGTATTAATCTTCAGAGTTTATTTGGAATGGGCAAATGCTAAAGATCGTAGGGAGAAATCATAATCATACTTAAATGAAAGGCACTTTCATTTAATGTTATTTTGATTACATTTTATTTTATTGAATTTTATTATTTTTTATTTTATTCCTATTTTGTGAATGGATAAAATCATGTATTAATCTTGATAGTCTATTTTAAATTGCTAAATGCTAAAAATTGTTTTGAGAAATGATAACTAAAATAGTCATTTTCAATGAATGTTATTTTTATTTTATTTCTTTATTTTAATTTTATTTTATTCATATTTTCAGAATGGATAAAATGTTTTCTTTTTTAAGAATATAAGGGGTTCCAAAAAACCTTAGCCCCCCCATTTGCAGCTTACATGTTTACTTATATTGAAATAGTTTTTAGTGATTATAAAAATATATAAAATTCTTTATTTGTTGCAGGTATTAAAATTACTCTAGCTGATAAAGTGATAATATAATGGCTTCTCAATTAATTGGTGATTCGGAGAGGCAACGTGTGATAGATCGCATACGAGCAATAACATTTCAGGAAGCTCGTGATGCTGGAGCCACCTTTATAACACGTTCATGGGTTGCCAAAAAGTTGCGAAGAAGTGAGGACTTCGTCAAAAGAAATTGGAATAAAACTTTGGATGAATATGAAATGGATACAACCAAATCTGGGCGCCCAAATTTGCCACACTCAGGAAACAAAGGACATCATTGAAAGCAGTACGCGTAAGCGGAAAAACAGCCATGCTAAACTAACTTTAAGGTTTATTGGAGCCCGTATAATGTTGTAAACAGTTTTTTAATATCCATTTAATAGTACCTTAATGATGAAGCTATCACCTTATGGAAATAATATTTGTGAAGTATTTGTGCACAATTTTTCACCATGAATTGAAATGTATGCACAATGAAAATTTCTTGCGCACACGGACTAAAAAAAATTAGAGGGAACATTGGTGAAGAGGATACCAAAGAAGGCCTCAAAGAAGCAGGAGGAGCTGAATCATCTCCATCCCAGAGTGCATGGAAGCATTGCAGAACCAAGAGTGGCGTAGACATCCATGTCCCCCCTGACATACTGAAGAACAAGCTGCTGCAGTCTACAGCCATAAGGAACAAAACTTCACCAACAACACTGTCAGCTATCATCCACTCCATCTCAGCTTGTAATCGTGGTGACACATCTGGAGTTTACTTGCACCACACACAAGCATACAGGTTAGTCTAGACCAGTGATGCACAAACCCTGGCCCGCGGGCCAAACGTGGCCCCCATAAGTCTTTTCAATTCACATTTTTCACATGAAAAGGGTAGCTACCCAAAGAAAAATCTGAAATATTACCCCTGGTTATAAAAATGCATATTTATAAAAAATAGAATATCTATATATCTGGCCCCCACATATAAAACAGATGGTTGGTTTGGCCCTCACATCAAAAACGTTTGTGCACCACTGGTCTAGACTCTAGAGTGTTGCACTAAAATGTTTATACAATTCATCATTCAATACTGATTATGTGGTAGTTCCAAAAAATCTGACATGTTACATTACTGTACAGTGCATAATTATGTATCCAAGTCTTTGAACAATTTCTTTCCTCTGATACTCATTACAAACCAATTCTCTCAATACCTATTGTCCATTTGTCAAGCACTAACCAAATAGTAACTATATCAGTGAGGTACCTACATGGAAATTCAATATACTGACAAGTTTTAGCTGGGCTGTTTCAAGCATTGATCCTTGATATGCTTTCCAGGTATCACATAGCTGCTGGCAAGAACATCAATGACAGATTCTGGAACAGTGGCAGCTGCCAACCATCAGAGCTCTACATTGGGATGGCAAACTCATGCAAAGCTTGGTCACAAAATATGACATCATTGAGCAATTGCCAGTTCTGGTCTCAGGTACGTAAGCAACTCATTGTTAACTAGAACTTTGTATTGTTGCAATTTGCTGGAAAAAACAAACTGTTTAGCAATTATAGTTGAAACAATAAATCAGCCTTGAAAATCTATTCAAATTCAATGATCTTTGTGAACCACTATTTAATATACCTCCTTCACAAGCCAACAACAAGGTGATCTTATGTACCTAAATACCCAGTTACCAGGGCTGTGGAGTCGGAGTCAGAGTCGTGGAGTCGGTCAATTTTGAGTGGAGTCAGAGTCGGAAGTGCATAGTTGGATGGAGTTGGTGCAAATCCTTCAATTATAACCATAGCAGCCTAGGCCTAGCTCAATTTTATGAATAAAATAAAAATAGATTTAACCGTGTGTTTTAATATATAATATATAAATAATATACAGGGTGTACATAAAGTCAGGATCTATTTTTGTGAAGCACTTGGAAATTATATGGAATTCAATCAAAATGATAAAGTGGTAACATTTATTAAATAATTAAGAGTAGAATTCAACGTGATGCCCATCAGTATCCCTGCACAGCTCAAATTGTTCCACAGCATTTCTAAACACATTCTGGAGCATTTGCGGGGTTATGTTATCTGCAGCAGTTCGTATACGTAAGTTTTCAAGACTCGTAATCTTTGTCTGATAGACATGCGATTTGATAAAGCCCCATGCAAAGAAATCTAAAGGGGTTAAATCTGGTGATCTCGCTGGCCAAGGTCTGTTGCTTCCGCATCCAATCCAGCGATTTGGAAAATGTCCATTTAGATAATCCTGAACAATTTTGGCATAGTGACAAGGAGCACCATCATGTTGATAGACGATGGTACTAACAATCCTATCCCCAATCAGCTGAGGTTCAAGGAATTGCTGCAACATGTCCAGATAAATAAGCCCCATAACTGTAGCTTCAGCAAAGAAAAAAGGACCATAAACCTTAGATTTTGTTAAACCCATCCAGACATTAACTTTAGGTGAGTCTCTCTCCCAATTTTGGACGAAATCATTCGGTCTTTCATCTGCCCAAATTCGACAGTTATGGCGATTTACTTTTCCACACGTATGGAAAGTGGCTTCATCACTAAAGAGAATGTTGTCCATTAAATTATCACTCCAGATTTGTTCTACGAGATCAGCACACACAGCACTTCGTCGAGGGAAATCTTCATGTAAATCATGTAAAACCTGCAAATGATAGCTTTTCTTCTGCAAATTAACTCAGAATTTTGTGCACAGATGACGTCGGGAGGCCAATTCTGTGTGATGCAGCATGAACAGACATACGTGGCTCCTCAGTGATAATTCCGCGTACTGCATTCACGGTAAGATCTGACATACACAGTCATCCTGATCTTGCTTCATCATTTACAGATCCCATTCTTTTAAATTTGTTCACCAATTTTTGTATTGTCTTGTCTATTGGCCCCGGCTTATGAAATCTCCTCCTAAACTTCTCTCTGATGTCATTGTATTTCTTTCCCACGATTCGCCAAATTACTATTGCCACACGCTCTTCTGTATTCATTCTAAGGGCTTCTGAAAAGAAAAATAGAAAAAATAATTATTTCACAAAAATAGATCCTGACTTTATGTACACCCTGTATAATATATAAATATATAAATATAAATATATAAATATAGTTGCTTATAATTAATAAAGATTATAATTAATTAATTAACATAATTAATAATAAGGAAATTTAAAAATTTGTACTAGCAACCCTAAATCTTGATTTTTAGATTTCAATTTGATAATTTTGATAAGCATCACTGAAAGAAGATTTAATGGAAGCAATCCTTTTTTTAAGAACAAATTCAGTTTAGGTTAGTACATTTTGTTACGGATGTTTATAATAATACAAAAACATCTTATTAATTTGCTAAACCAATAATAATCTTATTTTGTTTAAGCTTCAATCAGTTTGTATGTTGGGATTTATTGTAATTTTTTAATAAAAAGAAAAAAAGGCATTAAGGCATAGTTATAGCCACTAAGTAACCTGATGAGTCATGTGGTGGTGACGAAATGCCTTGTTTATGAATCTCCATTGGCCTAATAAAGCTAATCGTAATCAATTTGGCCTTAACATTCCATCGGAGTCAGAGTTGGAATTATGCAAGTCAGATTTCTGGAGTCGGAGTTGGAATGTTAAAATTTTTGGAGTCGGAGTCGGCAAATTTTATCACCAACTCCACAGCCCTGCCAGTTACCCACCAAATTTTGTGACTATTCCGTGTCCTTACGTGCACATAGAATTTACCCAGTTGACTTACTCCTAGGAGACGTTGGTGTGAAGCTGCTGTGTTCCAGCCCTACCCACTAAAAGCAACCAGTCTATGGGGGACCTGATCTGAGGTGCAACCTGTGAATTGCTGAGTGAATGGGGATGTAGCAACTGCATTCGTGCCATGGTGTTTGACACCACTGCAGCCAATACAGGTGATTGATGATTTCCCAATTCTTTTGTACATCTTTTTTGGATTTTCTACTGCTAATTCTATAACTTTAGTGTTACAATGTTACACTGTTATTAACCCCTCTCTTAAAACCTTTCTCCATTTCAAGGCATATAACTGCTGCATGTGTAGCTGTTCAGACAAGGTTAGCTGTTCAGACAAGTTGCTGTGGTTGGCTTATCATCATGTTGGGGAAGTCATCCTGTCACATGGTTGGGATGGTTTGCAAATCAAAATTTCAATCAGCCCTGACATTCAGCTCTTCAAAAGGTTCAGGGATAACTATGGATCACTCACATCCAAAGATCTATCAGATGTTGTCTTTCTGAATTTTGAGGATGATACCTCAGAAATAACCAATGCCATATCATCGATGCTATCAACTGACAATTTGTGCTACAGGGGAGACTACAGAGAGCTGCTCATCCTTGCCTCTCTCACTCTGTCAAGGAACACTAGTAGCTTTATATTTCAAAGTCCTGGTGCTCTCCACAAAGCCAGGTGGATGGCAAAGCTCCTTTATACCATTAAAATGGTTTTGCTCTCCAAGATGATCAAGAGAGAGCTCCCCAAAGGGAGAGTCTTTGCATCAGGACAAGTTGACAAATTGGTGAGGTTTGTGAAGTTTGTACTGCTTGTATACATCCCTTGGTGGATGGAATGCCCCTCACCTAGCAACGCACCAGTCAATGACCTCAATCTCCCGCAGAAAATCATGAGGTATCCTGACAAAGAGATACAACAGTCAAGTACCAAGGCCATAAAAAAAACCAACTGTGGTATCTCTCAGAGGAATTGGTGCCTCTGGCACTTTTCTCCCACAGAGTCTCAGACTGAGAGCTACTCAAGCTCCAACTGAGGACATCAACAGGACCAACAGATACTTCATGAAACAGTTTGGAATGGGCTATGGAAACTCCAAATTCCCTCCTGTAACTTTGACACCATTACAGCTGGCTGAGTATGCAGGGTCCAACTTGTGGGGTTTTTTTTCAATCTGCTTGGACTGGCCACATCATTTTTGGACCTGCCTCTCCACCAGTGGTCTGAGCATCCATCATACCAAGCTGCTCTAAAAGTGATTGAAAATCTCATAGTAGTGAATGAGTGTGGAGAGAGGGGTCAAACTTGGGAGCGACTTTCTGTCTGCAGCAAAGATTGAGGACAGGTATCAGAATGTGCTACAGGTCGTAGAAAATGACAGGAAGTGTCCCAGATCAGAGAAAATGGCACAATACTCAAGAAATGTGGTTCTTGAGTTTGCGATTTTTTTTGTATACTTTACTACATAGTGTATATGCATAATAAACATTCTACAATTCAGTAGAACTGTTTTTATTGATTTCTTGGGAAGTGAATTTTCGCAAGTTGACATGCAATGATGGTACAATGGGTTTTTTGGCTATAACTCAAAAAGTAAGTCCCCTCGACCATATGTTTGTTCAAAAGTCGTATATAAACGATGTTTCCAGTCATTTTGCACCCAAAATGACCTTCCTAGGTGCAATGGTTCTCGAGTTATGATCAATTTCACTAAATGGGGTCTACCCATAAACCCCAAAAAGCACATAATTGTCCCAGCCACAGGTAAATAAAGTCCAATTTTGCTGACACTTCAGTTTTGTTATTTGGGGAGGATTCCCACTAGAAAAAAAAGGTAGGCTTCATTGGACATGGTAAGGGCTACAGCCTTGCCCTAATATTATATATATATATATACGTATATAATATATATATATACATATATATATATATATATATATAATATTTAGGAGAAATCCAATGATAAGGAGGAATGTAAATGCCATGAAAAGTCTTCTTTAATGCGCAACATTTCGAGCAATACGCTCATCATCAGGCTAGATAATAACAATATGAAATTAGAATCAATAAATAAATGTGAACAAGACAAAATAATTTCTATAAAACCTATTCATTAAAAGCAAATTTTAAAAAGACTAAAAAAGAGGGTTAAATTCAAAGTTATAAAAAATTTACATATAAAATTACAAGAATTTTAAAAAACTATTTTTAAATTATATATAGTAAATTTGAAATTAGTACACTGGAATAATTAACACTAATACAATGGAATAATTAACACTACGAACCTTTCAATGCTGGTTCCGAGGCACGAGTAATTTAAAACAAAACAGGAAACAAGCTATGGGTTGGGCGGTTGGAGAGTTATAAGTTAGGGGAGGGGGGATTATAAAAAATTGGGGAGGGGGGAGGGGAGTTGGGGAGGGGGGATTCTAAAAAATTTAGAGGGACAGCTGAGGAATCCACGTTTAGAGAAGGGGTCAATGTTTTAATATAAAGAGATTCCAAAATTCTGAGTGAGTTAGGACAAGAATTACAACCGAGAATTTTAAAATTATCTAACGTGACATCAGTTTTACATTTTAATGATTTTATACTATGTTCCCGAATACTAGAGGCTTCTTTTTTATTTAAAATTTTACCTGTTCGGCAACTTATTCCCATATGCGAATAAAATCTAGCCCTGAGGGAGCGCATGGTGCTGCCAATATAAGTACCAAGGAGACACCTTGGGCAGGTAAATAAATATACAACACCGCTATGCAACGAATCAGGAGTTCGATCCTTTGCTGAGAAAAACTACCTAAAGACATTTTGTTAATAAATATAATGCGAAAATCATATGATAAAAAATTTTTCTTAACAACTTTGTAAATTTAAGTTTAAATTCTTTATTCATGGGACCCATTTCAGGTACCAGGAAATATTTTATATCTTTAGGCACTGAAATACAGGGAAGTTGAGGGCTATAAACATTATTTAAGAAAGATCTTATTAGTTTATCTACATATTGAACAGGAAAACTATTATTGGTAAAATATGATCTTAAATTATTAAATTCATCGTTTAGTAAGGTAAAACTAGAGGTCAAATTATATCCTCTGAACAAGAGTGTTTTAATACACGACATCTTATAGTTAAAATCAGTAAAACTAAAGAAATTCATGCCCAAACCAGTAAAAGTGGGTTTCCTGTAAACTGATGTAGTAATAGAATCACCTTTTTTCGAAATTAAAAGATCTAAAAAGGGAAGGGAGCCATTTTTCTCAGTTTCCATTGTATAAGTTATATTGGGGTGCAGAGAATTTAAGAAGTTAAAAAATTGTTGCGCTTGTACAGCATTATCAAAAACAGCTATCGAGTCATCAACGAAGCGTCGATAGAAAATTGGTTTACAATGGGTGGGAGATTGTCTAAAAATTACACTTTCTAAATGAGTCATAAAAAAATCAGCTGATAAAGGTCCGACGGGTGATCCCATCCCATCCCAACACCATCAATTTCTTGGTAAACCTTATTATTAAAAGTAAAATAACATTGCTTAAAAACCAATTCTAAAAGTTCCTTAAACGATGAATTTAATAATTTAAGATCATATTTTACCAATAATAGTTTTCCTGTTCAATATGTAGATAAACTAATAAGATCTTTCTTAAATAATGTTTATAGCCCTCAACTTCCCTGTATTTCAGTGCCTAAAGATATAAAATATTTCCTGGTACCTGAAATGGGTCCCATGAATAAAGAATTTAAACTTAAATTTACAAAGTTGTTAAGAAAATTTTTTTATCATACTGATTTTCGCATTATATTTATTAACAAAATGTCTTTAGGTAGCTTTTTCTCAGCGAAGGATCGAACTCCTGATTCATTGCGTAGCGGTGTTGTATATTTATTTACCTGCCCAAGGTGTCTCCTTGGTACTTATATTGGCAGCACCGTGCGCTCCCTCAGGGCTAGATTTTATTCGCATATGGGAATAAGTTGCCGAACAGGTAAAATTTTAAATAAAAAAGAAGCCTCTAGTATTCGGGAACATAGTATAAAATGTAAAACTGATATCACTTTAGATAATTTTAAAATTCTCGGTTGTAATTCTTGTCCTAACTCACTTAGAATTTTGGAATCTCTTTATATTAAAACATTGACCCCTTCTCTAAACGTGGATTCCTCAGCTGTCCCTCTAAATTTTTTATAATCCCCCCTCCCCAATTTTTTATAATCCCCCCTCCCCTAACTTATAACTCTCCAACCGCCCAACCCATAGCTTGTTTCCTGTTTTGTTTTGTTTTAAATTACTCGTGCCTCGGAACCAGCATTGAAAGGTTCGTAGTGTTAATTATTCCAGTGTACTAATTTCAAATTTACTATATGTAATTTAAAAATAGCTTTTTAAAATTCTTATAATTTTATATGTAAATTTTTATAACTGAATTTAACCCTCTTCTTTTAGTCTTTTTAAAATTTGCTTTTAATGAATAGGTTTTATAGAAATTATTTTGTCTTGTTCACATTTATTTATTGATTCTAATTTCATATTGTTATTATCTAGCCTGATGATGAGCGTATTGCTCGAAACATTGCGCATTAAAGAAGACTTTTCATGGCATTTACATTCCTCCTTGTCATTGGATTTCTCCTAAATATTAAATTGAAGCTTTGTAGAAGCAAACCGCATGACTATATATATATATACCTTACAAAGGTTTCATGCAGTGATTTCTCATTTCACGAAGGTCAAGCTTGTCACACACACACACACACACACACACACACACACACACACACACACACACACAGTTAGCTTCCACCCAAATTTTCATTCTGACAAAGGTTAAGCTTTTCACTCCACCTTAGACCTACAGTTTAGCATGGAATCCAAACCACACCCCACCAACAGCCCAACATCTTAACCACTAGGCCAGCCAGGTTACCCATTTATCTACCAACCATTTTCTTTATTGTGTGGAAGGATGAACAGCTAGGTTTTTCTGGGTGCCAGCTGCCATCACTGGGTCTCGAACCAGGGGCTGATGAATTCGTAGTCAACAATGCTAACCACTATACCACTGACACAGGCATATATATATATATATATATATATATATACCTTACAAAGGTTCCACGCAATGATTCCTCATTTTGCAAAGGTCAAGCTTGTCATCCCTCCTCTTGAGTTGGCCTGGTGAAGTAGCGAGTTGGTTTCTTGTGCTCTCCACCTCACACAGGCAGGTACACCTGGCTCATCAGGGATTGTTCTGAGCCAGGCATCTAGTCTTCTTTTGAAGATGTCCACTGCAACTCCTGTCATGTTTCTTAGGTCTTTGGGCAGCTGATTAAACAGTTTTGGTCCTCTCACCACAAAACTATTTTCTTTCAGGGTTAAGGATGTTCCCTGTCTCACCTTCAATTTGGGAATACCACAGTCTACCATTTCTACTTTCCACTGTTGTTTGGGGAGTTATAGGGTTCAGAGTAAGATTATGGACTAGTTTCTCCATTATTTTCCAAGTGTAAATAATGGTCTCTCTCTCTCTCTTCTCCTTTCCAGTGAATATAGATCTAGTTCGCATAACCTTTTTGAGTAATTTAGTTCTTTGCACCTGTTGATCTTGGCTGTGAAGCTTCTCTGGATTCCTTCCAGCTGTCTAATGTTTCCTTTTTTAAATGGGGATGTTAGGACTGAGCAGTATTCCAATTTGGGTATGATCAGAGTTTTCAGTAGAGGAACCATTACATTCGTATCCCTTCATTTAAAGGTTCTCAATATCTGTCCCATTATTCTCTCTGCTCTGTTTACTGCCATCTTATTTTGTGTTTCAAATTTCGCATCATCTGTCATTACAACCCCTAAATCTTTTGCTCTGGAATTTCTCCGAATTTCCTGTCCATCTGGGGTATAATATTCCATGGATTTTAGGTCTTCTCTTTTTCCATACCGTAACAGCTGAAATTTCTCAGTGTTAAACTTCATATTGTTGTCTTCCATCCACTTGTAGATTCTGTGATGTTTGTTTGTAGAGATCCTAGCCTATATCTTCTGGGTTTCTTATTTTTCTACTGATCTTTGTGTCATCCGCAAAGGATGTTACTGTGCTGTCTCTGGTAATGTCCTCATCTATGTCAGTTAGCATGATTATGAAGAGTAGTGGAACTAATACTGTTCCTTGTGGTACTGAGCTGAGGACCTCTGATTCTGATGTAGATACTTCCTGTACTGTAACAACTTGCCACCACTCACTAAGGAAATTATATATCCATTTCCCTACTTTTCTTGTTATTCCCATATATTTCAGTTTATGTATGATGATTCCATGGTCACACTTGTTGAATGTGTTAGCAAAGTCTGTGTATAGTACATCATAGTTTTGGGCTACGTCATGGTCGATGTTGTAACACTGCATCCCGGAGATCAGCGAAGTTAAGCGACATTGGGTCTGGGTAGTAGTTGGATGGGAGACCATCCTCTGTGCCCAGATTATGTAGCAACCCGTGGTTCGGATCCCACGTAAAGCTGTAGGTCCCCTCCATCATATGACCTTAGATGTTGCAACGGAGGTTAAAGAACCCAATTTAAAAAAAAAAGTTTTCATTACTTTTAAGTGCATCAATAATGTTGTGTGTGTGTGTGTGTGTGTGTGTGTGTGTGTGTGTGTGTGTGTGTGTGTGTGTGTGTGTGTGTGTGTAGGCATCCCAAAAAAATGTACACTTTAACAGCTGATAGCTCAATTGATGTTTCTTTCTTTCCAAGTTAAACCCATTAGAATTAATAATGGCAGTCAGACTAAGCTTTGAACAAAGGAAATTCATTCTAAAATGCTACTGGAAGTGTGAAAACGCAGTTGAAGTGCAAAGACAGTTTAGGAGGGAGTTTCAAACAGATCCACCAACGCGACTTACCATCACTCGAATTAGAGATAAGTTTGAAGCCGATGGAACTGTTCAGAATGTCCATAAGAAGCGTTCCGGAAGACCACGGACATCGACAAGCCCCACAAAGCAAGAAAGAGTACTGGAAACGTATCACCAAAGTCCAAGAAAATCTGTGCGGCAAGCGAGTCGTGAGGTAAGAATTTCAGAATCGTCTGTCCAACGCATTTTGAAGCGCTGTCAATGGAAAAGTTACATTCCAAGATTAGTCCATGCTATTAATGAAGATGATCCAGACCGAAGAGTGGAGTATTGCGAGTGGTACTTGGCACGATGTGGATGTGGATTGGACGAAGGGGTTTCGTAGAATACCCTCCGTGTTCACCAGACCTCACACCACTACTTTTTTTTGGGGATACTTAAAAGACAAAGTCTACGCTATAAAACCTGCAACAGTCGCTGAATTGAGAGCAGCCATTGAACGAGAATGCACACAAATACCAAACGAAATGTTGTGTGATGTTTGCGATTCCATTGCTTCGCGTTATCAGCAGTGCCTGGACCAGAACGGACGTCAGTTTGAAAACAGGCATTGACAAAACAATTAAATAATGTCTGTAGATTCTATTACATTTTGAAAATGAAATGTATTTTAATAAACACTGCCTTTATAAGTATTTAAAGTGTGTATACATTTTTTTGGGATGCCCTGTATGTATATATATATATATATATATATATATACAACTACAAAGAACACGCAGTATAAATAACGTAAAGAATGACGCTTGTATAGGAGATATTCCACGCAAGACGAGAGAGAGAGAACCAAACAAATGAAAAAATGAGGTAACCACCTGGGAATCGAACCCGGGATCTTCTGATTGCCGGTCAGATGCGATACCATTACACCATGGGCCTCACTCTTCCAAATGCTGTAATTCTTCTACATACTCGCAGAAAACCAATGCCCCAAGGAGGCACCTCCCGCATGCCATAACATTATATACATTCAACTGCAAAGAACACGCAGTATAAATAACGTAAAGAACGACGCTTGTATAGGATATATTCCGTGCAAGACGAGAGAGAGAGAACGAAACAAATGAAAAAATGAGGTAACCACCTGGGAATCGAACCCGGGATCTTCCGATTGCCGGTCAGATGCGATACCATTACACCATGGGCCTCACTCTTCCAAATGCCGTAATTCTTCTACATACTCGCAGAAACCAATGGTTACCTCATTTTTTCATTTGTTTCGTTCTCTCTCTCTCGTCTTGCGCAGAATATCTCCTATACAAGCGTCGTTCTTTACGTTATTTATACTGCGTGTTCTTTGCAGTTGAATATATAATGTTACGGCATGCGGGAGGTGCCTTCTTGGGGCATTGGTTTCTGCGAGTATGTAGAAGAATTACGGCATTTGGAAGAGTGAGGCCCATGGTGTAATGGTATCACATCTGACTGACAATCGGAAGATCCCGGGTTCGATTCCCAGGTGGTTACCTCATTTTTTATTTGTTTTGTTCTCTCTCTCTCGTCTTGCGCGGAATATCTCCTATACAAGCGTCGTTCTTTACGATATATATATATATATATATATATATATATATATATATATATATATATATATATATATATATATATATATATATATATATATATATACTGGGCTGCAAAAGTATTTACGAATCTTAATATATTTGGAATAAAAATGTACACAAGATATTTAATTGTAATATAATATTTGACAATAAAACCAGCTAATAAAAGAAAAATACCATACTTTTTTATAAAAACTTATGAAAATTAGTATCCTGTATGGCCACCCTTGTTCTTTCAGACTAGTTCAAGACACTGAAGCATTGAGTCAACCAACTTCACATGATTCAGGACTGATTTTATACCACTTCTTGAAAAACTCCCCATAAATCATCTTTATTTTTTGCCTTAACTTCTCTTGTTCTTACTTTTCTTGTGAGCTCATCCCAAAGACTTTCAATAGGATTTAAATCTTGACTCTGAGATGGCCATCCTAGCATTTTATACCCTTCTTCTTCAAGCTTACTGTAGAGCTGTTTTAGTGATTTAGCACTATGCTTATGATAATTATTCTGTTGAAATATGAAGTCTGCATAATCTCCATGAAGTTCCTTAGCAGCTGGGATTGCAATATTAGTGAATAGATGTTTGAATATATATTGATCCATGTGTCCATTTTCATTCCCAGTGATCCACTGTATGTACCGTATTTTTCAGAGTATATGACGCACCTTTGTATAAGACACACCCCTATTTTCAAGGCCTTTTTTCAGGAAAAAAATTATGACGAACTGCCTAGTTGTCAGAAAATGTCCGTAATTTTCTAGCGAGGCTGACCTTTGTTAAAGCCCTCCATCAAAAGTATGGTGATACGTTTTCTTTCACCCATACTCATTATAAGAAAATAGTATTAAGTATACAGGAGACTATACTATATGTTATGAAACATAAAAGTAAATCATTATGCAATACATACTGTTTTTTTTGTTATCAGTGGGTTGGGAAGAGTAGAAACTTAGTGTAAAATTGGCCAAACCAATACACAGTCAGGAGGGACTAAGAGATGATGAATTTTTGTAAAAATCCATCAGTTCTTCTAGCCCATATAAAGGTAATATTATGACCTTCAGTGTATAGGATGCAGGGTGATTTTGAGACCCCTTTTTTTTTAAAAAAAAGTGTCTTATACACCGAAAAATATGGTAATTTTCCAGCTCCCTTTGATGAGAAGCAGCCCCACGCATTGATTCCCCCACCTCCTTTTTTCATCATTGGAATAAGGTATTCATTTTTATATTCTTCACCAATTCATCTATTAGCAATTTTCCTTCTTTTATCACTACCAAAAATTTTGAATCTGCTTTCATCACTCCATACAATTTTCAATCAATTCTCAGCATCCCAATCTTTGTGTTGAATAGCAAATTCTAATTGGGCTTTCACATTCTTCTTTGACAATAAAGGTTTTTTCTTACTCACTAGCAAATATTTTATTATCTGTTAACCTTCTTCTTACTGTATCAGCACTAACTTTTGTTTCTCCCACTTTCACTAATTCTTTACTCAAGTCATTTGCTGTCATAAATCTATTCTCCAAAGCCAGGAATTTTAGATGCCTTATACCACACACTGACAAAACCCTCTTTCTTCCAGTTCAGACTAACTTACAGGTACTTCATTGGTTTAAAATACATTTATTATGGCAACTGACTGTACCTTCACTTATCTTCAGCATTTTTGCAATACTATACTTGTATTGAAATAATTACCCATTTTAACAAGACCAGTCAATTCTCCTAAGTCTTGGCTAGATAACTCACGTGTCTTAACCATTCTCTCAAATTCGAAATATGTAAATAAAAATTTCATTGAACAGCATTAAAATGAACCTTCCCCTATCAAGGCTGACAGCACACTAAACTGCGCGTAGTCTGTGCCACTAACTTCAAAATTAGAGGACTTTGAATTTAGCAATGCCAAATTACCAAAATATTGAAGAACTATGGGAATTAATTACAATGACTTTTAAAGTATCAAAATATTGTCTTATACTAATTTATTTGTGTTCTGCATAACAAATTACCATAAAAAAATATTAACAAAATAAATTTTACTAAATCACAAAAAATAAAGCTACCATTAATATCTGGATAATATTTCTCAATTCATAAATACTTTTGCGGACCAGTGTGTGTGTGTATATATATATATATATATATATATATATATATATATATATACATGTACTAAAATACTATCTATTTCGGTGACATTAGATGTTTTTTTAAAAATGCTATGCTGGCATAAAGATATGTACTTCTGGTGCAAATTTGTGTATTTAAAAAAAGTTAATTGGTTTATTATCTTGACATACTTGAACAATTCCTCGAACCTCAACTTCTTACAGATGGCATTCTTGACACAGTAGTTTTTCAGCAGGATGGAGCACCGTGCCATTATGCAATAGTTGTACGTGATTATCTTGACAGACGCTTCCCCGGTCGCTGGATTGGTCATGGAGGAACACAACCATGGGCAGCACGTTCACCCGATTTAACACCATTAGATTTTTTTGCCTGGGGTTTCATTAAGTCTAAGGTGTACACTGGTAGAAGAATTAGTGATGTAGCTGAACTTCGAAATCGTATTACCGATGCAGTTCAGAAAATAACACCTCAAATGCTGGAAAGTGTGTTCCGGGAAACAACTTATCGCTTTGAGCTCTGTAGAGACACTGATGGTCGCCATATGGAGACAGATAAATAAATAGCACTAATTCTTTGTGGCACTTACTTTCAAATAAATATATTTTTCATGTCTTAAACCAGTTTTTCGTAATTCCCATTATTTTTCAAAATAGATAGTGACTTTTGAGACACCCTGTATATAAGGGATGCAATGGGTAGTGTTTTTACCGGGTAATTGGGTATGGGTACCCAAAGTGTAATACTCAATTGGATATGGGTACCCAATCGGGTATTGAAGATCCAAAAATTTGTTGGTTTAGTACCGCAACTTATTAACTGTGTGCAGTTCTAGCACTTGGCTTTACTGTTATCTAATTTATCAATGACAAAATAGTCCCAAACCATACTATGATTTTCCATTCTGAATATTTTGTTGCAAAATATACAAAAAATATATCAAGAAAACCTGCAAAACAATAAAATTAAAATTAAATTAGAACTTGGTTTTTTACTACCTGTACCCAATTTTTTAGCAATTAGCTACCCGATTGGGTTGGGTACCTGTGACATCCCCTAATATATATATATATTTTTTTTTATTTAGTTGCTTAACCACCAATTCATATCTAGTGGTACATATCTTGGCAAGACAGAGGGTGGGTAGTGTCACTGGGATGGGAGTACGAGACTGAGGGGATAAGAAGGTTCAGTTATTGAATATGTGGGAGGGGAGTTATAAATTTAGATGTGGTGAAGTAGTTGAGAGTGGGAGAGGTATGAGAAAATCGCTTCCATGAGAAGTGTGGGGGCCTTCATTGAGTATGAACTGGAGACATTCAGATGTAGGGATGCAGGACAGGTAGGGAAACAGCTGTGGCAGAGGTCAGACAGATATGGGCATTCAACCAGGAGGTGGATGACAGTGAAGGGGGTATGGCAGGTGGGGCAGAGTGAGGCTGGCAATTTAGCCATAAGGTGACTGTGTGTGCATCATGTGTGCCCTAGGTGGAGATGGGCTAGAACCACTTCTTTATCACAGGACCTATGGAATGAGGAAGCCCAATATCCAAGGTATGGTTTTATCCACTGGAGCTTGTTGTTTATAGCCTGGTCCCAATCCCATTGCCAGATGGAATGGAAGTGAGAGCGGAGAGTTGGGAAAAAATCTGTGAAAGGGAGGGGCTGGGTGGAGACTGGCAATGAGCAAGCAGATTTTGCCTTATGGTCCGCCTCCTCATTACCCGAGACACCAACATGTGCCAGGATGCAGCAGAAGGTGACCATCTTGTGCTGGGATGCCATTAAGGAGAGGAAAGTTTGTTGATAGTGCAGACAAGTGGATGAGGGAGGGGGGGGTAAATTTTTCAAGGGAGACAGTGCACTTTGGGAATCTGAATAGATGACACAGGAATTGGTGGAGGGCAGAGTGCTTATAATGTCGAGGGCTTCCAGAATAGAGAAGAGTTCTGCTGAAAAGACAGAGGCCTCATGGGGAAGGGCAATGGCTCTAGAGAGCAGTTGGGTCACAATCACCTCTGAGGCAGCCACACCATCCTCTGATCAGGAACCATCCATATAGATGGGGACAGAATCCTGGTGTTGGGTTACATGTTCCTGGAAGAGCAATTTGTATACTGTAGCAGTCATAGTAGCTTTCAGCAGGGCACACAAGTCCCTGCAAAACTTGATAGGGGTGAGGAGCCAGGGAGGATGGATATGATACGAGATGGGGGTGACTGAAGGAGGGGGCATGTTGGAAAGATCCAGGAAAGAGGACTGCTTCCATGAAGTGCCAGCTCTGACCCTTGGGTGGAGGTTCTAAAATCACCATACACAGAAGTGATGAGTGCAGCATCTGCGTGCAAAGGTAGGTCCACATGAACAGCAGACCCCATTGTTGGGTAAGAGGGAGGTAGTTACATTTTGCTTGGAGGCTGGAAGCTGGGGGAGGATCAGAATTCAGAAGCCACTGGTAGAGGCGGAGGCCTCTCTTAAGTACCAGGTACAAGATTCAGAGGGAAGTGCTGGAGGCAGACCCATATACAACACTCATAATTCAGCTTTGACTGGACCACGGAGGTGTAAAGACAGAGGAGCAAATGCTGGAGTGTGTGTTTCAGGTGCCTGAGGTGGGGAACCCAGTTGAGCTGTCAGTCAAAGGTTATGCTGAAAAACTGCGCAGTAGGCACCACTTCAGGGTGCTCACCACATAGCATGACTGAGGGGGCACATATGGCTGTGAATATTCTTCTGCTGAAGACCATACTTTTGGTTTTAGAGGTGGATAGGCAGAAACCAAATGATGTCACCCACCTCTCCACCCAATGGATGGAGAGCTGAATTTGTCATTGGACAGTTCCTGCCCCACAAACCATATTGCAAGTTTGTCTGTGTAGATGGAGGAATGGACAGTGGGTGGGAGGGATTTTACTACTGTGTTCATTACTAATGAAAAGCATATGACACTGAGGATGCTTCCCTGTGGAACCCTGTCCTCTTGCTTGAAGGTGTCAGAGAGGACTGAGCCCACCCATACTTGAAAGGTCTGGAGAAGCAGCCCCTGATGAAGTAAGCAGGGCTTCGATGAAACCCAAATTTTGGAGCTGACTGAGGATTACACATTGATGGGTGGTGCTGTAGGTCTTCTGGATGTCAAAAAAAGTGGACAGGACAAACTGTCCCCTATTGAAGGCATTCTGTATATCCCAACTGAGTAGTAGGAGGGGGTCTGTCATGTAGCGAAACTGTTGAAAGCCAGACTGGGTAGCCAGGAGTGAGTCATTGTTTTCAAGGAGAAAGGAGAGTCGCACAGTGATCATTTTCTCAAAGATTTTACAGGCACAGCATATTAATGCGGTTGGTCTATTATTAGTGGGGTCAAGGTCATCCTTTGCCAGGTTTGGGGATTGGTATTACGTGGGCCTCTTTCCACTGAGAGGGATCTAGAAGGAACAGTTGCAAAGTAGGGTGGATGTGTTGGATCAAACAGTAGGGGATGCCATCTAGGCCAGGGAAAGGAGACTGTCTAGAAGCCACTGCTGCCTGTAGCTCTCGCATGGTGAACAGCCAATTGTAGGAGTTGTCGAGGGATGGTGAGCAGTTCTTGTTATGGGCCAGCTCCTGGGGGCTGTCTGTGGAGGAGATGGCAGCGAAGGTAGATGCTAGAAGAGTAGCCACTGACCTAGGTTCATAGAGGAGCCCATTATTAGTTCAGAGGACTGGAGATCAGGAGGGGGCATGTCCTCTCTCAACACTCCATACCTTCTTCCAGATGGCAGCCGATGGTATGGAGGTGATGATACCTGATACAAAGGTACACAAGGAAGCTCGGCACACTTTCTTCATCACACAGTGAGGAACAGCTCTGGCCTGCTGCATCTCCATGCGATGGGTAGGGGTTCATATACGATAAAATTGTCAGGTAGCCCTCTTCTTGGCACGAGTGGCCTCCACACACTCTGGATTGAGTGGCCCTCATATATATAATATACTAAAGGGTCTGATTGTATGGTGCCTATACTACGGTACTGTTTATGATTTAGTTTGAAGTTCAAATGAAATGTTTTATTCACAAAATTAGTAATTTGCTAAAGCCTTATGCAACTCAATAATACTAAAATTCATTTTTTTTACAAGAACTCAACTTTTAATGGCCATGTGAATGATAGAGTACCATAATTTGGTCTTACTGCAGGTACAAGCCCCAAACCTCCTCCAGCAAATAACCCTTAATTTTATCATCATACATTATACACTATTACAGGCCCTAGTTATATAGTATTTTTTAAAATAACTAACAGAAAATTAACTTTTATAATAGGTTTACACTTACTACAGCCCATATGAAGAAACGAGATATCTGGTATTAGCCTATATATAACCTACACACAAATAAAAGTTACCTTATTACGCAAGTCAACAATTGCTTGATTGAAAATATTTGGGTGTTCAAGCCATTGTAGTCCCAATATTTCAGATGTTGCCATGTTTCTGGAATTAAAGATTTACATAGTTTAATATCTAAATTAAACCTTCTGCATGATAAAATTAATTCATGTTTTCAGTCCAGGGTTGACTTATTTTTTATTTCACAATATCCTAGTCTAGTGCCTCAAAGACACTTAAATTTAAAATAAATCTGGTCTGTGAACCACAGGTGGGTCACAGGCACATTACTAAACAGTATGATGTGACCCAGTGGTGGGTCACACAGCAGCCAACATGTTAAACTTTTTTTTTTAAAGTTTTTTTCAGCAATTTTTTGTCTTTACTTTTTAATATTTTCAGAAACTTTTTAGTCATACCTTATGCCATTTAAATTGTTTTCTATTCTTTCAGATATTTTTCTCTAATTAGTATCAATCCTCACTTTATATAGCCCATAATGTTTAAGCCAGGTAAGCAAAAAGATGCCATATGGAAAAAATTTGAAGAATGTAAAAAATGCTGATGGACAAACAGCAATGATTGTGTCAAAAATATTGTTGGTCAAGTGCAAAGAATGAAAATAATTACCGTGGGCCATCTAGAGAGCCTGAGTTCCAGAACGTTGCTGATTGCTGACAAATCTACTGCAAAGGCAAATCTTAACCCTTTTGCTGCACAAATTTCATAACTATGAATTTTGGAACTGTATACAGGCCACCCACAGTGAAACGGTTAAATACTGTTTTAGCTTGACACAACATTGCTGTCTTGTTAATTTTATGGTCATATTTGCAGTTGCCATATATACACCAGCTTATTAGACAAGAAATTATTCTTTTTTCCATCATGTAGACTATTATTTTGACCAAACCTTGTTTATTGATCTTATAATTCATTCGTCTAAATTATTTAGTATTATTTTTTCATTATTTCATATGTTTATAATTTCAACAATTCCATACAGTATGTAGAAATTCAAAAATTTTCCTTTTAAGTTTTAATACACATTTATTTACCACTCATTCTTTCATTTCAGATTCAGCATCATAAAAATTATCTTCTACCATTGATAGTGGTATCAGCAGCTCAACAGAGACCCCAATTTCATCTTGCGCAGCATCCCAGTTACTGGCCTCCTCTCCTCAAAGTCTAACATTGGAGTCACCATTATTCATTCCTTCCAGTAGTAAATGAAGCAGATCTATATCACAAACTCCATCACCAGCCCCATCCTTAACAAGCCCCACTTCCAAGAGAAGCACTATGGATATTAGCCATTTTCTAATACAAACATCTTTAAAAGAAAAAAATGGTTAATTGAAGAAAAAGTGGTAACAATATAAACCACTAACTCTCCATTTAAAATAATGGAGCACAAAGCATTTATAGAAATAGTAGAAACCCTTCATTGAAGTTATGTTACCAATTAGGAATACTGGTAATATAGCAGAAAAATGGTTTGACAAAATATTTGAAAAGGAAACTGAAGAATGTGTTACTAATCTGCAGGGTACCTCTGTCTGTATGGTATGAGTCTCGATGGTTGGACAAATGCTGGAAATGAGCCCACTGTATGTACTTCAGTTGCATCTCAAACCTCTGATGTCTACCTTGTAGATACCACTGATACAACTGGGCATCCACATACAGGCAAATATCTAAAAGTTGCTAAAAATGCCATACAGAAATGTGAGCAAAAATTTAAATGTAAAATTCAAAGCTTTGTAACTGACAATGCAGCAGATATAACAAAAATGAGAGTGCAACTGTTGGAAGAGGAGGAAATTGATTTGATTTAATATGGGTGCTCAGTACATCTCTTAGCAAAAAATCTTTAAATTGGAAATATTAAAGAACATATAGTTACAATAAGTAATTCAAAAACAATCATACTGCTTTTGCTGCTTATAGAGAAGGTGAATCTGCACTTCTTGCGCCTCAAGATGTGCATTAGAACACAATGGCAGATTGTTTACAATCATTTAAACAACTGGGCTATAATGGAAGCAGTGAGTGATGGAGAGAAAAGACATGTACTGGATGACAATATTACAAGGAAAGTAATGGATATAAATATCAAATAATGCACTGAAGATATGTTAAAAATACGAAAGCACATTGCAGTTGCATTAGATAACATTCAAAGAGAAAAGTGTGATATTGGTGAAGCAACACAAACATGGAAAGAATTAGAGTAAACTCTCGGAATGAAGGAATTGACAATGCAGCAAGAGAAAATTAAAAGCAATTGGCCCTTGCCCAAACACCAGCACATTATCTTGCAAATGTATTGCAGCCTTCTTACAGAGAAAGTGTTAAATGCTGAAGAGCATGATGCTGCAATGAAATGGGCAAATGAACATTATATATCAGCATTCCCAAACATTTTACAATTCAAAGCAGAACCTGTCCCAGATCCTAAATGTAATTTAGTGAAATTGCTACTGCAGTTGCACCTCTTGTATGGTGGCAGTCATTGGGTCATTGTATTAACTCCTCTGTAATTAATCTCTCTATTACACTTTACCACAACAGCTTCCTCAGCAGCTATTGAATGAGTCCTTTATTCTTTTGACATGATTTACTCTAAAGTAAGAAATAGACGGCACTGAGCAGTGTAGTGCTAAATAAAGAAGTGAGGGAACGCATTTTGAAAGTGTTACTCAGATGCGGGGGGGACAATGGCAAGCACGGCGAGCCCATACAGCTGGGGGTCCAGGGGCACTGTAAGCCCCCCGGGAAATCTTTTGAAATCTGACCATTTTAAGGTCATATGCACTGGATATTAGGATATATTCCAAGGTTGAAGATGCAGTATTTCCAGTGTCATTAGATATACGACATCCAGTACAATCAATAAAAATAGCTAACAACTGGAATGATTAACTAAAAAAAAGTTAACAACTGGTATGCCATGGTGACTGTTTCACCAGATCTTTATAGGCTAGCATTGCCTCAGTCAAAGCTAAAAGAAATGAAGTTAATGATTCTCTCTCATATTTCTTCTAGGGGTGGGAATTAAAATTTCATGACGTTAGAGATTTGTAAGTTTGGATTTATTTGAAATAGTGAGGGAACGCCATTCCGTCTACCAAAAAAAAGTAAGGGAATGCCATTCCCACAGCACTACACCACTGGCACTGAGAAATTAGTATTTATTTACACGTTTTAACAAGGATAAGGAATAAGAATTAAGGAATGCATCAAACAGTAAGAGAAGTTTAAAGAACTGTCATGAAAGGCGAAACAAAAAATTAAAAATAATATTTCAGTTTCTCCTGATGATAATATATAAGCTACAATTCCTCTTAATTTTCAATATGAATTCAATATTTGTGTAAATTAAGGAAGTTTAACAACTTAATTTTAGCAAGCTAAAAAGGAAAATTTAATTTTGGTTGACTTTTTAATAACTTATAAACTTTACACATTTAAAAGTAATTCAAAACAGAAATATGATAGCCAACAGTCTCTACCATATATTAAACTGAGAACTAAACAGAACTAAATAGCATATTTTCAGAAATTTCTCTGTACTGCAAAAGATAAAAAAAATAAAAACTGAATAATTATATTCTTTTATTTAAAAACAAAAAACACCAACCCTACCATGTACACAAAGAAGGTAGCTACTTTTTATTTTGAAGAAAATTATTAGTGACTTCTCACAATGTATGAAACTTATTCCCTTTTATTCTGCCCATCTGTAGTTATAGGTCTGCAACAAAAGCAAAACTTTAAGAACTAGGTGCCTATTGAGAAGGCTAAATTCCTAAACAGAGTAAAATGTTTAGCTTATGATGAAAGATCATTGTTCTGGTTTATAGCAGTAACAACTTTAGTGCTTAGTGTCCGCTCTTTTCTGAGCAAAGATACCCAAATACCATCCATTCTTTTGCAAAAAGCTCTGGAGCATTTTGTTTCCTGCTGTTCAACATCCAGTTAACCCCCAACACCATGTAACTTCAAACTGAAGTTTAAACAGTTTCTGTACCACCATAATAAAACACATTTTCTTCTATTCAAAATTTTCCTATACCTAATAACTTGAATTTCCACTTATTTTTGTCACTTTCATGAAATTTTGTACCTTTTTTGGGAAACACTAATCCAATATAATCAAAGTATTATGAGGTATTACTTAGCTAGTGGTTTATTGCTGTAAATAAATATATACTGATAGTAAAGGACTACAGCATATTCAAGTGTTTACTTACCCTGTCTTTCAAATTCTAAACTTCATACACTGACTTTCATCACTTTTTGTTCCTTCAATGCAAGTTTTATATCAAAAGAAAAAACTCATTGCAAGATGGCTTCAAAAAATAACTAGTCTTGGAAAACACCATTCTAATGCAGTGATAATTTCCAGGTACTGTATAGGATTTTTCTTTTTAAGTTTCTTTATTAGTACCAACTGATGGACAACCTAAATTTGTTAAAAGTTTTTTAAATGCCTAATGCCATTTAGTGTAAAAAACAATATTTAAGAAATTACTTAACTATTTCTACTTCAACCAATCTGAAAAAGAACAAGGTTTTAAGTATAGCACAATATAGGATTTGTTGTTTCAGTTAGACAAGTCCCAAAAATGGTTTTAAATCAAAATGGGTTAGATTTATGCCATGCAGTGAAATTGGCTGATCACCATATTTTCAAATTAAGAGTAATATAAACAAATCAAGAACTTATAATAACTAGGCCCTAAACAATCAGCCAATTCAGATTTTAATAATAAGATGCTTACATAGTATATCCCTTCATATTTTAATTTGGCTATGCTCAGTTCAGACAGCCATCAAAAATACTAAATAGTGTGAAATAACAATGTATAATATTGGTATATGGCAATATTAAAAGACTACAGTACCTTGCTATACATTTACAGAAAATCTTTAGGCCTCCTATATATACAGACAAGCAAGGAATTGGGCTACATCGTGGCCAATGTTGTAACACTGCTTCCTGGAGATCAGCAAAGTTAAGCAACATTGGGTCTGGGTAGTAGTTGGATGGGAAACCATCCTCCATGCCCAGATTATGTAGTGACCCGTGGTTTGGATCCCACATAAAGCTGTAGGTCCCCTCCATCATATGACCTTAGATGTTGCGAAAGAGGTTAAACAACCCGAATTTAAAAAAAAAAAAAAAGGCAAGGAATTACAATTAGGGTCAATACCTGAGGCCTTTGTTTATGTTCATTATGTATCTATCCATCCTCCAGAAGACCTCCAACTCATTTCTTATTTAAGCCCATTAATAATTTTCTACAATTTTTATTTTCAGTAGTCTAACAACATCAGAAAATTGTAGATAGGGCCCAATCATATCATCACACAGTGCTCATAATATTGAAACACCAACAGTTCAAGTTACTTTCAAAGAGGAAGATAATCTCAACAACATCCATTCATAAACTAACGTGTGTGTGTGTGTGTGTGTGTGTGTGTGTGTGTGTGTGTGTGTGTGTGTGTGTACCATGATTTTGGCTCGTCTTCTTCTGGGGTAGGTGGGGGATTGCTGGGCATTCACTTGCTACTCTACCCACTCCTATCTTGATGATTCCACCCTTCATTTCTCCACTCACTTCACAAGGCATCCCTCTCAACAATCACTCCATGCTTTGTGCGTGAGACATCTATGGTGCAGCTGATTTCTAATCTTTTGGGCAGAGAAAACCTTGTGGCTTTTCAATGCCTCAACAACTTGGTTCCTTCATCTGTCTACTCATCACAATCTTCCACATGACTATCCCCTTACCTTCAACAAAACTCAACTCAATCCTTCTTCTCTTAACATTCTTATGTTTCCTTTTCTTGTGATCTTTCCTGGAACTTAATGTACACACTTTCCAAACCAGCTTCCAAGAGGTTAGGTGTGCTGTACCAGGTCTGCAGTTTCTTTACCCCCACTCAGTTACTGTATCTGTACAGGAGTCCTGTCTATCCATGTATGGAGTATGCTTCTTGTGTGTTGTGTGGCTCAACTAGTGATGTTAAAAACCGGTTTTTTTTTTGTGTCCATATTTTTTTTTGTTATTTTTTTTTTTTTTTTTTTTTTTAATAATTAATATAGATATTGCCAATTTAATTATAAGGTATGCTTTTGCAATGATATATATTATAAAAATAAATAAATAAATAATAAAATAGGCCATATGGTACCAGTATAGAATGTCCTTTTCAGCCTATTTACAGAAAAAACTGGCCTCTTTCTTGCACTGAAAGTCTTGTATCTTGAGATCCGTTAAACTTGCGAGAACACTGGCTGGGAGCTGAGTGCCCATTGTCCAACCTTTCCAGGACTCTCCCATCCATGCCTTGGATTTTGAATCTCCCACTTAACTATCCTTTAGACCCACGATGACATTTTCCCCCCGAGACCATCCATATATATACATACACATACACCCATATACATATATATCAATATATACAGGGTGGGCGGAAAGTAGCTCCCTATTTTGGATTGGTAAAAAAATACGTATATTATCCATTTATTTCAGAAGAAATAATATGAAAAGGTAGGCATACATGGTAGGTTTTCTCTAAAATTCAATGTGGGCTCCAACTCTTTCCACCAGCTTCTGGAGCCGCCCAGGAATGGCGTCCACTGACTTTAGCAGGAA
Organism: Bathynomus jamesi; assembly: GCA_023014485.1. Lineage (NCBI taxonomy): Eukaryota > Metazoa > Arthropoda > Malacostraca > Isopoda > Cirolanidae > Bathynomus > Bathynomus jamesi. The sequence continues at coordinate 1,319,907 of JAJOZX010000451.1, forward strand.
CTCCGGCGGGATGGAGGACATGACTTCCCGAATTCGGTCCTCCAGTTCTTCCAATGTCCTCGGTTTGGTGCGGTAGACTTCTTCCTTTACCCACCCCCAAAGAAAGAAGTCGCACGGTGTCAAGTCGGGGCTCCTGGCTGGCCATTGATGTGGACCACGATGACCCATCCAACGCCCAGGGAAGTGGGCATCCAGCCACTCACGGACAACAAGAGCGAAGTGCAGAGGGGCGCCATCTTGCATAAATATCAGATCGTCGATGTTCTCCCATGTGCTGACAACCGGCCAGACCTCGTTTCGCAACATAGCAAGGTACCGCTCAGCATTCATGGTGTTGCGCAGAAGGAACGGGCCCACAACCTGATCTGAGGTCATACCACACCACACCGTTACACTGAACCGATTCTGCCGTTTTTCAGCGGTAACCGTGCGACTTCTTTCTTTGGGGGTGGGTAAAGGAAGAAGTCTACCGCACCAAACCGAGGACATTGGAAGAACTGGAGGACCGAATTCGGGAAGTCATGTCCTCCATCCCGCCGGAGTTCCTGCTAAAGTCAGTGGACGCCATTCCTGGGCGGCTCCAGAAGCTGGTGGAAAGAGTTGGAGCCCACATTGAATTTTAGAGAAAACCTACCATGTATGCCTACCTTTTCATATTATTTCTTCCAAAATAAATGGATAATATACGTATTTTTTTACCAATCCAAAATAGGGAGCTACTTTCCGCCCACCCTGTACATAAATACTTATATACACATATTTATATCTATTGTATACCCTATACACACGCATACATCCAGAATTCCAGATACATACGCATGCATACTCACATACATATATACCTGCACAAACTCATACACCTCTATTTCGCCCTTTCATTACCTCCGAGATCATTTAGCACATACAGTAATATCCATACAGCCAAAAGAAACTGATTAAGCACAGACAGAGCAGCAAAGCTAGTATTTATATCCCAAAATGCAAAATTCCAAGAAAGTGAAGTAAAACATGGTGCTACATTGGCTTCATCAACATCCAAATCTGCAATAAATACCAGTACCTGTGATATTGAAACTATTTGCTTTAATCAATCTAGTGATAATGATTCTTCAATGGAAATAGAATCAGATAATGAAAGTTAAACAGCATTAGGTTAACACAAAGGTTAAAGAAAGAGATGAATATATATATTTTTTTTCTATTTGGAATATATATATATTATATATATATTTCCAGATTTACCGCCGATTCGTACCTAAAGAGACGGTACATATCTCGGCGAGGCAGTGAGTGGGTGATGTCACTGTGCTAGGGGCGGTAGACTAGGGGAATGAGTAAGGGTCAGTCGATGGATAATGGGTAGGAGGGGTACGGTTTCAGATACGATGGAGCAGATGGGAGTGAGTAAGGAAGAGGAGAACGGCTTCTGCTGAAAAGTGGGGGCCGTCAGCGAGTATAGATCGTAGGCAGTTGGGTATGGGGTTTTCGGCCGAGAGAGGGAAACACCTGCGACGGAGAGCGGCCAACTTTGAGCATTCCACCAGAAGGTGTAAGACAGTGATAGGGATATGGCAGGTAGAGCAAAGCGGGGCTGGCGATTTCGCCATAAGGTGTCCGTGGGTGATGCGGGTATGACCTATGCGGAGACAGGCCAGGATTACTTCTTTATGGCAGGACCGGTGAAATGAAGAAGCCCAGTGTCCTATGTGTGGTTTGATCGTGTGGAGTTTATTTTGTGTGGCCTGGTCCCATTCCCGCTGCCATATGGAGCGGAAGTGGGAGTGGAAAGCCGGGAAGAAGTCGGAGAAGGGGAGGGGTCGGGAGGAGGCCAGCAGCAAGCAGGCCGTCTTCGCTGTGCGGTCCGCCGCCTCGTTACCCTGGATGCCGACATGAGCCGGGACCCAACAGAATGCGATTGTCTTATGTTGGAAGATCGTTAAAAAGTGGAAGGTCTGCTGGATGGTACAGACGAGTGGGTGAGGGGAGTTAAATCTTTCTAGGGAGAGAGGTGCACTTTGGGAATCTGAATAAATGACAAAAGAGCTGGCAGAGTGGGTGCGCACAATATCGAGGGCCTCCGTTATGGCGAAAAGTTCCGCCGAAAAAATGGAGGCCTCGCGGGGCAGGCCGACGCTCCGAGAGAGCGGCTGGGACAGAATCATCACTGAGGAGGTCACACCAGCTTCCGAGCGGGAACCATCCGTGTAAATAGCAATTGCGTCCGGGTGTTGGGTTGCGTGTTCGCGGAAAAGTGACCTGTATATCATGGCACTCGTGGTAGTCTTCAGTAGGGAACACAGATCTTTGCAGAACTTGATAGGGGTTAGGATCCAGGGGGGTAGATGCTGAATGAAATGGGGATAACTGAGGGGGCGGGCATGTTGAAAAGATCAAGGAAAGAGCAGACCGCTTCAGTGAAGTGCCAGCTCCGTCCCTGAGGTGGTAGTTCTAAAACCGCCATGCCCAGAAACGAAGGTAGCCTCTGTGCACGGAGGTATGTCCGCATGAGGAGTAGACCCCGTCGGAGGGCGAGAGGGAGATGATCACATTCAACATGGAGGCTGGAGGCTGGGGAGGAGCAGAAAGCACCAGTGGCGAGGCGGAGGCCTCTATTAAGTACCGGGTCCAGGATACGGAGGCGGGCGTTGGAGGCTGAACCATAAACTGCGCTACCATAGTCCAGCTTCGACTGTACTATGGAAGTATAAAGGCGAAGAAGAGAGCGTCGATCTGCACCCCATGTGGTGTGAGAGAGGTGATCCAGGAGAGCGAGGGGGCGTCGAAGGGATTGCTTTAGGTGCTTGAGATGGGGAACCCAATTGAGCCGTCGTTCTAGGGTCATGCCCAGAAAACGTGTGGAGGGTACCACCTCAAGAGGACTGCCGTATAATGTAACAGAGGGTAGAGGAAGGGTTGTGGGTCTTCTTCTACTGAAGACCATACACTTGGACTTAGGGATGGAGAGGCGGAAACCCACCGACGTCGCCCACCTCTCCACCCGGTAGATGGCGAGCTGCATTTGCCATTGAACGACAGACGGTTCTCGCCCTGCGAAGTAGATTGCAAGGTCATCCGCGTAGATGGAAGAGCGGATTGTGGGTGGAAGGCATTGAGAGACCATGTTCATCATGACAGAGAACACTGAGGATGCTTCCCTGTGGGACCCCGTCCTCCTGCACAAAGGTGTCAGAGAGGACTGAGCACAGCCGGACTTTAAAGGTCCGAGAAGTAAGGAAGCCCCTGATGAAGGTAGGCATGGCTCCAACAAGGCCCAGATGTCGGAGCTGACTGAGGATCATTGCTCGACGGGTGGTGTCATAGGCCTTCTGGATGTCGAAGAAAACTGACAGTACAAACTGTCTATTGTCGAAGGCATCCTGTATGTCTCGGCTGAGAAGCAGGAGGGGATCAGTGGTGGAGCGGAATTGTCTGAAGCCGGACTGGGTAGACGGGAAGGAATTGGTACGTTCAAGGACGAATGATAATCGCGTAGCGACCATTTTTTCGAGGATCTTGCAGGCACAACATGTCAGGGCGATTGGTCTGTAGTTTGTGGGGTCCAGGGAATCTTTGCTGGGCTTGGGGATAGGGATGACGTGGGCCTCCTTCCACCTAAAGGGGAAGGCACCCTCTATCCATATGCGATTGTATAAGTCTAGCAGGAAAATTTGTAAGGTAGAGTGGAGGTGTTGGATCATGCTGTGGAGGGTGAACCCTTTCCCCTTTTAGTTCTCAGCCCTTTCCCCCTGGCCTTGATTATTATTATTTATAATTAAATTTCTTTGATTTTTTAATGAAATATTTGTTATAGAAAGGATTTTAATGGTTCTCTCTCTCTTTCCAGCAAACAAATAATGAATAGGAATGATAACTGTTATAAGAAATTAGAAAGATAGTAGTAAACTATTAAGCATTAAGATAATAAATAATAAACATTAAGTACTAAATTATTAATATTAGAAAACAAATAAATAAAGAAATAATGTTATAAGATATGTTAATGTTAATATTTTAATGAATGAAAAGACTAAACAATAAGTTATATAAAGAAATGTTAAACTTGTAAACAAGGAATGAGGAATAAAACAGTTTTATTAAATTAGTATGGGAAAAAGAGTGAGAGTTGGACAGTTGCTTGTTAAACCCTGTTAGTAAATGAATAATAAAGTACAAAATTGTTAATATTTTAACAAACAAACAAATAATGAAAAGAAGAATAAACAAATTTAGTAAAAGAGACGCTTCTGAGGTTTAAAAGTGTCGGCGTGTGTGTCAAAACTCGAGTTTTGAGAAGTGGAGGGAACCAATTGGCGCATGTGTGGAAATATAAATAATAAAAAATATAGTTTAAGAGGGTAATTTGACAAGAGAAAATAAAGAACATAACAGAGGAAACTAAAGTCAGGCTGGATTTGTCTGAGGCTGAAGACGGTTATTGGACCAAGGGAACTTTAAGTTCTGTTAGGAAGGGGATGCTGGAGATAGTGAACCACTAACAGAAGGAAGCTATTCTGGCAAGTAAGAAACTGTTGGTGGCGGGAGCCAGCAGTCGTGGAATCGGAGGTCTGGGCAGCGAGCCTGGATCCAACAACCCTTCAAGGTAAGAGGCCTGGTTTCGTGGAGTTCTTAAACAAAAGAAAAAATTCTTATTCGTGGTGCGGCCGTTAGGTTACTCCGAATCCCACCACAATGCAGTACGGAATACCGTCCGGGCCGGGGCAAGGGGATCGTCGAGAGGCCAGTGCCGTCTGGAGTTCACGCATGGTAAACAATCGGTTGTAGGTGCTGTCTATGGATGGTGGGGAGGGGCTATTGTCAGGGGCGGGTACGGGATTGGCTGCAGAGGAAGAAACGGCGGCGAAGGTAGAAGCAAGGTGGTCCACCACCGACTTGGGTTCACATAGGAGTCCGTCGTTTGTCCGGAGGACCGGGGGTCGGGAGGGGACATGTCGCCTCTCGACGCCCCGCACCTTCTTCCAGATGGTAGCCGAAGGTGTGTTGACGGTAATGCCGGACACAAAGGCACGCCAAGAGGCTCAGCGTGCTGTCTTCATTGTGCGGCGGGCGATGGCCCTGACCCACTGCATTTCCGTGCGATGGATGGGGAGTCGCGTCCGGTAAAAGCGCCGAGTTGCCTTCTTCTTGGCGCACACGGCCTCCGCGCACTCCGGGGTCCACCAAGGAACCCGTTGGGCGCGGGGGTAGGCGGAGGATTGTGGTACGCTTGTGCTTGCGGCCGTTAGAACGACGGACTCGAAGTATGCGACGCACCCGTCGATGGATGGGAAGTGGGCAGTTGTAAGGGTGGTATATGTGTTGTCGCGGAAGCGGGACCAATTCGCGTCGGTGGCAACCCACCTTACCGGTACCCGTACGGTCTGGTCGGGTCGATTGAGGGTGAGTAGAATGGGGAGATGGTCACTGCCATAGTCCTCTCGGAGGACTTGCCACGTGAAGTCTAGGAGGGCATCAGTTGATACGAGGGACAGGTCTATACAGGATGGAGTGCAGGTGGTGGCATGGTAGAATGTAGGAGAGCCATCGTTGAGGCACTCGAAGGAGAGCTCAGTCATGATGGATATCAGGGTTGGGGCCATATAGGTGGAGTGTGTGTCGCCCCACAAGGGGTGATGACTATTGAAATCGCCCAGTAGTAGGAAGGGCCTGGGGAGTTGTTCCACAACTTCCACTAGGTCGTCGCGGGAGACTTGAGCGTGGGGGGGAAGGTAGATTGAACAAATGGTGTACTGTCTATCCAGGGAGAGCTGGACGGCAGTCACCTGTAGCGGGGACCGGATGGATTGTAGAAGGGGACTGCGTGGTGGACGAGGATGGCAGCTCCCCTTCGAGTGCAGGTAGGAGGCGGGGTGGCAAGGTTGGCACTAGCGGGCCCAGCCCAAAAAAACCCACCCGGGGTTTTTTAAAAAAACCCACTATTTTACCCACTTGTGGGTTTTTTCATGAAACTTAAGTGCATATGCAATTATTTTTAAAAATTGTCATATAGGTGCCTATAATGATTTTACATGCAAAGCAAGCAAACATGAGTCAACAAATAGACCTACAGGTATAACTCTTTGGGTGAGGTAGCAGGTTATAGAGTGTAGACATCAGCCAATCAGGGTGTTATACATCCTGATTCTTCAGTCAACTGCATCTTCAAGGAATTTTCTACTTCTTCATGGATTGTATTTAAAGTGGACCAGACAAATTTCGACGGGAAGGTGGAGTGTAGCCTGGTCTTAGAGTCTCTATCATTTCAATAAAATACTTAGACTCCACATAGAAATGGAATATTATTTGCATAAAAGAATTTGGCTATTTTGTTATCAATGACATTTTTCTGCAAAGTTGTTGTTGTCATGCCAAAATCGCTTACTTTCTTTGAATTTTTCTTTTTTTCATCTGTAATTGTGTCAGTGGTGGTGAGGATGAGTCTGGATCATCTGAGAGGTCTATGTCATGGCAGTATGAAGATGATGTACTGGCAGTATTGTCAGTCTTGTTTCTTGACTCCATGTGTTTCAAACATTTCATTAAATGCATTTTTATTCGCTCTATTTTATTACTTATTTCATTACTGCAATGTTTGTATCTAACTTTACTAGTCCCATCAATAATATTGACTTCACTCCATTCATGCCCTGATTTTCTTCCTGATCCAAAGGTCTTTGGCATTATTTAATGCAGTTATAACTTCAAACAGACTAATTCTGTAGGCTAGCAGTAAAGATAAATATGCTGTTGCCAGTTTGTTTTATTTAACTGTGAAATAAAAGAAAAAATATTCAGTAATATGAATTAAATAGATATAACTAGCTGAATTAAGTTCCCTTTGGGAGCTGTAATTCATCTACTTCCAGCAGAAGACACAGGGGCCTGTCTTCCATAGGAAGTATAGCCTAACAAATAGGATATTTTACCACACCAAATTTAGTTCAAATTGGTCCATGTTTTCCAAATTTTGTTGTGAAGCTCAATCTGAGAAAATAACTTTTTATGCTTAATTGCCTGGAAGGCAACCTTTTTGCTAAAAAGAAGACAAATGTTATATTAATAGTGTATGGTACAGTGCAGTATTATTATAAAAATAAGAATAGGTAGGTCTAATATGAACTACCATATGGACATATGAAAAAAACCAATTTTACCCGGGTTTTTTTCAGGTAAAAAACCCAATTTTACCCGGGTTTTAGGTGAAAAAACCTGAAAACCCCCACCTGGGGTGGGCTTTTTCAAAAAAAGTGGGTTTCTTGCCAACCCTGCGGGGTGGCGATGCAGAAATAACCAGTGGGGCAGGGCATGGACCTGGTCCCCAGGATTAGCTCCTGGAGACAGACACACACCAGACAGGAGGTGGCAATCAAGGAGTTAAGGCCTTCATAGTTTGCAAAGATTCCTCGACAGTTCCAGTGGACTATCGTGGTTTTCGGGGGATCCATTAGTTGATGAAGGGGGATGGGTAAAGGTGTAGGCGCTAGGAGGTTGGAGTGTAAAGGGGGATCTGGAGTTCGCGAAACTGAAGGCTGGGTTGGGAGCATGGCTGGCTATCTACCGTTCACCAGAGAAGGAATCGGTCGGCCTGTCAAACCCTGCGGAGGTTGCGGGTTCAAGTCGGCCGAGCGAGACCGGAGGCGTGGATCACAGCAGGCAGAGGAACATCGTGGGCTGAGCGGGTCAGAAGTGCCTTGTCGGGCTTCTATGGTCGGGCCAGGGGGGGGGGGGGCACATTAACCCCAAAAGGGGCGCTACCCTGCCTGTCCAGGGTCTCACGGCGAAACCTAGGTGGTGACAGGGGGTACCAAAAAGACGGGGCGGGTGGGAGGGAGGGTGTACTCAGGGTAGCTGATAAGGGGGGGGTCGGGGATGTTGGGGGGGTAGGTACGATGGGGGTGGAAGGTGAACCAGAGTGGTCTCGTGGAGGGGTGCAGAAATGGCACCAGGAGGCAAGGGCAGATCCAGGAGACTCATGGGCGTGGGCGCAGCCGAGCTTCCCTCGGTCACACCGTGCAGCTGTGCCAGAACCGCATCCACTGGATCCACTGGGCTGGGTCTCATCGTACAGGGTGGGTCGTGGATTTTGGCCACTATTGTCAGAGTCTGTGGGGGTAGAACGGTGGGACTTCTACGATGGGGAGAGATGGACATAGTGGGCATGGTGGGTGGTGTAAGGGTCCAAGCCGTCGTCTTGGTCTTAGGGGAAGAGGGAGAGAGACGTTGGGAAGAGGGAGAGAGACGTTGGGAGGCCGGACGGTCTGGTGACATGCTCCGGCGTCTCCACCTCGACGGCTTTCTCCGGGCGGCAGGTTCGGGCGTGTACAGGGAGTACTGGGAAGGCAGGGTTTGAGGTGGCTGGGACCTGGAAACCCTGGTCCCAGACTCCTGGGGATTTGTGGCAGGTGATGTGCGGGAAGAAGAGGAACGGTGGGGGGACAGGGGACTGTCGGGTCCTGCGAGGATTTGCTATGTGGGGAACAGGAAGCAGTGGCTGGGGGGGGGGGTTTGGCGGCAGGCCAGGGTGGTGTGCCGAGATGATAGAGCCGAGAGCAGCGGCATAGGACACCCCCGGCCTCACCTCCCGACTCTGCACCCTGTCGCGTGCTTCACGGGGGCTAAGAAGTCCGTCACCTGTAGGCCTCGGACCTCCTTCTCAAACCTGAAGAAAAGGCATTCTCGGGATGAAGAGGGATGTGCGCCTTCACAGTTCGAGCATTTGGGTGTGTTGGGGCACCTGTCAGGGTGGGCGAGTCATCCACAGTGAACACATAATGGATGCGGCTGTCGACAGGCGGAGCTGACGTGTCCAAATTTATTGATTTGAAGCAACGGGTCGGGTCTGGGACGTATGAAGGATAGAAAACTCGCATGAGGCGCGGTCTCCCATACCCCATACAATACAGCCAGGGGGGGGGAGTGAGTTAAAAGTAAGGAGCAGACATGGGGTGGGGGAGGGGGTGCCTCCCTGTCGGGATGTGAAACGATAGATCTTAGTAACTGCTTGGGGTGCGAGATCCTCCAGGAGCTCGTTCACTGCGACCAACAGTAGGCGGGTGGCGTAAATAGTGCCCTGACTCTGGTTCAGGCGAGGGTGTGGGGAAACGGACACCGAGCATCCAAGGACCTCAGTGATGGAGAGTAGGGCTTTCGTCTCTGCGGCTGAGCATGATTTTATGAGGAGGGAGCCATCCCTCTGTGGGCATACGTCATAGCGGCTGGAGTTGCTGTGGGTTCGGATCGCCTGGAATGTCCGTTCAGAGTTGTTCGGGAGGGACCCAGATGTAGGCCGAATCACCAGGAATTTGTGGATACTTGGAAGGGAGAGGGAGGCTGTAGAGTCGAAATGTACTGGAATATTCAACGGTCAGTAGGACGGCCGTGAATGCCGGCTCCCCCATCCGCCGCGAGGCTCTCTCCATGGGGAGGTGGGCTGGCGGCGGGTGAGGGGGGCATATGGGGAGAGCAAGAGGCCGGGGTGTGGGGGCAAGTCCTCGGTGGAACTTGACTTGCCCGAAGGTGGCTGAAGTGGGCTGGAAACGTGTAATTTGGTCCGATGAGTCCCATTTTTGTTTGTTCTCCAATGATGGGAGGCGACGAGTACATCGCAGGTCCAATGAAGCCTTTAATCCTGAATGCGTCGAAGGTGTTGTTCAGGCTGGAGGTGGTTCCATGATGTTCTGGGGATGTTTTTCGTACCACGAAATGGGCCCTCTCGTTCCAGTGGCGATGAATTTGAACCAGCAGGCGTACCTCCGCATACTAAATGATGAATTGGTACCCTTTGCCCTACATCTCCAGGAGCAGCATCACATTGCCACTGGGTCATTCTCTGTCAGATCAACCAAAAAAAATTGAAATTAACACCCTCATTTCTCATATTTTGCTGAAATTTGGTTTATAGGGAGTTTGTGAGCCCTGAATCCATTTCTGAAATTATAAGGTCAATCCGACCAACGGTTCAAGAGATATGACTCGGGCAATTTGAGGTCACTCGCGAGGTTACTAACATTTGGCGAGCCATAACTTGGTTAATAATTGTCATAATTATATAAAAGTATATATATTTAGAATCAGAAAATGACAAGGAATCCAAATATGCAAGTTTTAGAACTCTAGGTTGAAAAATAAAAAAGTTACACTGTAACCAAAATTTGAGGTCACGATTTGACCTCTGGGGTATCAAATGAGAATTTTTTTTAAACGTAAAAAATGAAGGCATAGGCATTGGCTATTAGAATCAGCAAAAAAAAGTTTGTTTATGTTAGTATTTTTCATGTAACTAACATATAAGTGAACACCATATTCATAAGTTGTGCGTCAATTCTACCTATTTTTTCACACTTAAGCTCATAATTTGACCTATAGAAATTAAAATTACATTTTTTATAGATATAAAAAACAAAGTCAGAGTTCTTGACTAATAGAAACAATCATAAAAAGTTTGTTTATGTTGGTACTTTTCATGTAACTAACTTATAAGTGAACACCATATTTATAAATTGCTTGTCATTTCAAGGAATTTTTATATCTTAGCTATCAATTTACCTCAAGCTCCAAGAATTTAATAAAAATTGTATTTCACTGCTAATCTACACTGGCAATAATAGTTATAATAGTGAAAGGGGAAGACTAAGCTCACATGTAGCCTAAACAAACCTGTTGAAACATGTTGCTACTTGTCTAAGTGCAGAATCAACACAGATAGTTGCAAAATTCCTTGTCTACAGGTTAGTACAGTTCCAGCCAGCACTGTGGGTGGCTGGTGGGTATGGTGTTTTAATGAGCCTCAGAGACTATCAAGGCCTAAAATATTAAGTGTGTATAGCTATATATTTTCTAAAAAATATATATTACCTAATTGTAAATCCTATATCTTTACAGATCAAAATACAATGGTTCGGCACTTGAAATACTGCCAGGACCCTATTCAAAAACACAAGAAACGCATAACAATCAATCTTAGAAAAGTGACTGATGTACTTGTTGAAAAATGTGCTGGAAGAGTGAAAAAAGACTCATTGTTGTGTGTGAACTGCTGGACACTGATAATGAAAAACCCCACTATACTTAGTACCACTGAAAACAACGAGTCTGAGCAGGATTCAAATGAATCATCTACTATCAGTGGCTTGAGTAACATCTCTTCAATTCAAGATCTGGACAATGACAGTGATTGCTTGATAAAGGAAAATCCTTCAACTTCAGTTGAACCAGTTCTAGCATTTCTGGACCAAACACCAGTTAAAAAAAGTAAGTAATAAATTAATATAATAACTTATACTTTACTACAAGGTCTGTTTGATCTACTATATAGCCAATTATATAGCATTTAAGGTACTATAATTAATATTTAATTACTAATATTCAGGTGTGTGAAACCTTTTTTTCTGTTCTTTTCAGAAGGGCTGTCATTAAGCCAGAAAAAGCGCAAGGCTCGTGGTAAGCTATCATCTGCTCAGAAACACCTGAAGGAGAGGCTAGAACTCAGTTATGGTGTTCAAATTACCAAGGAGGTAAGTGATACTTCAAAACCTGAAACTAAATCTGAAAAACATCGACAAATTAATGAATGAATTGAAACAGTCATTCCTGGAGAGCAAATGTCACCATCACAAACTACAAATATTGACACTCACCATACACAATTGAAAAAACAGCTAGTTTCTTTCAAACTACAACATACATGGTGAAAAGAAGCCGTTCACTTAAATCAGAACATGGAATCCTTCCGAAGATTCCACTAATGAGCAAAGGAAAAGTGATATCTGAAGAACACAGATATAGTTAGAAGATTCTATGAGTCAGAAGAGGTTAGTCGTATGTGTCCTGGCCAAAAGGATTGCGTGAAAGTTATCAGTGCTGAAGGTGCAATGAAGGTGCAAAAACGATTGGTCCTCGGGAATTTAAGAGAGATGTTTGAACTATATAAAAATGATGAAAAGAATCCCAAAATAGGATTTTCCACATTTGCAAAATTACGGCCATCATATTGTGTGCTTGCCGGTAGTGGTGGGACTCATTCTGTCTGTGTCTGCACATACCATCAAAATCCAAAATTGCAGCTGGCTGCATTGGGAGAAAGAGGTCTTTCATACAAGGATCTTATGGATTACAGTGTCTGCAGTACAGAAAGAGAGACTTGCATGATGCAACTTTGCAATGATTGCCCAAGAGAAGAGGGTGTCCTGGATTTTCTTGAGTTACTTGACAGTGTGAAATCAGCTCCAAATGAAATATCTTACAAGCAATGGGTGACTGTTGACCGTTGTACAATGGTTGATAAGGTAGAGCCACTTCATGAATACTTATCATCCCTAAGCATGAAAATATCCCGCATGGTTCGTCATCACTTTGTTGCTCAGCAACAATCACAGTACTTCAAGCAGTTGAAAGAAACACTACCACCTCAGAGCGAGGTAGTTATAGTAGGTGATTTCTCTGAGAATTATTCTTTCATTGTCCAGGATGCTGACCAAGGGTTTCACTGGGACAATTCACAGTGTACAGTTCACCCTTTTGTCATCTATTATAGATCATCTGCAGACCAGGAACTTAGCCATTTTAGTGTCTGTTTCTTATCTGCATCACTAAAACACAACACTATAATGGTTTACTCATTCATATTGAAGCTTATGACATATGTTAAATTCAGATGCCCACAATTGAAGGTGCACTATTTCTCAGATGGATGTGCTGGCCAATATAAGAACAGATACAACTTCACAAATCTCTCTTACCATGAAGAGGATTTTGGTCTGTCTTGTGAATGGCACTTCTTTGCTACATCCCATGGCAAAAATGCATGTGATGGGATTGGAGGAACAGTGAAAAGAGCTACTGCTCGTGCCAGTTTGCAGAGAACTACAGAGAGGCAAATTCTTACACCAGAACACATGTTTCAGTTTTGTGAAGAAAACTTGAGCAAGAAGATAAATTTTTTCTTTGTAACTACAGCTGATTTGAAAGATGCAGAAGAACGGTTGGAACATCGATTCAAGGATAGTAGGGCTATTCCTGGAACTCAGAAATATCATAGATTTGTTCCCCTAAACAAGGAAGAACTGATGGTGTATCCCATTTCAAGTGGCATTGGAGAAAAGAAAAGAATAAGGAAAAGTCATTTTACTAATGAACCTGCAATGCTTGGTAACCTAAAATGTGTCAAACCAGGAGAGTATGTTGGCTGCATTTATGACATGCAAGTTTGGTATGGAATTGTGGAGGAATATTGTGAAGAGTTTGATGATTTCACTGTGAACTTTCTACATCCCTCTGGGTCATCAGGATCAAGTGCATATTATTATCCATCAAACAAGGATTCATGTGCAGTGCCAGGACATCATATATTAACTGTAATGAATTGTCCTACCCTAAGAGGAGGCAGCAGAATTCAATACATTTTTCCACAAAAAGAAATTGATGAGAGCATCGAGCATGCAAAAATTGTATTAGGCTAGCACATGAATCCTCTAAGTAGGTCTTCCCCTTTCACTATTATAACTATTACTGCCAGTGTAGATTAGCAGTGAAATACATTTTACATTTTTTGCCTTTGTTTTTATATCTAAAAAAATGTAATTTTAATTTCTATAGGTCAAATTATGAGCTTAAGTGTGAAAAAATAGGTAGAATTGACGCACAACTTATGAATATGGTGTTCACTTATATGTTAGTTACATGAAAAATACTAACATAAACAAATTTTTTTTGCTGATTCTAATAGCCAATGCCTATGCCTTCATTTTTTACATTTAAAAAAAAAATTCTCATTTGATACCCCAGAGGTCAAATCGTGACCTCAAATTTTGGTTACAGTGTAACTTTTTTATTTTTCAACCTAGAGTTCTAAAACTTGCATATTTGGATTCCTTGTCATTTTCTGATTCTAAATATATATACTTTTATATAATTGTGACCATTATTACCCAAGTTATGGGTCGCCAAATGTTAGTGACCTTGCAAGTGACCTCAAATTTCCCGAGGTCATATCTCTTGAACCATTGGTCGGATTGACCTTATAATTTCAGAAATGGATTCAGGGCCCACAAACTCCCTATAAACCAAATTTCAGCAAAATCTGAGAGATGAGGGTGTTAGGCACTGGTTGATCTGACAGAGAATGACCCCACTCCTGTCTTCCAAGACGACAATTGCTGTGTGCACAGAGCGAGAAGTGTGTCTGAGTGGCACGACGAACATTCTGCAACACTGTCTCACCTCGAATGGTCCGCCAAATCCCCTGATTTAAATCCTATTGAAAATCTGTAGGATTATTTGGAACAGAAAGTGAAGCGCAGGAATAGACACCCATGGACTCTGGCGGAACTTCGGGACCAGCTGATGAATGAGTGGCAGCAAATCGATGTTCAGTACATGCACAACCTCGTAGAGTGTCTGCCTCGCCGGATTCGTGCGGTTATCAAGGCCAGAGGCGCCGTCACACGTTATTAGGTACATTCTGAGAGGGGTGACTAATTTTTTGTCCGGTGTGCTTATATATATATATATATATATATATATATATATATATATATATATATATATACAGGGTGGGTGGAAAGTAGCTCCCTAATTTAAATTACATATAAATTATGATTGTATTGTTATATTGTTATGGTGTGTTCTATAAAGTAGTACAATTGTAACGATAATCTTTTTTTCTCTAAAGTGGTACAATTGTAACGTTTATTTTATTTTTTTCATTTCAGATTGAAGGGTAACATGGCTGAGCATTTAACACTGCAGGAGCGTGCCCAGTTGGCGGCACGGTACGAAGTTTGGCAATCTGTCGTTCGAGTTCAAAGATGGTGGCGGGCCATTCACGGACCACGTGCCCAAGTGGACCTGAAAACAATCAAGAACTGCCACTCGAAGCTTATGACCATGGGGTCTGTGGCAGATGTTCGAAGATGTGGTCGCCCTTCGACATCCAGGGCCCAGGAGACGGTGCAGGCAGTTCAGGAAATGTTCGCACGGAGTCCACGAAAGTCAACTCGGGAAAATGGACTCTCCCGCTACTCAGTGCGAACTGTGCTGAAGAAGGAGCTGAACTGGCGTGCGTGGAAGCCACATTACTGCCAATCTCTCTCGGATGAGGACTGCGACATTCGCATGGAGTTCGGGGAAATCATGCTGGCTTGGCATGAAGACTGGCCCCATCTCTTCCGCAACATCCTCTGGAGCGACGAGGCGGTGTTCCACGTCGGAGGCTTTGTCAACCGCCACAATTGCCACTACTGGGCAGGAGAGGATCCCATGGTTACCGCTGAAAAATGGCAGAATCGGTTCAGTGTAACGGTGTGGTGTGGTATGACCTCAGATCAGGTTGTGGGCCCATTCCTTCTGCGCAACACCATGAATGCTGAGCAGTACCTTGCTATGTTGCGAAACGAGGTCTGGCCGGTTGTCAGCACATGGGAGAACATCAACGATCTGATATTTATGCAAGATGGCGCCCCTCCGCACTTGTTGTCCGTGAGTGGCTGGATGCCCACTTCCCTGGGCGTTGGATGGGTCGTCGTGGTCTACATCAATGGCCAGCCAGGAGCCCCGACTTGACACCGTGCGACTTCTTTCTTTGGGGGTGGGTAAAGGAAGAAGTCTACCGCACCAAACCGAGGACATTGGAAGAACTGGAGGACCGAATTCGGGAAGTCATGTCCTCCATCCTGCCGGAGTTCCTGCTAAAGTCAGTGGACGCCATTCCTGGGCAGCTCCAGAAGCTGGTGGAAAGAGTTGGAGCCCACATTGAATTTTAGAAAAAACCTACCATGTATGCCTACCTTTTCATATTATTTCTTCTGAAATAAATGGATAATATACGTATTTTTTTACCAATCCAAAATAGGGAGCTACTTTCTGCCCACCCTGTATATATATACACACTGGTATTCTTGCCAATCACAATTATATATATTGTTTTATACCAGTATTATGTATTTTTTATTATGTATATTATACCAGTACCTGTGATATTGAAACTAGCATATATGCTCTACCCAATCTAGTGATGATTCTTCCATGGAAATGAAGGTTAAACAACATTAGGTTAACAAAAAGGTTCAATAAAAGGTGAATTTTTTTTTTTTCTATCTGGAATATATATACTGGTACTCTTGCCAATCACAATTATGTATATTGTTTGAAACGAGGAAGAATGTTTCATGTTCTAGTTAAAAAATATATATATACATATAAAAAATGAGGGTTTGTTTTTCCTTTCTATTATATACTTTTTGTAGGATTCAGTTTTTCTAAAAGATGACTATATATACTAGGTATAACCGTATAAGCATGGTAGTATAGTAAATTGTAGGTAATACTAATATACTTATTAGATTAAAAGAAGAAAAATATGGAATAAGTTTAAAACAATAAAAAACAAAAAAAACAGACAATCTTCGTTTTAAACAAAAAAAATGACAAAAAAAAACGACAATAAAAAACGACTCGCATCACTAGGCTCAACCCACAATAGGGCTTGGCAATAATCGCTGATATTGTGATAATCAATTGCCATGGGAAAAAATCAGCGATAATCACCGCCATTTTTCGAACAATGATAATCGTCATAGACAAGTTTTTAACAAGTTTTTTGTGTGAAATTTTATAATTTCCGACAAATTCTGCTGTGAAACCGTGATAATATTTTTCTGTTAACAAAGTGAAAACAACTCTGATTGTTTATACTATATTCTATGATTGAATGATCTGATTAGGGCTGCAAGTATATTAAATTGTTTGTATTGATTGACAAAAGTAGTATGGAAAAGAATGATACCAGCACTTTCATAAGTAGGGATTGTATTTTCAAGGGATTGTATTTTCATAATCCATACACTTTCAAAGGTAAGGAAAGGATTGTACCAAATGATAAACAAGCAGTGCAACTACATTTCACAATGTTCATAATGTTCATATAATGTTCCAGCTGAGCAATGACTTTGTAATTAGCATTCAGGAACATCAACATCTCCACTGTTATGGCCTTGAGGCATTGTCTGCTGCTACAACTGCATGCCTTATACAGTCATGTTGTCACACACACACAAGATATGGATGGATTCATTCAATCATCAAATATAGGGTTGTAACATACAGGGGTTAGACAAAATAATATGAACACCCGCCGATTTCACTGGTTATCTTTATGGACTGCTCAGACATAAATTAAACGGTCAAATGACTGGCAAACCTATTTAAATGCGTAACAGAGTGTATACATCATGTTATAACCCTCACGTTGTTTTTACAGATCTGAGTGAATTATGAATTAGCAGTTATGAAAGACCTGTCAGACTTCCAAAGAGGGCAAATTGTCGGAGTGCGGATGGCTGGTGCATCAGTGATGAAAACCGCTCAGATGTTCAATGTATCCAGAGGAACTGTCTCTATGGTCATGTCTGCATACCAAAACCATGGAAAGACAAGCACCAACAAATGCAATAGTGGACGCAAGAAGAAGCTGTGTGATCGAGACCGCCAGGTGCTAAAGCGCATTGTGACAAAGAACCATAAGACCACAGCTCCAAAAGTGACTGCAGAGCTTAACCAGCATCTTGCAAGCCCAGTATCGACCAGAACTGTACGTCGCGAGCTCCATGGAGCTGGATACCATGGGAGGGCTGCAATTGCCAAACCCTTCCTTTCGCAGATCAACATTGAGCGGCGCAGAAAATGGTGTAATGACCATAAGAATTGGTCAATGGGCCATGGAAGAATGTAGTCTACTCCGACGAATCCTCCTTTACGCTATTTCCATGTTCCGGTCGAGTTTACGTCTGGAGACAGCCTAAAGATGCTTATGACCCGGACTGCCTGACCCCAACCATTAAGCATGGAGGCGGATCTGTGATGGTATGGACAGCAATATCGTGGAATACTCTTGGCCCAGCTGTAGTACTGCATGGTAGGGTTAACACCCAGGTCTATCTGTCAATATTGGCTGACCGGGTCCATCCCATGGTCCAAACGCTGTTTCCCAATGGCAGCGCCATTGTTGCGGGGAGAGCGAATGAACTTAACTAGAATACTGTAACTTGGCTACTTCTTGATGACGGGAAACGAGAAGGTCCCGGGCCATGAAGTTTTTCTCACCTCCACTGACTGTCACTGAGAGGCAAACGAGACTCCCACACGGCTGAACCAAGAAATGGATTCGACCCACTAGCTATTCCAAAGATTAACACTGTGTCTGAGTCAGGTCCACTTGAGAACCTGGAAAGCCCTGGCTTCAGGAAAGGTGTGTGCAATGTACACCCAGCAATACTTGAGGACTTCAACTGAATATGGGTGTACAACACAAGCAAGCAAGATTTTAGCAGACTAATCATGAAGTAAACCAAATGTGTGGCTGGATGAGAAAAGCAGATATTACCCTCTGAATTGTAAATCCTTGAAAGTAATGACCCCAGTCTATGAGGACAAAGGCTGAAAAAAAACTAGGTGGTAGAATTCTAAGGGTTTATTAGCAATCAACTTGAATTATTTACAAGAGCTAGCATGAGTTATGAACTTGAGTCTAAACATGGCTTAAGATCAAGAACTGGAAATCCAAAAACCCTGAAAGGGTATGCTATACAAAGGTGCTTACAATTACAATGACAAAAATACTGGACAACAAAAATAGAATTTCTAGAAACAGATAAAAAACTTAACCTATGCTAGAATGGTACAATTAGACAACACAATCGACCTCACTGGACCTAACATCCTTAAGCTAGACTTGAGGTCAATCCAATCACACCTATCTATTATAGTTAAGCCATGGAGAAACTAAACCTGGAGCTAGAAATACCTTAACCTGCACACCGTTATGCACAGGCAATGTCCATTATCACAAGGCACTCTGTCTTTCTTGAACTTTTCTTATTCTTACAAATTGAGTTGGCAGGCTAGAACTTCCACAAGCGGAAGCCAACTGTGAATTTAAGGCAAAGTTTTCTGACAAGAATGGAGCTAAACAAGACTACTGAGCTAGTCAGGCATTAAGCAAGACTAACTCTACCCATATGGGGGTTGCATCCTTATTATGGATTAGGTGGTGGATACAGACGAGAAATAGCGACGAGAAAATGGTGCAAAACTGTTCCATGGTCTGGATGGGAAGCAAGAAAAAGGAAGCGAGAGAGGTACTTCTCGTAGGACGCGTCAAGGTTTCCAGGCCGAAGAATCCAATCCTTTACCATTTTCCCACCTATTGGTTCTTGGTTATTAACCCAATGTTCACACACCTAGAGGCAAAAGCTTTTCCAGTCAACGACTGCATGGGATGAGAGCCCCAAATGAACCTCGCAATACTCCTGGGAAAAGATCTGTCTTACAAACACAGTTATGAATCTCAAAACAACACACAGCTTAAGACGAACGTTATCCAACCAGGTTTGTTTGAATTGAGACACTAAATCCACAATGCCGGCATCTTTTAGTTTTCGCAATTTTCGAATACGCGTTGCACCGAAATGTATGGCAAGATTCTATTAACGAGCACTCATTTCCGCACAATTCACACTTACGGGTCGATGGTAAAATAGTGTGTTTTGTAAATATTTCTATTGCTCGGGAGTCATTAGAATGCACTTCGTATATTAAATCCTCAAAATAATATTTGCACCCTTCACATGTCATCGCTACCAACATCTATGAAAAACTTCACCACCCGGGACCTTGCCTTTTCCCGTCATCAAGAAGTAGCCAAGTTACGGTATTCTAGTTAAGTTCATTCACTCTCCCCGCAACACCGTCTTCCAGGATGATAATGCACCAATCCACACCGCTGGGGTCATTAAAAACTGGTTTGAAGAGCATGTTAGTGAAGTAGAACGCTTGGATTGGCCTCCACAATCCCCGGATCTTAACATTATCGAGCATCTGTGGTGTCAGTTGGAGCAGCAGGTCAGAAGCCGATTCCCACCGCGGCATCTTTGGAGGAACTGGAGCAGGGTTTGCTTGAAGAATGGCTCAGGATTCCTCTAGCCACTGTCCAAAAGCTGTATGAATCAATTCCCTGATGCATTGCAGCTGTTATTGCTGCTAAAGGAGGACCAACTCCATTAAGAATAAAAACTGCCATTTATTAAGGTGTTCATATTATTTTGTCCAACCCCTGTATATTCTGCTCAATTTTTTAGTTCATTCAGAACAAAAATTAAATGATAATGACAAATTAATCATCAATATAATTCCTTCTTTTTCTATAACCTCCTCCCACCTGTAGAAAAGTTTTTTTTTATGCCACGTTCGAAGAAATCCCTTGGTTTTGAGTTAAAAAAAAAGTGATCACTTCATTTTTGATGGCTTCCCTGGATTGCAACTTTTGAATAAGTGGTAGTCTGAAGGTGTGATGCCCGGAGAATAAGGTGGATGAGGCATTTTTCCCAACCAAATGCCTCCAATTGGGCAGTGTGAGGGCGTGTATTATCCTGGTGGAATAGAACACCTCTGCGACTAATTAATGCAGGACATTTTTCTTGTAATGCCATCTTCAATCATTGGAGTTGTTGACAGTAGACTTCAAGCTGTGCTTGTTTGGTTATCTGTCAGAAGCTAAAAATGAATAATTCCTTGCATATCCCACCAAATGCATAGCAAAATTTTCTTTGGATGGGGTCCATTCCTTGGCTGAGGTTCAGGCTTTGTTTCATGGCTAAGCTACTGATGTCAATGCTTAATATTGTTATAGAGGACCCATTTTTCATCCTCAGTGATGATCCAATTCAAAAATGGTGCCTGCAGTTGCTGAGAATGCAGTGATGTGCAAATATCGATTCGATGTTGAAGTTTTGCTTGTGACAAATCATGCAGAACCCATTTTCCAACCTTCACTACTTTTCCTAACAGCTTCAAATGATGATGACTGGTCATGTGGCTAACGCAGAGTTGCAGGCCAAATTCTCTTACAGTTACTGTTGGGTTTTCCTCCACTGCTGCTTTCAGCAACTCTTCCTCTAACTCATCTAGTCATCCTGTTCGTTGATAGTGATGTTAAAAAACGGTTTTTTTTATGTCCATGTTGTTTTTTTTGTTTTTTTTGTCGTTTTATTTGTTTTTTATTGTTTTTTTTGTTTTTTTTGTTTTTTTTAATAATTAATAGAGATATTGCCAATTTAATTATAAGGTATACTTTTGCAATGATATATATTATAAAAATAAATAAATAAATAATAAAATAGGCCATATGGTACCACTATAGAATGGCCTTTTCAGCCTATTTACAGAAAAAAACTGGCCTCTTTCTTGCACTGAGTCTTGTATCTTAGATCCGTTAAACTTGCGAGAACACTGGCTGGGAGCTGACTGCCCATTGTCCAACCTTTCCAGGACTCTCCCATCCATGCCTCGGATTTTGAATCTCCCACTTAACTATCCTTTAGACCCGCGATGACATATTTTCCCCCCGAGACCATCCATATATATACATACACATACACCCATATACCAATATATGTTACACACTATAGTGGAGCCACTTATATACACATTTATATCTATTATATACCCCATACACACGCATACATCCAGAATTCCAGATACATACGCACACATACTCACATATATACCTACACAAACTCATACACCTCTATTTCGCCCTTTCATTACCTCCGAAATCATTTAGCACATACAGTAATATCCATACAGCCAAAAGAAACCGATTAAGCACAGACAGAGCAGCAAAGCTAGTATTTATATCCCAAAATGCAAAATTCCAAGAAAGTGAAGTAAAACATGGTGCTACATTGGCTTCATCAACATCCAAATCTGCAATAATTACCAGTACCTGTGATATTGAAACTATATGCTCTAATCAATCTAGTGATAATGATTCTTCAATGGAAATAGAATCAGATAATGGAAGTTAAACAGCATTAGGTTAACACAAAGGTTAATATACTGCGCGGTCATTGCAGTTATATATATATATAGATATATATATATATATATATATATATATATATATATATATATACACACACTGGTATTCTTGCCAATCACAATTATATATATTGTTTTATACCAGTATTATGTATTTTTTATTATGTATATTATACCAGTACCTGTGATATTGAAACTAGCATATATGCTCTACCCAATCTAGTGATGATTCTTCCATGGAAATGAAGGTTAAACAACATTAGGTTAACAAAAGGTTCAAAAAAGGTGAATATTTTTTTTCTATCTGGAATATATATACTGGTACTCTTGCCAATCACAATTATGTACGGTATATTGTTTGAAACAAGGAAGAATGTTTTATGTTCTAGTTAAAAAATATATATACATATACAAAATGAGGGTTTGTTTTTCCTTTCTATTATATACTTTTTGCGTGATTCAGTTTTTCTAAAAGATGACTATATATACTAGGTATAACTGTATAAGCATGGTAGTATAGTAAATTATAGGTAATACTAATATACTTATTAGATTAAAGGAAGAAAAATATGGAATAAGTTTAAAACAATAAAAAACAAAAAAAACAAAAAAAACAGACTATCTTCGTTTTAAACAAAAAAAACGACAAAAAAAAAACAAAAAAAACGACACAATAAAAAACGACTCACATCACTATTCGTTGATAATCTTTCAGACTGAAGTCTCCATTTCTGAACTTCTCAAACCATCTCCTACACATCCATTCATTCACATCATTATTTCATTTCCATAAACTCTTTGGATGTTTCTTGCAGATTCACTAGCATTAGATCCTTTATGGAACTCATACAGCATCACATGTCAAATATGCTCTTTCGTGGGCTCCATGTTTTATATTACTGTAATATTATGGGGGGTGGCATTGTAACTATGAAAAACACTAGAGAAAATATTCATTAGCCTGATCCTACACTAGCCTAAGTCATTCTGTATCATGATAAAACCTGTGCGAACCTGTCACTGCATGTATTTTGCAACATTTCAAACTATTTCACATTATCTTGATGTTATTCTATTATTTATTGTCCATTTTCTAATTGAGCAGAATTTATGTTACAACCTGATATCATCAATATCGGGATTATCATCATGGAAAATGGCAGTGATTTCCAAGCCCTAACCCACACAGGTCTACTTGACCAGGTGAAATCAAACTCTCTTCATCTAATCAACTCCCTACCTCTTACTGTCTTCAATCCCTCTCTCTTTACCACAATGTTGGTTCACTCTCTAACTGCATGTCTCCTCCTTTAAGGAGAGCTTGCCAGACACTTGGCATATTCCAATCCCTTTCCTGTGGTGGAAGTAGTGGTGGTGGTGGAAGTAGTGGTGGTGGTGGAAGTAGTGGTGGAAGTGGTGGAAGTGGTGGAAGTGGTGGAAGTAGTGGTGGTGGAAGTAGTGGTGGTGGAAGTGGTGGAAGTAGTGGTGGTGGTGGAAGTGGTGGTGGTGGTGGAAGTGGTGGAAGTAGTGGTGGTGGTGGAAGTGGTGGAAGTGGTGGTGGTGGTGGAAGTAGTGGTGGTGGTGGAAGTAGTGGTGGTGGTGGAAGTAGTGGTGGTGGAAGTGGTGGTGGTGGAAGTAGTGGTGGTGGAAGTAGTGGTGGTGGAAGTAGTGGTGGTGGAAGTAGTGGTGGTGGAAGTAGTGGTGGTGGAAGTAGTGGTGGTGGAAGTAGTGGAAGTAGTGGTGGTGGAAGTAGTGGTGGTGGAAGTAGTGGTGGTGGAAGTAGAGTGAAGTAGAGTGAAGTAGTGGTGGTGGAAGTAGAGTGAAGTAGTGGTGGTGGAAGTAGAGTGAAGTAGTGGTGGTGGAAGTAGAGTGAAGTAGTGGTGGTGGAAGTAGTAGTGGTGGTGGAAGTAGTAGTGGTGGTGGAAGTAGTGGAAGTAGTGGTGGTGGTGTACTATTTATGAGTGACATTGTGGAGAGAAAATCTTTTGACATTTTCAAACCAGCCTTTGCCTGCACTAAACTCAGCACTAGCACTAGTAGCAGAGTCACGTGGAACAAAATGCCCATAGATCTGCTTGGCCTTCTCACGGATAATTGCACTGCTTAATGGAACATGTTTTCGATCCATATCCTCAATCCAAATGTTCAAAGCCTTTTCCATTTTCACTAGCACAGTAGGGTGTGTCAATTTTAGGGAGCAAAGTGAAATCTTTAGATTTTCAAAGACTACTAGTGACCAAATGATGCATTTTTATGTGCTAAATCGAAATATGGGTTTAAAATCCAGATTTGACCACTCCTAGCTACTTATATTTGAAGTTGAAGTTTATGAAAAATCAGCAATTTTTGCAAGTATTTTTTTTATTGTATATAAGTATAACTACATTTTACATACATTACATACAATTAAAGACATTTTGATTGTATTTCAATATTAAAACTTAGAAATATAGATAAGTTTCTTGAACTTTGCCAAGGATGCCACATCTGCCTTACTCTTGTTCCTAGAAACTCCTTGATTGCAGCAGTGGTGAGGGAGCAGGTCAGAGGAGGCTCAGTCATGCCAGAGTTCCAGTCAATAAGCTCCAAGAGTTTGGTGGCATCTGGGTTGATGTCAGGAGTCTTCCTGGGTCTGACACTGCAGTCTCCTTCCTGTGTGTCCTCATCTCCTTCACCTCTGATTTCCAGTATCCTCTTCACTGCCTCCCTCCTCTCCTCCTCAACCTCACTGCACAGCATGGCCTGGAAAACAGCCTCAGAGTGTGCATACCAGGCTGATCTCTTCACTGTAGGCATCACTATTCCTATCACCTCCTCTTTCTGACTTCTGAGCAGCTCCAGCTGGTACAGTACATGCCTGGGACCCTCCACCCAGCTGTAATTTAACTTGATGTTAAACCAGTTTGGCATGTAGACTCCCACTATGAATTCCACAATTATCCTTAGATTCCTCACGTTCCTACCCTTCAGCCCATGTTTGGAAATCCAATCTGCAGAACCTTAAGAGCCATGGTGACCCACCTAGTGGGACAGACTGGCCCAATCTCCAGGAGAGCTAGACTCTGAGGTACCTCTCCCAATCTGATGGCAGTGATGATTCTGTAGCCATATGAGGGGCATTCCAGGAGAGATCACCCAATGCAGGTCACCACTCAAACTCAGATTTTGTGGAAAATTGACATATGGGGTTCTTCCAGGCAGGGTTTCGGAGCCGGTAAAAAAACTTCTGGCTCCGACTCCGGCTCCGGAGCAGAAATTTTTTACAGTCTGGCTCCGGCTCTTTTATAGTAAATTCTGTTAATTATAAAATAAATATCTAGATTTATATAACTAATTGTCCAATTTAAAATATTGCACAAAAATATTTTATTATTAAATCACTTTAATACTCAAAATTTAAATTTCTTATGATTTTAAATTAGGCAAATATAATGATAGAATGAAGTTATTTAAATAACTAAAGGAAAATGATGAAAACTAAATGATATTAAATATTTATTAACAATGGTAGCTTATATAAATTAGAGAAACTTGCCTCCTAATTAGTTCAAAGTTCAAACTTAAGAATTCTCGTATGGAAAATAGTAACAATCAAACTTTCTGAGATAATATATGCATCTTTTTTTAAGTGTTGAAACTTGAAAGCTTCATGAAAGCCAACTTGGCTTGAAAGAGAGCTGAATATTTCAAAAAATTCAGTTTTTAAATTTTTAATAGGTTATATTATTTACTTAAAAAGAGATTTTCTTTTAGTCAAAAAGTTTGTAATTTAATTAACAAAAGCAATTCAACTAAAAGTCAAAAGTTCAAACTACTAATACATATTATAAAAGAAAATTTACAAAATCATTTACCCTACGCTTATAAAATCAATACTACTCCTTGGATTAACAAATGAAAACTAATGCAAAATTTTTTTTATTCTAGCTAAGGTATAATCAAACTAATTTTAAACATAAAATCAAGATATTCTTCTTGTAAATCTGTTTCCTTAAAATAATTGAAAATGAAAATTACTAAGTTTATTTATAATTTTTTTTTTAAAACAAGATGGCCTCAATTATATTTTTTTAAGTGTAACCTTAAATCAGACTTTATCTTTAAAGTTCAAACTACATATTAAAAAGTTTGCAAATTCAATGATACATTTACAGTATCATAAATCATAATACTCCTTGTATTAAAAAATGAAAGCAAAATAATAACTTTTGCAGAAATTTTTAATGTAGCTAAGGTAGGAAACTAATTTTTAAACATAAAATCAAGATATTCTCCTTGTAAATCTGTTTCCATAAAAAAAATTATGAATTAAAATTATTTATCTAAGTTTACTTATAAACATTTGTTCTTAAAAATAACATAGCCTCAACAATATCTTCTTTCATACGTGCCCTTAAATCAGATTTTAAAATTTTCAGTGCTGAAAATAGCCGTTCAACACTGACTTGTGTTGAAGGCATAGCTACTAGAAGATTTGCAACATCTCCTATAACTTTAGGATACCTTTCTATTACTTGTTCAAAAGACAGTTTTGACGAACGGTCAAATTTTTCAATCTCAGGAAAAGATTCCTCAACTTGCAATTTGAGGGTACACATTGGACTGAGAGGTGGTATTAGTTCACTTTCTAAATGAGGAGGTTTTGATTTCTTACCATGTTGAATATCAATAATTTTTTCAAAATCAAACTCGCTGACATCAGAAGTGGTGGATGATGATGATGAATTTGATGATGATGCAATAATCTCGGTTCCACATTCCTCTCTTAATAGAGAGACTTTATTTGAAAGGTCTAGGTTACTTTTCATTCTGATTGCTATATTGCATAGGGCATCCTTGGCTTTAACTACCTGTTCAGATGTCAATAAGCATCTATATCTAGGATCTATATAAACAGCAGCAAGCAATACTTCATTATCAAGTAAAATATTTTCTCTCCTTTCCATGGAACTTTTAATGTCATCAGCTATGGTGCCTTCTATCTTGGAAAGAAAATACATCAAAGATTTCCATTCTTTCAAAAATTGACCAGGAGTCAAATCTTCACTTTGAATTTTTTTTGTTACTATATATGGCTGGTACAGTACTCTTTCCAATCTTCTTGCTTGTTCCCACATTATTTCTGAAAGATTCACATTTGAATTTGCCATGTCCAAGAGTACAGGTTTTAATTCTAATAAGCGCTCTATCATTAAATAAGTGCTGCCCCATCGAGTAGGTTGATCTAAAATAGCAACCTTGCCTGCACATCTTTTAATTATTTCTTCCACTTTTGGGTTTCTTGCTGCTACTACAACCTGTCTCAACTTACCTATGAGAGAGGTAGCATGTTTATATCTCAATCCATCGCAAATAGCAAGTTGCAAGGTATGTGCACCACAACGCATGTGGTTGATTCTGGAGAAGTGTGAAATTTCAGATACAATACTGTCAATTTCTTCTACACAAGATGCCACTTCCTGAGTGTCTGTTGAATCATCATCATGTTCACCAAATGTTTGTATATCATCTTCTGAAGTTGCCTCTTGATTATCATTCAACTTCTCAACAGTTTTAATCATATTTGATGCATTATCACTGACAATGCAGAGCACAAATTCTTTCGGTATGCCGTACTCTTCCAGAGTTCATAATTAGATCATGCAGGTAGTCACTAGTTTGCTGAGCATGTGTATCTTTTACTGCTATAGTGCGGGTGAGGATTTTATTATCATCAATAAATCGGACATTGATGGCAAAATAATGTGTCCATATTCGTGTGCAACCATCAACTTTTAAATATATGAAGCGCCCTTTTAATTGCTCTTTGAGAGCAAATTTTTCTTCTTTTGATTTTTCTATCACTAAATGATGGATATTGTCTTTATCTAAACTAATCTTGAATTTCTGAGCCATTTCTTCTAGTAGACTGCGCATAGCTGGCTTTTCAAACATAGATAGAGGCATAGAATCTTTAACAACTAACTCAATTATGCTATTTTTAAAATTATCTGTAGTCATTGAGATAGTGACTTTTTGAAACATCAAAAATTTAGTAATGTTTTGCTGGTTTGCTTTAGTTTTTGAACTGGCAGAAGTACTGGGTCTTGAAAGCTCAAGCATTTGCTTCTTTTCTTCCATCATTTTTGATATTTCAGGATGTAATCGACTCAAGTGTCTTTTCAAATTATATGCTCTTGAGAAGACATCAGGCTTTTTGCTTTGAGGCTTGGTAATTTTAGTTCCACACGTTGAAATATTTCCCGAAGCATCAGAAACTTCACAAATACAAACATAGTGTTTCTTATCTGAACTTTCAGTAAAATACTTGAATATATCAGACTTCTTTATTGAATCTCTATCCATTATGAAGGGTCATAGACTGATAATTATAATTAAAGAATCAAGTACAAATTACAAAGAATCTGAAAAAAAGAAATTTAGCAATACAAGATAATTGACCTAAAAATAAAAATAGTTCAATCCAAGTCAGAAGGACCAACCTTACTAGGTATGTATCTAGGTAGTTACCTACTTAGATAAATAGTTAGTACCTACCTACCTAAGGTCTCTACCACCATAAAAAAAATTTTACCTATATAATTAAGTGTTGTTAAGACAAATCTTCCCAAATATTTAATGGTTAAAAAATGGAAATTTGCAGATTATTCCTGCAACTCCCACACCTCCATAAAATCCAAGAATCCTATGGTACCATTTTCCGTAATATATTACAAGAATTATAATTTGCAATTAAACCTATATTTAACAAATAACAATTTAGGTAGCAATATATTGCCTGGAGCCAGACCATGGAGCCATATTTTCAAGGTTTCTGGCTCCGGCTCCAGGTAAGCAAAATTCACTGGCTCCACCGACTCCGGCTCCGAAACCCTGCTTCCAGGTGCTGATTTCACTGGTCAAAATAAAAAAGTTCTATGACCCATAGTTTTTGAGATATGGGCCCCCACTTTACCACCTAACTTTAATGGGCAATAACTCCCAAATATCTTATGGTAGACTTATAAAACTATACATTTTTAGAATCAGCATGAAGAGATCTATTAAATGATACCACATTCAAATGTGTAGAACAACTAAAATTTTCACCCCCTTTTTTATTTTTACTTTTGACCCCCCTCCCCCCCAGGCAATGAAATCCAAAAAAAAAATTTTCATTTATTAACCCTTTCAGTGCGTGTGGTAAACTATGTTTACCATAAAAAAGCCCGACTCAGGACGCATGGTAAACTATGTTTACCATTAAAAATCTTCTCTCAGGACGCATGGTAAACATTGTTTTCCACGTTTTTAAACAGTCTATGAACCCCCTCGTTCCTATTAGAACAATTTAGTTAGTTCCCTGACTAATATTAGACATCAATATGGTCGTATTTGGCATCTTTTTTTATTTTCTGACTCTCAGCTCACCAGAAGGGGGAGTGAAATAGACTCCCCAATCAGTTCAGCATGGCATCCACAAGCAGTAATAAGCGTAAAAAATCCTCTCTAGATGAGAATGATATAAACGTATATCTCTCAATGTATTCTGAAAGTGATATAGAATGTGAAAGTGAGGATGACTGGGCGCAAGATAATGTACGGAATATTTTACAAAACACATCAAGTAGTGACGATGATGAAGAAAATGTGGTACTTTTGGAAAGAGATCTGCCTAAAGCAACAAAATCTAGCGAGAATTTTGAATGGCAGGAAATTGGTGAAAATATAGGCTGTACCAGAGGTGGGTGGCAGTTTACTGGTGAAAATAAAGTGCTCTTCAATGGTCAAACTCATACGATGTATGATGTTTTTTGTGAAGTTTTCCCAAAGAAGTAATTGAGCTAATGATTACAGAAACAAACAAATATGCAACTCAATTTCTGGCTGCTACACCTAATCTGAAATCAACATCTCGGTATAGTGCATGGGTCCCAACTACGTTTACAGAAATGAAGCAATTTATAGGGCTGTTACTTCTCATGGGTATTATACAAAAACCCAAGATAGGTATGTATTGGTCAACCAGTTTTTATGCTACTCCAGTATTTACAGCAATCATGAAAAGAGACAGATTTACCAACATTCTTTCTTTTTTGCATTTTGCTGACAATGCAGATGAGACGTTGAAGGAAAGAAGGGGAAGATGGTGAAATTGCATGACTTTATTGAGTTGATGACATCTGCTCTTGAATCAAAATATTCAACTTCTCAGAACCTAAGTTTGGATGAATCTTTGTTGCTGTGGAAGGGCAGACTCAGTTTCCGGCAATACATAAAAACAAAAGGATCACATTTTGGGATAAAAAATTTCAAACTTGTGGATGAAAATTGTGTTACTTTGAAATATAAAATATATACCGGGACCATGGAAACTGTTGCTGATTTTTCTAAGACTGAAAGTATTGTAGTAAGTATGGTGGAAAAATATTTAGGAAAAGGTCACAACATCTTCACTGATAACTTCTATACATCACCAAAACTATACAAATACCTTAGTGATAATAAAACTGGTGCCGCAGGGACTGTTAGAAGTAATCGTAAGGGATTATGCCATGCTATGAAAACTATGAATGTGGCAAAAGGAAAAAAACTTGCTTTTGAGACTCCTGAACTGCTTTTCCTTGTGTTTCATGACAAGAGAAGAGTTTGCATGCTCTCCAATTACCATTCGAACAGTGATGTGACAGTAACACGTAGGTCAAAGGAAGGTCGAGTCGAAAAAACCATTCCAGCTTGCGTACATGAATACAACAAACATATGGGATATGTAGACCGAACAGACCAAATACTGCATTATTACTCTGTCCCAAGAAAGTCTCTAAAATGGTATAAGAAGCTGGCAATGCATTTGATTCAGGTCCGAGTACTAGATGCTTGTGGAATTTATAATCTCATAAAAAAGGGAAAAGTTCCCATTCTAGACTTTTGCCATGAGATTATAAAAGGACTGACATCTGCAGATGAACCTAACTTGAAGAAATCAGTAGTTCCAAGACTAGTTGGAAAACATTTTACCAAGAAAATTACATCAAATTCTGAACGTACCCCAAGACCAACAAAGAGATGCAGGGTATGTTATGCCCATGGGATAGAAAAACGAGTACGTTTTCAATGCGAAACATGCCCCGATACCCCAGGGTTATGCGCCGAACCATGTTTCAAAACTTATCACTCAGCATTTAACTTTTAGTTAACTAAATAAAGATATCTCTATTTTACCTTTATTTTTTTGTTACCCATGAAAAACTGAAAATATTATTGATAGAAAACCTATTTTAAAGGCAAACAAAAGACGAAGCAAAAAAATAATTCAAGTTTATTTTCTGGCGCATTTATACGCACAGCTTTCGTTCTGGGGTATTAGCGTGGCACGCACAGGGCGTATCAGAATGGGACGCAGCGAAAGGGTTAAACTTCCATTAATTGTTAAAAGATATGAACAATAAAAAATGTGGGTATCAAGTGGCAAGATATTTTAAAAATTATTGAAAAAATATGTACATTGTGAAATTTTAACATTTTTACACCTGCAGACTAAAACAGAGAACTACAAATCATATTCACATGGATGAAAATAAACAGCAAAAATACAAATTGAACACACACATTACATCAAGTTGATTCATAATTACACGAGTTTTTTCAACTCATTTTCTGGGAAAACATATTGAATACACATTGTTCCTGGCTTTAAAGTTGGTATGCTTAATAAACCTCAAGATAGAAACTCAAGATAGAATTAATCAGTCATTAACAGTTGGCTTTTGATATAAAAATAAGATTCCTGAAAAAAATAATTGGTGGCCACCAACGTGTGTCCAGCCACCCCTGTTTTTGTAAAAACATCTAATGCTGCACTAGCAAAATCAGGAAAATGGCAATACCTCTTCTTCTGAACATGCTAGAGAGATGGT
This sequence comes from Bathynomus jamesi, assembly GCA_023014485.1. Taxonomy (NCBI): domain Eukaryota; kingdom Metazoa; phylum Arthropoda; class Malacostraca; order Isopoda; family Cirolanidae; genus Bathynomus; species Bathynomus jamesi. Next base: position 1,351,670 of record JAJOZX010000451.1, read on the forward strand.
TTGCATACCAAAAGATGCAGAATTTGATTTAGAACAAATTATTAAGAGTGGTATTGTTTCATAAAACCTTTACTTTTTGAGTTATTTTAGGAAAACTAATTTTTGGGGCCCATAGACCCCCTTTCAACGGACCTTAGTGACAAAAGAAATTCTAAAATAAGCATGATTTGGCTTTTTGATTACTAACATTGCCCTAAAAGGATGGTGACATGGACATAGTGATCACATGATATGACTTTTCCTTGTTATCTTGCATCCATTATGCTTGATTAAAGAATAGAGGGTGGGGCTGCTTCATGAACTTTTTTTAAACGTAATAAATTGAAAATGTTTTTTTTCCAGGTGCCTTTGTTATAAGTTTCCAACTGCAATTTGTCATTGAATTCAACATTTGCAATATAAAGTATGACTTCTACAAGGAAAACAGTTGCTAAAGTACTTGGTGATGTACGTTTTATGCCAGCAGAACAGTTTCCTTTAGGGAAATTGCCTACGTTGAAGCAAGTTATTGAAAGGTGTTTGTGTTTCAGAGACTATAAAACAGATGCTGTACTGAGAGCTACTTCTGAGGAATTGCATAAATTGTGGGTCACATATAATGTTTATCCAATATCAGTAAATGCCATACAGAGCCAACTGAAAACCCAAATAAAGGAATTCAACCACCTTCTGAAGTATGACAAAAAGAAAAGGGGACCTAAATATCATCAAGATCTGGATGATTTTCTGAAAACTGTAAATGTTTTATTTGACATATATCAACATGATCACAAACTGTTGGCAGATACAGAGAAAAAGCACTTACTAAAAATGACTGAATCTGATTACCAGTTTTATGAGGTAGGTCTGTTGATTGAATTTCAAGTTGTAAATTATTAATTAATATTAATTAATTATCAATTATTAATATCATCAATTATTAATAATTTGCTACAATTTTTAAAGTGCATTTAATAAGTTAGTAATATCAATAATACACTATTAATGATGTTAATGATAAGTAATATTTTAGTATTTTCTCATTTTTGTAAGAATTTCAATTTATATATAGAGACCCATAGATAAAAGATACATTATAGTGTAATGAAATATAATCACTTTGTAGGACCAGAAAACAACTAGGCATGGTTACTGTACCCTGAAAGAAGTCCCAGAAACAGCCACTGATTTAAAATTCAAATCACGGGTTATTCAATCTCAAAAAGCAAAAGAATCAGTTCCTCCTCCTCATCCTCCTCAACTTATGGACATTCCTGAGTTGACAGATAGCGACAGTTGTAATGATTCATTTGATACAGACTATGTTCCAGAAGTCTCAACATTACAGAACAGAACTAGATTACGCTCATTAGCTGAAGCATGTGACAGGTATAGTACTGAAAGATAAATCTTTTAATACAGCTTAAAGTGAAATCATTGTGACTAAGAGATTAAGATTACCAATAAATTATTCATTGACAATAGATATGTAAATCTACTTTAAATATCCTAACAGATATCAAGTAAGTGATAGAGCAGGAGCGGCTATTGGTTCTGCTACATTGGTGGACTTTGGAGTAATCACCCCAGATAACATACAAAATGTTATTGATAAGTATGTTTTTAATCACTCTAGATATTACATTTCTTAGCTTCTGCTATAAGTTCTAAATCACCAGATTTACTATTATTTTTAATTAGCGTCAAAATTTCTATTTTGTATTTATATTAATTAGTTTCAAACAGGACACTGACATTTGTATTTTGTATATTTGTATAATGCTAATGCAGTAATGCATGGCCAATATTTTTGAAATACTTTTCAGAAACAAGTTGAGAAGGGAGAGAGCTAAATTGAGAGCTGAAAGGAAGAGGAAGAAGTGATATTTGAAAAAGTGACTGGCATTGGCTTTGACGGTAGAAAGGATGCTACACTTGCTGTTAACAAAGTAAATGAAAAGTATTATACATTCACAATCCTAGAGGAACATTATGTCATTACTGGAGAGCCAGGTAAATGGAAATGATTGTCATACAGTTATAGGCATTATGCTGTTATATTACTGTACTATAAAGTAATATTTCAATTACTTAAAAAATTTTCTTTTTAAGTGACAACTGTCCAGTTAACTTTATTCCTTCCTTTTTCATTTTTATTTAATTGTAAAATTAATTACATTTATTTTCAGATGATTTCTACCTCGACCATTTTACCCCGGAGAGTGGCAAAGGCATTGACATTGCTCATGGCATTTATAAGATCATTAAAGGGACAGAACTTGAAGCCAAATTAAACTTAGTTAAAGCAGATGGGACAAATACTAACACAGGATATGCATGGGTCAATCAGATATTTGGAAATGTTTTTAGGGCAACCTCTTCAGTGGGATATTTGTCTTCTGCATCTAAATGAATTGCCACTTAGACACATCTTCATAACTTTAGATGGGACAACTAAAAGTCCAGACAAATTTTCTGGCCCTATTGGTTCTCAGCTCAATGGGGATGTGTCAGAATGGAATGTTGTGGACTTCAAATCTATACCTTATCCTGCATTTGTGCTTCTACCAAATGAGGTGGTCAATAATTTATCAACAGACCAATACTATGGATACTGCATCTGCTGGGCATTATTACTGGTGAAGTGGATGAAGACCTTGCACTCTTAGAAGTTGGCCTGCTAAATCACTCTCGATGGCTCACCTTAGCCTGTAGAATTCTTCACTTTTATGTTTCACAAAAAAGACCCAGTAAGAACCTCAAAATCATAGTAGAATTCATCATCAAAGTATACTTTCACAGTTGGTTCAATATCAAGGCTAATAAGAGGCTAAGTGATGGGTCAAGAAACCTATTCAATATGATCCAAAGAGTAAATAAATTCCCTGACAGGAAAATTAGAGAAATTTGTTATGACGTATTAAACAATAACAGCTATTTTGCTCATGGTGAAAATATTTTAGTTGGAATGCTGGCTGATGAAGATGAAGAGGTGAGGAGGTGTGCTGTCAATAAAGTTCTGTGTCTGAGGGGAGTTATAGAGGATTTTGATGATGAATCTGGTAGTAGCAATGATTTTGCAGGTGGAATAATTGAAAGTGATGATGAGAATGAAGAGGATCATGAAGGTGGTACTGATGAATATCCTGCTATAGATGAGAATGTTAGGGTCTTTAGAAAGCCAATCATCAATTTCAAAGCTTCTGCATACCACAAGCTGTCTGCTATGTCCCAATGGGAAACTGTTCCACCTGTATTAAAAGAATTCAGTAATGATGAACTGCGTGATATCATTAATACCGCATTGAAACTGGATCACGAGTGCCACAGTCAGAATGTTGAAAGGCACATCAAGCTTGTCACTGAAGCATCCTTGGCTGTTGTAGGTCATGAGCGTAGAGATGGTCTTATTAGAAACAAAATTAGATCACGTAAATTAATGAAAGATTTTGTGTCTAAAAAATATTTTAAGTTCTAGATTATTATTTATCATGCTAAAATATGACAAAATGACAATTTGTTAATTGTATAATTTAATGTTTGGCGTTTGGAATGTCAAAAAGCATTTTCAATGAATTTAAAATGGCTGATTTTGATTGATTTTGATTGCTGATTGAAAACCACTAATACATGTCAATTTGCAGCTTGAGAATGTTTTATTGTGTTGACATTCAGTTGAAAGGGGGTCTATGGGCCCAAAAAATGTTTTTCTAAAATAACTCAAAAACTAAAGGTTTTATGAAAAAATACCACTCTTAATAATTTGTTCTAAATCTCTCTAGCATGTTCAGAAGAAGAGATATTGCCATTTTCCTGATTTTGCTAGTGCGGCATTAGATGTTTTTACAAAAAGGGGTGGCGGACACACGTTGGTGGCCACCAATTATTTTTTTCAGGAATCTTATTTTTATATCAAAAGCCAACTGTTAGTCACTCTGATAAATTAAAATCAAACAAAAATTATAGTTTCAGCCCAGCCTAAATTTGTGGCATGTATCTCTAATTTGTGGAAAGTAATAGTAAACACTATATCCTGATGGGTGCAAAAAGTTAACCTTAAAATCATCAAATTCCTCATTATAGGAATGTACAAATCCCAACCATTTCTGATCATTGTTAAGTACAAACTATGACCTCTCCTATTTTTGGATTAACTTCAACATGATCTTCACCCAGAAAAGCTTTGCTTATAATCCTCACCTCACCAACTTCATCAGAAGATAATTCAAATGTTTTTATATTAATTTGCATTAAGAGGTACAAATCTGTCAAATTTTCGTGTTCCTGTTAGCCACGTACTTTTTTCATATCTGTCACTTTAAAATTTTTCCATAGCTTCAATTTCTTCAGAATTTATTAAAAAAAATTTATGCTGTCACTTATATCGTTTGAACAAAATTCAAACATGTCTTCTGGTATTAATATTTGATTTGCGAATGTTCTCTGCATACTCAATCTGGTTACAGATCTTTTCACTGTACCCCCAATCCCATCACAAGCACTCTTACCATGGCTTGTGGCAAAAAAATGCCACTCACATTCCAGCCCAAAATCTTCATGTTTACAAATGTTAACAAAGTTGAAACAATTTTTATATTGTCCTGCACATCCATCGGTAAAATAATGTAATTTTTTGATATGAAGTTGGGATTTTCTAATAATAGGTATGTGTATATTTAAAAAAATGTAAACCATTGTACTGTTATGTTTTGTATTTGGAGATGAAAACACAAACTTGAATGTTTTGTTTCATTACTTTCTGGTTTCTTATAATATAACACAAAGGGATGCACTGTGCATTGGGTATTTTCCCAATGAAAACCTTGGGCTGCATCCTGTACTACAAATGACTAGTTTTCTGAAAAGTCACCAAGAACTACAGCTGTATGGCTATTTAAATTGTTCAAGTTTTTAGAAATGCACTACAATTCTTTGCTATAAAGTGATGACGTGTCAATTTGACAATTTTTATGCTTAATGAATTTATAAAATCATCTACAGATTCTATTTTTTCAACCATATTGCATCGATCAGATTCTTTATACCCACTTTCATTTCCGATACTCAGGCAGTCTTTTGTACCTGGGCACAAATGACCAATTTCATCTGATTTGAAAAGTTTCTGAACTGAATCTTTAGTACCTTTAGTTATTACTTTTCCTTTTGACGGGTTCAATTTCAGGAATAATTCCAAGTCTTTGTTTTATATTTCTGCTTTTCTTAACTAAATATTCAGTTGTCTGAAATAGATTATTTATAGTTTTTGATATGGTAAATGGAAATAATGTCAATATTTTGAGTTTCATAACTCTCAGCAGAATGGAAAGCTTCAACCAGTTCATTCATGAGATGAATCATTGACCTGAAACAAATTCATGAATGTATAATAACTATAAACAAAACATTACATGTGCATATTAAATTTTTTGGATTATAATATTATTTCAAGTGTAACAAAATGAGCATTCTTTGAGATAGTCAAATTAAACCAAAAATTATTTTGTGACCAAATGAATTCCAAATGATTTAATGGGCCCATGATCTCCAATCTTTAGGGAGTTGTGCTTCTAGTTTCTACTATCAAAGGTGAATACCTACATTTTGTTTTTATGCTTCATTTTAGTTTAGGTATATTCCTACTTAATAATAGGGTCATTCTCTGTCAGATCAACCAGTGCCTAACACCCTCATCTCTCAGATTTTGCTGAAATTTGGTTTATAGGGAGTTTGTGGGCCCTGAATCCATTTCTGAAATTATAAGGTCAATCCGACCAACGGTTCAAGAGATATGACCTCGGGAAATTTGAGGTCACTTGCGAGGTCACTAACATTTGGCGACCCATAACTTGGGTAATAATGGTCACAATTATATAAAAGTATATATATTTAGAATCAGAAAACGACAAGGAATCCAAATATGCAAGTTTTAGAACTCTAGGTTGAAAAATAAAAAAGTTACACTGTAACCAAAATTTGAGGTCACGATTTGACCTCTGGGGTATCAAATGAGAATTTTTTTTTTAAATGTAAAAAATGAAGGCATAGGCATTGGCTATTAGAATCAGCAAAAAAAAGTTTGTTTATGTTAGTATTTTTCATGTAACTAACATATAAGTGAACACCATATTCATAAGTTGTGCATCAATTCTACCTATTTTTTCACACTTAAGCTCATAATTTGACCTATAGAAATTAAAATTACATTTTTTTATAGATATAAAAACAAAGGCAAAAAATGTAAAATTGTATTTCACTGCTAATCTACACTGGCAATAATAGTTATAATAGTGAAAGGGGAAGACCTACTTAGAGGATTCATGTGCTAGCCGAATACAATTTTTGCATGCTCGATGCTCTCATCAATTTCTTTTGTGGAAAAATGTATTGAATTCTGCTGCCTCCTCTTAGGGTAGGACAACTCATTACAGTTAATATATGATGTCCTGGCACTGCACATGAATCCTTGTTTGATGGATAATAATATGCACTTGATCCTGATGACCCAGAGGGATGTAGAAAGTTCACAGTGAAATCATCAAACTCTTCACAATATTCCTCCACAATTCCATACCAAACTTGCATGTCATAAATGCAGCCAACATACTCTCCTGGTTTGACACATTTTAGGTTACCAAGCATTGCAGGTTCATTAGTAAAATGACTTTTCCTTCTTTTCTTTTCTCCAATGCCACTTGAAATGGGATACACCATCAGTTCTTCCTCGTTTAGGGAACAAATCTATGATATTTCTGAGTTCCAGGAATAGCCCTACTATCCTTGAATCGATGTTCCAACCGTTCTTCTGCATCTTTCAAATCAGCTGTAGTTACAAAGAAAAAATTTATCTTCTTGCTCAAGTTTTCTTCACAAAACTGAAACATGTGTTCTGGTGTAAGAATTTGCCTCTCTGTAGTTCTCTGCAAACTGGCACGAGCAGTAGCTCTTTTCACTGTTCCTCCAATCCCATCACATGCATTTTTGCCATGGGATGTAGCAAAGAAGTGCCATTCACAAGACAGACCAAAATCCTCTTCATGGTAACAGAGATTTGTGAAGTTGTATCTGTTCTTATATTGGCCAGCACATCCATCTGAGAAATAGTGCACCTTCTTCAATTGTGGGCATCTGAATTTAACATATGTCATAAACTTCAATATGAATGAGTAAACCATTATAGTGTTGTGTTTTAGTGATGCAGATAAGAAACAGACACTAAAATGGCTAAGTTCCTGGTCTGCTGATGATCTATAATAGATGACAAAAGGGTGAACTGTACACTGAATTGTCCCAGTGAAACCCTTGGGCAGCATCCTGGACAATGAAAGAATAATTCTCAGAGAAATCACCTACTATAACTACCTCGCTCTGAGGTGGTAGTGTTTCTTTCAGCTGCTTGAAGTACTGTGATTGTTGCTGAGCAACAAAGTGATGACGAACCATGCGGGATATTTTCATGCTTAGGGATGATAAGTATTCATGAAGTGGCTCCACCTTATCAACCATTGTACAACAGTCAACAGTCACCCATTGCTTGTAAGATATTTCATTTGGAGCTGATTTCACACTGTCAAGTAACTCAAGAAAATCCAGGACACCCTCTTCTCTTGGGCAGTCATTGCAAAGTTGCATCATGCAAGTCTCTCTTTCTGTACTGCAGACACTGTAATCCATAAGATCCTTGTATGAAAGACCTCTTTCTCCCAATGCAGCCAGCTGCAATTTTAGATTTTGATGGTATGTGCAGACACAGACAGAATGAGTCCCACCACTACCGGCAAGCACACAATATGATGGCCGTAATTTTGGAAATGTGGAAAATCCTATTTTGGGATTCTTTTCATCATTTTTATATAGTTCAAACCTCTCTCTTAAATTCCCGAGGACCAATCGTTTTTGCACCTTCATTGCACCTTCAGCACTGATAACTTTCACGCAATCCTTTTGGCCAGGACACATACGACTAACCTCTTCTGACTCATAGAATCTTCTAACTATATCTTTGTGTTCTTCAGATATCACTTTTCCTTTGCTCATTAGTGGAATCTTCGGAAGGATTCCATGTTCTGATTTAAGTGAACGGCTTCTTTTCACCATGTATGTTGTAGTTTGAAAGAAACTAGCTGTTTTTTCAATTGTGTATGGTGAGAGTGTCAATATTTGTAGTTTGTGATGGTGACATTTGCTCTCCAGGAATGACTGTTTCAATTCATTCATTAATTTGTCTAGATTTTTTCAGATTTAGTTTCAGGTTTTGAAGTATCACTTACCTCCTTGGTAATTTGAACACCATAACTGAGTTCTAGCCTCTCCTTCAGGTGTTTCTGAGCAGATGATAGCTTACCACGAGCCTTGCGCTTTTTCTGGCTTAATGACAGCCCTTCTGAAAAGAACAGAAAAAAAGGTTTCACACACCTGAATATTAGTAATTAAATATTAATTATAGTACCTTAAATGCTATATAATTGGCTATATAGTAGATCAAACAGACCTTGTAGTAAAGTATAAGTTATTATATTAATTTATTACTTACTTTTTTTAACTGGTGTTGGTCCAGAAATGCTAGAACTGGTTCAACTGAAGTTGAAGGATTTTCCTTTATCAAGCAATCACTGTCATTGTCCAGATCTTGAATTGAAGAGATGTTACTCAAGCCACTGATAGTAGATGATTCATTTGAATCCTGCTCAGACTCGTTGTTTTCAGTGATACTAAGTATAGTGGGGTTTTTCATTATCAGTGTCCAGCAGTTCACACACAACAATGAGTCTTTTTTCACTCTTCCGGCACATTTTTCAACAAGTACATCAGTCACTTTTCTAAGATTGATTGTTATGCGTTTCTTGTGTTTTTGAATAGGGTCCTGGCAGTATTTCAAGTGCCGAACCATTGTATTTTGATCTGTAAAGATATAGGATTTACAATTAGGTAATATATATTTTTTAGAAAATATATAGCTATACACACTTAATATTTTAGGCCTTGATAGTCTCTGAGGCTCATTAAAACACCATACCCACCAGCCACCCACAGTGCTGGCTGGAACTGTACTAACCTGTAGACAAGGAATTTTGCAACTATCTGTGTTGATTCTGCACTTAGACAAGTAGCAACATGTTTCAACAGGTTTGTTTAGGCTACATGTGAGCTTAGTCTTCCCCTTTCACTATTATAACTATTATTGCCAGTGTAGATTAGCAGTGAAATACAATTTTTATTAAATTCTTGGAGCTTGAGGTCAAATTGATAGCTAAGATATAAAAATTCCTTGAAATGACAAGCAATTTATAAATATGGTGTTCACTTATAAGTTAGTTACATGAAAAGTACCAACATAAACAAACTTTTTATGATTGTTTCTATTAGTCAAGAACTCTGACTTTGTTTTTTATATCTATAAAAAATGTAATTTTAATTTCTATAGGTCAAATTATGAGCTTAAGTGTGAAAAAATAGGTAGAATTGACGCACAACTTATGAATATGGTGTTCACTTATATGTTAGTTACATGAAAAATACTAACAAACTTTTTTTTGCTGATTCTAATAGCCAATGCCTATGCCTTCATTTTTTACATTTAAAAAAAAATTCTCATTTGATACCCCAGAGGTCAAATCGTGACCTCAAATTTTGGTTACAGTGTAACTTTTTTATTTTTCAACCTAGAGTTCTAAAACTTGCATATTTGGATTCCTTGTCATTTTCTGATTCTAAATATATATACTTTTATATAATTATGACAATTATTACCCAAGTTATGGCTCGCCAAATGTTAGTAACCTCGCGAGTGACCTCAAATTGCCCGAGGTCATATCTCTTGAACCGTTGGTTGGATTGACCTTATAATTTCAGAAATGGATTCAGGGTTCACAAACTCCCTATAAACCAAATTTCAGCAAAGTATGAGAGATGAGGGTGTTAATTTCAATTTTTTTTGGTTGATCTGACAGAGAATGACCCAATAGCGTATCATTTTAAAATTCATACCTTTGAGTTTCATGATCCAACTTTGTAGTTTTTGATGGGCTTGGGATCTCAATTTCTAAACTTGTTTCTAGCTTTCATTTCAAAAGAATAACATGCTTTTTCTATTGTTTGAATAGCTTTTGCTTCTTTTCTTGAGGAACCCAAACCTTCTGAAATTTTTTAATTAATAAACATTTGACTCCATTTGATATATATGGACAATAATAATTAATATATCAACATATTAATTTCATAAGTTTAATAAGTTTAATAAATTTAATGTGTCAACATATTAATTTCATTAAGTTTTTCAGCAACTGCTGAAAAATTATCTTGAAAGTAAATGCATTATAAATAAATATAAATAAAAAAATTATAAATGTAAAAAGTACCTATCATTAAATACTTACGCTTCTTCACTGGAGTCACAGCAAGACTTTCTAAAACTTGAGAAACCTCTTCTTTGGCATTACCTGATATATTTGGATCATATTCATCGCTTTCTGAAATAACATTCTCAGAAGACTGATTGTGATCAGACTCTTCACTTTGTGATGTTGATAGCAACTCTGGTCTCTGGGTCACTAATTTTCTACAGTTGCTACATAGTACAGTATTCCTTTGTAGTTTCCATTTACATCGATCATAAAGTGATTGGCTGATGGTTCTTATATCCTTGTGTATCTTTTTCTTATGTTTTTGTAAAGGATCATCACAGTATCTAACCATTTTTCATTACTAAAAATACACAATTGTAAATCTCAAAAATAAGATATGATTTGACAAGTGGTGTTGAAAAAGGTGAACCACGACAACATTGTGGTCATTACATTCTGAAATAATTACAAAATTTAAGTTCTTTAGATTTCCTTGGGCCTTGAAATATAGAATGAATGGATGAATAGTAGTCATTTGGTTGTTCCAATGGAACAACTGAGCTTCATCTTGGAGAATAGCTGAATAATTTTCTGAGAAGTCGCATATGGTACAGCCAAAACTTCATCGTTTTCCAATAATGTTTTCTTATCCTGAGAGTAGTTTGATTGCATATTTGTTAGGAAATCATGGATCTGAAATTAAGTACCTATGTAAATTAGAATTTAGAAGGGCTTGTAGATTTATTATTTTTTTTGTTAAGAACTAATTAAAATTCAGCCTTTTATTTCATTGGATTTTTCAAATGATATTCTAGTACAAGGTTATTTTGTCAACATCATGGTATATTATTTTTATATGATTGTAATAATTATACACGATATGTTTAATAAGTGTTATTAAATTATTGTTATTATTAACTGATAATGCTTCGATTTTTCACAAAATTCTTCTATGTAATCATCTGTAGACAACTGCATCAATTCTAAATTTGACCTATTGGTGTTGGTCCATTTTTTGAATTGAATGTTGTCAACATAATTTTCATCGAATAAAGTTTGGAGCCAAGTGGTTAAATAGGTGGTATCACCACAGAAATTACATTCCATTAGGCAACATACTTGCAAGGAAGGATTGCACATTAGGGAAGGTAACAATTGTCGGACGTGACTGATTTTAGGCTCTGTAATTTTATCAATTTTTGCCCCAATGAACATAGTATGCATTTATCTACCAAAACCTAAAACTTGAGTGCATACCAGATCCACCCGCAATTACACATTGTTTAGGCCTTAATGAGGCAAATTTACTAAATCCAATTTTCATCCTTGGGTATTTATTTTTAAAAGCCTCATATGCCTCTTTCAAGTAGTGAAGCACCAGATAGTGATTTTGGCCGGATACCGGGTATCCAGCCAAATGCCTAGGCCAGATATCAGTCATATGATAGTCCCCCTCCCCAACTAAGCCTTTGTATTTTATATATATTATAGCCTAAGCCTTTGTATCCATAATATGTAACTAACATCGGTGGGGGATCGTCTGCTGTCATATGATAACAGGCTTTCAATTACCATGTGGTAGTGCTAACGTTACAATCTTTTAACCATACTTTGTAGGTCAGTGGATAGTGTGTTTGACTATGGTTGCAAAGGTCTAGGGTTCATTTTCCCCATCGTGGCAGTTGATTTTCCAAAAAAAAAAATTAAAAACTGTTCTGCACGTCAATTTCTTGGCATAATTAATAGTTACCTAACAAGTAGGGTGTGTACTCTGTACACTTATGCTAGGGCACTACCTGTGGCCCACAAAATTTTTTAAGTCCCTACACTAAACACTTAAAAAGCCATTAAATAATTATTCCACTAAACTAACTTTTAGAGAGGCTTAATTTAATTAAATAAATTAAATTTCACAAATTTAGTGATTTCTTCAAATTAAATTTACGATTGCTAGATTGTATTACCATCATGAAAAGTTAAGTGCGTAATATTAGTTGCCAACATATTTAAATGACATTTTTGATGATGAAACGATTCTTTCAAAGTGAAAAAATAATTTGTTGAAGCATTTGCGTTTCAAACATAATGTCTCATAATTTGAACATTTTGTTTATAAACTATATTTTCATTGTTAGACATTTATTTTATTCTAGTAAAATTAAACTTTTTGCTATGAATCAATTTAAATCCACCCTAACCAACAAGGAAGCATGTCAGTAATATATTTGCAATCTAAAATAAAAATAACTTCAAAAAAACTTAAAAAGGTATTTCAAATAGCAGAAAGGCTGTGCGAAATAGAAAGAACAGACTCCCTGACAGGCTTGTGCTGATTAAATTTGATGGGGTTTGTAAAATAATAGTAAAAATAAATAGTATAAATAGTAAATAAGTTACAATAATGATCACCAGTTTCATGTATTTTCACGTTATATTACTAACTTGTTGCACATACGTACATAATTACATGTTTATCTACTTCTACAGATTATATATGATATTAGCGACTTAATTGAAAAATTGAACAATGTCTCAATTAAAATCTAGTATTTGGAAGTGTTTTCAAATATACAGTGGTGAATTAATAGAGCATAAGAATAAAGCAGAATGTAAACACTGTGATCCAACATCACAATCAAGATTGATTGTAAGAGGTAAAAACCCTAAAAACTACTCTACTAAACCAATGTGGAATCATCTGAAGACAAAGCATCCTGAAGAATACAAAGAATTGCAGAAAGCTGAATTAGCTTATCCTCATGACCCTGCACCCAAACCATCATGTTCCACAAAATCTCAGCCAACAATTGAAGCCATGATCAAAAGAGGCAAAACATGGGACCTGAACGATCCTAAATCTGAAGCTATCACCAAGATAGGCGAGTTAGTAAATTATAAAATTTATGAATAGGCATCAATCTTATGTGAAAATAAGTTTTGTCTTTTTTCATTTTACCAAATACAATGCATACACATTCACTAATTTAATTTGGTTTCCAGGCGAAATGATGGCACTCGATGCAGAACCATTTACTCTGGTGGACAGAGAAGGCTTTCGCGCACTCATGAAACATTTGGCCCCTCAGTACCCTCTGCCTAGTAGAAAGTACTTTTCCGAAATTGTTCTGCCCAAAATCTATGAAGAAGTAAAACAACAAGTACAAGAACAGCTGAAATCAGCCTCAGTCATTTCCTTTACAACAGACATTTGGACAAGCAGAACTAATAATGAATCCTTCATAAGTTTGACAGCCCACTTCATTACTACAAACAATATGGAAAATAAGATGTGTGTCCTCAACTGCAAACACTTCCCAGCATCTCATACAGGAGCCAACATTGCACTCGTGCTGAATAACACCTTAGAAGAATGGAACATCAGTCCAAGTCAGGTTCATCTCATTCTTTGTGACAATGTTGCCAACATCAGTTTTGGTACAGGTGTGTAATACATATATAATATATAATACAGCAAAACCCCGATTAGCACGGTTAATTCGTTCTGTGAAAACGCCGTGCTATTCGAAACCGCGCTAATCAAACATAGTGTGGGGGTTGTGAAGTTTCTCACAACCCCCCCGTGATTTTCAAATTCCCCATTTTTGGGGGTTATGGAGTTTTTCATAAAAAAGCTTCACCCTAGTTTTCAAGTCCTATCTGGGTCCCCTCTCACAAGTTTTTCTTTCCCCACAGGAGTAGTTAGGAAACCATTAATGGTAATTAGGATTAAGGTTATGAAACCTGAATAGACCCTTAATACAGACCTCCTGTCAGAAGCCAAGGAAGTGTGGAAAGCCTTTAAAAGGTAGGAGTTTTTGTAATCCTTGGCTAGAGTTCATTTGTATTTCACCATCATTATCATGGTTAATTATTATTATTAAGGGTAGACATACATATAGGTTGTTGAAACTGACTGAGTATAGATAGGTTTGCCACCTTGTCATGTAACTAGCTAGAGAACCAATTATCATTATTATAGGTCACCAGTCATATTATTCCAGAGTTAGGTTTTTGCCCATGCTTGTTTGGCAATGATTATAGGTTGATTAACTCATGTGAGATAGGTTTGCCATAATTGTCAATGTTTGTAGTTATTATTTTGTATGTTGGTTATTTATTATTTATGTGCTTTGATTTCATGAGTAAATTATGTTTTCCAGTGATCAATTATGAAGTCATGATTCCAGTTAATGTTTGTGGTTAATTGCCTGTTATGTTGGTTATTTATTATTTATGTGCTTTGATTTCATGAGTAAATTATGTTTTCCAGTGATCAATTATGAAGTCATGATTCCAGTTAATGTTTGTGGTTAATTGCCTGTTATGTTGGTTATTTATTATTTATGTGCTTTGATTTCATGAGTAAATTATGTTTTCCAGTGATCAATTATGAAGTCATGATTCCAGTTAATGTTTGTGGTTAATTGCCTGTTATGTTGTTATTATTGTGATTAATGGTGCTAGATGCATGTAACTAATAATCTTGTGTTGTCTAGGCAACCTGTTTGGGATTCAACTCACGTGGTCCGGATTCATCAGGCTTGGATTGTGGGTCCCATCCAGTGGGAGCTACGCAGTTTGTGTCAACCACTGTTGGCCACTGGATCTGCCCTGAAATCAGGCCTGTGACCCTAACCCTACTAACTAGCCAGCCAATAAAGGAATTGGAACTCAGGTCATAAAAGGGGGGGTCAAGTTTGGAGGGTAGTTAAGCTGGGACAAGGGTTAACATTCTGTGCAAGTCATTTCCGGTACTTTTCTCCCACTTGTTTCTATCCTTTCTGCCAAATCTCACTAAGGGTTCTTGGGGCTCCAGGTGTTTTGTCAAGTGCGGTGCATTGCCAGTCCCTTTGTTATGTTTATGCTGTCACACTGAATAGTTGTTTATTTCAGATATAATAAAGAGAAAAACCCAAGTAGTTTACTTCTATTAGGTCTACCTTTGAATTCTAGCCCTTTCTTGGACCCTGAGCAGTTGGGTCGCTTACTCAGTGGAGAGTCAGATTGAGACACCTGCACTAGGGGAAGTCCTTTACAGTTAATGTGCGAGTCGGACCTGAATAACCTGGAAATAAACCACTGACCAGAGAGGCCTTCCTAGATACCAGAGGAGATTACATCTTTGCCCAGTCTCTTGACTGTTCCGAACCCAGAAACGTAAAAGGTGCTGGGTGGTTGGAAACACAGATACTCGGGGACTACGGCCTACGCCGCCACCGTAGCATACTTTTTGGCATCCCCAGCGGGATTAGTTGAGAGATTGGTTGAAGATAGTAAAGTTTAAAAAGGGGAACAGGGGAGAATGTCGAACCCAGAGATGACCCAGAGTATTGAGGTTGCTGAGGAAGTTAGTGGACAGCTTGGTGAGGGGGTAGTGGCATCCGCCACCCAATCCCCACTGAGAGATATTGAGGATCAACTCGTGAATTACCGGTCTACTACTGCGGGTACAACTTCTGACCAGGATGTGTATGCTCTCAGAAGAGTGGCATTGACAGTAGCCACCTGGTTAGAACAAGTGAGCAGCCCTGAACAGCCCAGGTTTCGAATAGACGATGGAGCCAATGGCCCTGCTATGAACTGGGGAGAAGAGAGAATGATGGGTCCCTCCCAGGAGAGTGATTCATTTGGGACAGAAGCCGAAGACCTGAACCGACTACCAGGAGCCCAAAGGTGGGCCAAATCACCCCCTACCTTTCAGGCTTCAGAAAGCCAGCCCAGACCAACAGTCAACCGGAGACCTCCTATGAAGTTTCACCGAGAGCTTGGGGAGACAAATGGGGAGGATGAACCAGGGACATTTACCGCAGAAAGGGGCCCCACCCACCCAGCCAACCACTGCCAACATTGGCAACAGAGCAGCTCCTGGAACGCCTTGCTAAAGCTCTAGAGAAACTAGATGGGCGCCGCTTTCCTCAACCATTGCCATTTGATATATCAGATGGGAGAACATTCGAAGATTTAGGAAGGAGTTTGAGGATTATGCTGACAATACAGTAGCAGGAGGACACAACTACTGGAAAGCGGCATTGCGAGAGTGTCTTATGGGAAAGATGAGAGGGGGTTTTGATTTAATTGACCGACCAGGGATGCCATACGGAGTTGTCAGGAAGAGACTGCAGACTTACTACAGAGAACTCCATTCTACCGTGACCAGAGACAAGCGAGAGGCATTTACTAATGCTCAATTACGACCCAGTGAGACCTTATACCAGTATGCAACCAGGTTAGAAACTGTGTGGATGGCTGCAATGCCCGAAGTAGAAGTGGATAATTGCCGAGAACTGATTTCAAAATTTCTTAGCACTGTTCCAGATGCATTTTCCGTGAAGATTGAAGTTGCCCTGGCCACGGCACGATTGACGCGTGGAGCTGGGACCCAGTTGAATTGGCCAGCAGTGAGAGAATTGGCAGCTAGTGAGAGGGAACCTTCAGGGAAATCTTTAGCCTTATCTAGACCTCTTCCCAGCCTGCAGGAGGCCTGGAACATAGGAATGTCCCCTTTGGTACTCCAACCACCACCAGGTGGCCAGAATACAAGGTCAGTTAGTGATCAAGGTCAGCCCCAAAGGAACCCAAACCAACAAAATCACCAGTCTCACCCTCAGTTGCGGGCCTGGCAGCAGGGTTCAGGACCAGCCAGCCATCTAACCACCCCTCCACCACCACCATCTGATCGTCCCTGGGTGAACTGTAATTACTGTGGAAGGAGAGGTCACCTGGAACGGGAT
Organism: Bathynomus jamesi; assembly: GCA_023014485.1. NCBI lineage: Eukaryota > Metazoa > Arthropoda > Malacostraca > Isopoda > Cirolanidae > Bathynomus > Bathynomus jamesi. The sequence goes on from JAJOZX010000451.1 coordinate 1,368,720, forward strand.
TGTCGTCGGCGTTTAGGGGTGTGTTTGCGGTGTGGTGAGCGGGATCATTGGGTGTCACGATGCCCTTACCCACCTAATGGGTATGGTCATAGCCAGCGATCACGCCAGCAGAGTAGGCCCAGTTCAAGAGCACCGAGTCCTACCATCTCAAGGGAACCAGTTCCTGGGCCTAACCAGACCAGCCCACGAGGGACTGAGCCGAATCAAGAACTGCGCCCTTTAAACCAGTAAGCTCTGAGGCGAGAGGGGAACCCCCAGAGCTCCTAGCAGGACGAATAGTGCCCCTAACTAGTGGCCCAATACCAGAACAAGAATTTATGGGTGAAGTACAGATGGGGGGAGATCCAGTGTGTGTCAACCCAGTTTTGCCTGTGAGAATGAATGCGAGTGCAGTTCCTTTTGTCCCCCAGAGATATGAGACAACCTGGAGTGTTGGTAACTCCAGAAGTCCTGTTAGCCGCAAGCCATTGTTATTCCTTGAGGGTTTGGGTTCACTATGGTGTAAAGCCAGTTGTGTACGTTAGGGATGTGACTGTCCCTGATACCCCAGAAAGAAGGGTCCATTTGCAGTGTATATCTGGAGTACATTACAATCCACTGATAGCACACAAGTGGTTTGCTGAGCCAGCAGAGTTGACGGTGGAACAGGTGGACACTATGGAGCAGGAAACTGGCCAGGAGGTAGCGGGAAAAAGTGATATCGAGCAGTGTGAAGGGAATTTGTTACTGCAGAATCCAGATCGGGAAGCCAGGGGTGAAAGGGTCACTTGTGGACACCAGGGAGGACCCGTTGCTTGGACTTGGGTACAGTTGGGTGCAGTCAATTACTGTGCTATGTTGGATTCAGGAGCAGAGATTAGCTTAGTATCCGAGTCAGTGGTCAAGAGTTTAAAAGCGAGAGAAGAGGAAGAAGTATCAGTACAGCCTTGCCAGATAATCTTGACTGGGATTGGTGTGAAATTGGTACCCTGTCAAGGACTAGTAAAATTGACTATTCAGGGTAGAGATGAAAAGATCCAACTACCTTTTGCAGTAGCCCCAGAGAATAGTCTCCCGTACTGTTTCTTGTTAGGTTCAAACTATCTAATTATGGCTGACATTGAAATGAAGTTTGATGTAGCTGCATGGTCATATGGAGACCCAGAGTTAGTGGAATGTTTTGGAGTGGAGGCGCTAGAGGAGGCAACATGTATGGAGGAAGAGGTACCAGACATCGAAGCAGAGGAGCCAGAGTTGGGTTCAGTATTTGAGGAAGGCAAGAAGTGGATAGTGAACCGAGAGTTGCTTGACTCAGAATCAGTGATTCTAATGCAAAAACGGAACCGATTGTTGCGACAGGTGCATGGGCTATTGGCCCAGTCAAAGCCCCTACCAGAGGGAAAACCTGCCTTGAGGCCGTTTAAGCGGAACTGGCGGGAATTACAGTTAAGGAGTGGGGTGATAGTACATCAAAGTAGGACTGGGTATATTAGCTGTGTAGTACCTTCCACATTGCTCGTGGATATGGCCCTCAGTTTCCACATGGAAATGGCACATATTGGGCGTAATAAGTTGGTGGAAGCGTTGCGACTGTTTGTGTGGCACCCGGATTTGTATAAAGTAGCTAGTGACATCTGTATTACCTGTGAAACCTGTCAGTTGTATAAAGTAGCTAGTCAGCCTATCATCCCACCAACCTTGAAGATAAAAACTGAACATCCTTTTGAATTAGTGGCTGCTGATATTGTGGTTTTCCCACGCACCCAGCTAGGGTACCTTGGTTGTCTGGTGATGGTTGACCATTTTAGCAAGTGGGTTGTGGCTCGCCCATTAAGAACAAAAAGGTCATCTACCATTATCCAGTTGATGGAGCATGATATATTCCCCAACTTATTAAGAATTCCTCGGAGGCTCCTGACAGACAATGGACCTGAATTCCGTTCGGAGGAGTTCCAAGAGTTCCTTGATCGCTATGGGATTATGCATGTGTATACTAGTCCACTTAAGCCTGCTAGCAATGGTGCTGTTGAACGTGTAAATAGAACAATTGGAGAGTTCTTGAGGAGCTTGGGACAAACAGGAGTGGAGTGGGATACAAATCTGGTAACAGCTGTGATTACCTATAACAATACCTTCCATGCTGAAATAAAGACCACCCCTGCGGACTGTCTCTTGGAACAACGTCACCAGAATATTGCTACTGTAGTTGTTCCCCCTCAGTTGCGAGAGATATGGAAGGAGGGCCATCCACGGTTTGCACCCTTCCAGGTTGGCCAGAAAGTAGTCAAGAAGATCATTACCAGTGACCGGAGCACCTCACGGAAGTTCTCCCCCAAGTATACTGGGCCTTACAAGGTTAGTCAAGTACACAGTAATGGAGTATCCTATGAATTGACCACATCAACTGTTGAGGGCACCCCCCGAGTTATAAAAGCTCATCATACCCATTTGAAGGCCTGGCATGAACCCCCAAAATATCTACAGAAGCATAGGAGGGAACAGGAATTGCAGAAAGTACCTGAGATGCCTGAGACCTGGATCCCGGACTTACCATCAAGTGCCGCACGCATACCCTTTCCCTGGCATAGGGGTGGCACCACTTTAGATGATGGCCCTGAATATTCCTTTGAGGGCTTTGGTACCCCTGAAGTGGAATCCCGGGTAGCTTTCATGGGGAACTCCAGTGTTGGGACCAGTGCTTCGGATACAGATGAGGAACACTCTTCTTCAGAGAAATATCACCGGTTGAATACACTCCTGAATGCGCGACAAAGTATTACCTGGAGAGACCCTTTGGTAGAGTATTGGGAGTATGATGGGACTAGTAATTTTAGTGCTGAGACAACTGCTGGAATGGAAGGGTGTCCGCCAGTGGAGCTAAACTGTGGAGATGTGCCTCCAATTACTCAGCATTCGGGGGAGACAGATTTTCAGACACCCGTTGAGGAGATTCAGGCCGGGGCATTTCCAGTGGGGGAGCAAGTTTTTCGAACTATGCAGGAGTCAGAAGGTAATGATATACCTTCACTTGGTTATGAGAATTCTCCGATTTTGGTAGGGTCATTAGAATCAATTTTCAACAGTACTCCCATGAGTGAGTCTTGCCTCATGAGTCCCCAAACCATACCCCCCTTTCAAGAAAATCAGATGTGGGGTGCTGGTTCTGAAAATGAGTCTGGGCAAACTGAGGTCCAGGGTAATGTGACAGATTCGCATGAATATTTGGACACACTGGAAGATGATGCTCCATTGGATGGATTAAAATTGGCCCAGCAATCATTGAGACTTGTACAACAGTCGCTAGATGTAGCTAATGATGCATTGAGTACTCTGGAGAATTCGTTCCTTGGGTTCACTGATTCCATGCCCGGCTCACCTCAAGTCCCTCAATCTCAGTCTTGCCATGTTAGTTTTAGCCCTGTGCAGTCAGGATTCACCACATGTCAGGAGATACTAAATGAGTATAGACAGAAGGTTCGTGCCTGGACTAGCCATCATCGTCATTTCCAAGCTGAGACCAAGACTTCACGATCAGAGAAACTTAACTTACCCCAGTCAGGGCTCAACCGGCCATTCACACGCTCCTGTGGCAATCCTGCAGAATTACCAAATGTACAACCACAGACCCTTGAGTACAGAATCAGAGGCAACCGAGTAAACTGAAGTGAAGTATTGTGGGTAAATCTGTTATAAAATACACTCTAAGATAACTAGATTTGGGGTTTTCTTTCCTGTGAGAGGATACCCAATGTACTCGGCACTCGAAAGGGATGTAAGAATGGATTATTCATTGATTTCTGCTTTATTTTTGGGTGTATAACCAGGGGAGGGGTAGTTAGTGAACCTTTTGTTCTGAAGGGGTCAATAATTAAGTGTTCTAGGGGAGTAAGCAGCCTGGAGAAACTTCTGAGGGAAAGATATGGGATGATGCATGCTACTGACTTGCGACTAATTGACATTCCAGTCGTTTGAAAAAAAAAAAAAAAAAAAAAAAATTAGGTAATAAGATTTGGCCCATTCTTTTCTTTCATTTGATTTCCTTTGACCGGAATACAGTGGCACTTCTAGCCTTGATTTGGTTTCCTTCTTTTCTTCTTCACTGTTCCTACTGATACTCTGGTTTAAAAAAAAAAAAAAAAAAAAACCCTCCCAACTTGAATTCCCAGAGGATTTGAGTGAATACACCTGGCTGAAGTGGTGGAGGAACAAAGGGGTTACTAGCCAGATTTCCCCCATGGTATAGTGTGGGAAGAACACTACAGTCAAATTTATGGGTCCTGGTCTCTTGATCCAGGGTCAAGGGAAATAGAGGCAGTGAAGTGAATCAAGCAAGAAAAACCCAGTGAATGTTGTGACCCAAAAAGGGGGTTGGAGGATTTCTGGGTAGAAACTGTAGGTTGTGCCAGAAGCAAGGAGGTGATACCCGTGAACAATGTGTAGATTAAGTGAAACAAAAGTGGTGCTTACAAAAAAAAAAAAAAAAAAAACACTGCCAGTATTTACCATGTACATATTGGGAATTAATGTACAATGTTAGTGGTACCAAATGGATTACTGTAATAATGAGATTTGGGCATTTGGCTAAGTTGACCTAGTTATGAAAATGGTTTTTCCCTCTGTTATAATTGGCCAGTTTGAGTAAAGCAATTGTTATTAGATAAGTCTGTAATAATTTGTGGTACTAATGAGTTTTAATGTAAGTGTAGGTTAGCTAACTGGGAGGGTCAGCATGGTTTTGATGCAATAACTTTTATAATGTATACTCCCAGGTTTAGATTGTCAAGCGATGCATTATCCTGTTAGGGACCATGAAGGAGGAAAGAATTGTGAGGGGGGTTTTTTCTTAGGGGGAAGGAATGTGGGGGTTGTGAAGTTTCTCACAACCCCCCCGTGATTTTCAAATTCCCCATTTTTTGGGGGTTGTGGAGTTTTTCATAAAAAAGCTTCACCCTAGTTTTCAAGTCCTATCTGGGTCCCCTCTCACAAGTTTTTCTTTCCCCACAGGAGTAGTTAGGAAACCATTAATGGTAATTAGGATTAAGGTTATGAAACCTGAATAGACCCTTAATACAGACCTCCTGTCAGAAGCCAAGGAAGTGTGGAAAGCCTTTAAAAGGTAGGAGTTTTTGTAATCCTTGGCTAGAGTTCATTTGTATTTCACCATCATTATCATGGTTAATTATTATTATTAAGGGTAGACATACATATAGGTTGTTGAAACTGACTGAGTATAGATAGGTTTGCCACCTTGTCATGTAACTAGCTAGAGAACCAATTATCATTATTATAGGTCACCAGTCATATTATTCCAGAGTTAGGTTTTTGCCCATGCTTGTTTGGCAATGATTATAGGTTGATTAACTCATGTGAGATAGGTTTGCCATAATTGTCAATGTTTGTAGTTATTATTTTGTATGTTGGTTATTTATTATTTATGTGCTTTGATTTCATGAGTAAATTATGTTTTCCAGTGATCAATTATGAAGTCATGATTCCAGTTAATGTTTGTGGTTAATTGCCTGTTATGTTGGTTATTTATTATTTATGTGCTTTGATTTCATGAGTAAATTATGTTTTCCAGTGATCAATTATGAAGTCATGATTCCAGTTAATGTTTGTGGTTAATTGCCTGTTATGTTGTTATTATTGTGATTAATGGTGCTAGATGCATGTAACTAATAATCTTGTGTTGTCTAGGCAACCTGTTTGGGATTCAACTCACGTGGTCCGGATTCATCAGGCTTGGATTGTGGGTCCCATCCAGTGGGAGCTACGCAGTTTGTGTCAACCACTGTTGGCCACTGGATCTGCCCTGAAATCAGGCCTGTGACCCTAACCCTACTAACTAGCCAGCCAATAAAGGAATTGGAACTCAGGTCATAAAAGGGGGGGTCAAGTTTGGAGGGTAGTTAAGCTGGGACAAGGGTTAACATTCTGTGCAAGTCATTTCCGGTACTTTTCTCCCACTTGTTTCTATCCTTTCTGCCAAATCTCACTAAGGGTTATTGGGGCTCCAGGTGTTTTGTCAAGTGCGGTGCATTGCCAGTCCTTTTGTTATGTTTATGCTGTCACACTGAATAGTTGTTTATTTCAGATATAATAAAGAGAAAAACCCAAGTAGTTTACTTCTATTAGGTCTACCTTTGAATTCTAGCCCTTTCTTGGACCCTGAGCGGTTGGGTCTCTTACTCAGTGGAGAGTCAGATTGAGACACCTGCACTAGGGGAAGTCCTTTACAGTTAATGTGCGAGTCGGACCTGAATAACCTGGAAATAAACCACTGACCAGAGAGGCCTTCCTAGATACCAGAGGAGATTACATCTTTGCCCAGTCTCTTGACTGTTCCGAACCCAGAAACGTAAAAGGTGCTGGGTGGTTGGAAACACAGATACTCGGGGACTACGGCCTACGCCGCCACCGTAGCAATAGTAATACATAGGAAATGCAGTAATTGGTTCCAGGACTTTCAAAATTTTTGCTGACTTTTTAAAAAGCATTTTTTTTTACCGTATTTCAACCTAATATAATAGTAAAGGATAGTCAAAATGTGTTCACTAATCAACAGTTTATTAGAAACAAAACATTATAGTAGGTACTGTACATAAAAGAGAGTGAAAAATATTCTATACAGTACAAATCTACTTCTTTGAAAAATATTTATCCAGGGTCGTTTGAACTGCCTTCTCTTCTTTTTCTTTCTTCTTCTCTGCATGCATCTACCTGTAGCAGTGAAGACTGTTTTCCAAGTTTCAGCGAACTTGCATGCTTCGCTCTATGTTAGGGTCGATATCCATTATCAGTTGCTTGAACTTTTCGAATTTGCGAAACATTGTATCAAATTCTTTTACAGTCATTTCCTTCATCTGTTGTTCACACTACACACAAACAGAAGGCTTACAATGATACCACATTTAGCATGACGCAATATAGTACGTAATTTGACATTTAAAAATGTTTAAAAACGTTTGAGAACACAGCAGAAGACCGCGACTTTGTGCGCGATATTTGAAAATATTACTGTGCTAATCAAAGTTTGACCCGTGTTATTCGGGATTTGGTGTCAATTTATAAACCGTGTTAATTCGAAAACTGTGCTAATCGAAACCGTGCTAATCAGGGTTTTACTGTAATACAGTATCCATATAACATATAATAATACAGTATCCACATTATTGTCAGCGTGGGTTGCTGCTCCTTAAAATTAGCTACATTAAGTTAGTCTGATGCCTTCACCAGTTCTACCCTTAGCTAGCAGTTAGACCTGTTATTATTCTGGTTTCAGTTATTAATCTGGATGGAACCAGGGTGGCTTATTCCAAACACAAAATTTTTCAGTTAGGTTTTAGGACTGCCTCCATGGGGGTTTAGCTACATCAGACCTATAGCTATTTATATATGTGGTAAACACCACACAGCAATACTACACAATGCTATTATGCTAGTCAGTCACATGGTTAGAATATGCTCAAAATGAATCACCATATTTGTAAAATACGACTCAGTTAGAAGCTAACTACATTACACAGTAAACAAAGTTCTAAATCAACTTATCAAACTTATTCTATATTAAAAATCTTCTTTTTGCTTACAGGACTGACACCAGCACAGGGCATTAGCTGCTTCATACATACTCTTCAATTGGTTGTGCAAGATGCCATTTTGTCACAACAGTCAAGTGCTGACATCATTGCAAATTCGAAGAAAATAGTCAGCCATTTCAACCATTCTGCAATTGGATGTACTAAACTCAAACTAATTCTTAAAACTCCCGACTCATAAGCTCATTCAAGATGTTACTACACGATGGAATTCAACATACTACATGCTGCAACGACTACATGAACAGAGACAGGCAGTGACAGCATATGCAGCTGAAAATGATATTCCAATCCTGGCTGCATACGAGTTTGCTTTGATTGAAAACGTCATTAGGGTGTTGAAACCCTTTGATGAAATGACAAAACAGGCCAGTGCAGACCAAGAGAAAGTAAGCTATGTAATTCCTGCAGTTGCAACTCTGCACTCCTACCTCTCAAAGTGGCTGAAGGACTCATGAGTACAAACAATGAAAGAAGAGCTGAAAAAGGCAGTGGAAAAAAGGTTCAATTGTCATGATAATAGTGTGGTGAGCAAGAGGTGCTTTGTAATTGCCACTCTATTGGACCCCAGATTCAAGACTAAATTTCTCAAGGATGAAAATGAAGCAAAAAAATTAGTGGTAGACAAAATAATTGAAAGTGAGAAAAGCATTCATTCCGCTGAAAACATTCAGACCACTTCTAAAAAAGAACAAGGAAAAGAAAAACCATACTGAAGCAGCAGTCTCTTAACGGAAACTCATGATGACATTTGGGAATGCTTTGATCAAATAGTTGGAAGAGAGTCAAAGCATAAAACCAACACCAGCAGCAGCAAAACTGATGTTGGAGAATGCCTCCCAGATGTTTCAATGACCAACATTTCGAACCAGTTAGACGAGTCTAATGAGGCAGAAATCAGTAGCCTAGAAATCAATATTGACATGACATCACCAGGAACTTCTGGTTCTGCTCTTGTGAAAAAACCTAAGAAGAGTAAGAGTAAGACAGCACTCATTAAAGCCAAAATATAAAAATATCTAATTGAGCCCCTGTGGCCTAGGGAGAAGGACCCAATAGAGTGGTGGCGTGGTGGCGCAATAATTGTTCTCAATACCCAAAGCTCAAATCACTAGCTGTAAAGTATCTAAGTGCTCCACCAAGTTCTGTTTGCTCTAACATTTGTTCAGCGCTGCTGAACAAATATATACAGAAAATAGAAACAGACTTTTGCCATGTAATGCAGAGCGTTTGTGCTTTTCATCATGGAAAATCGTAAGCTATCGGAATCACAGTAAATCTATGATGGCAATGATTGAGTTTCAAACTCAGTACCATACTGAGTAGGTTAGGTTAACTAGTAATTACTTTCACTGTCATCATCCACCATGCTGTTTAAATGAAATTGAAAATTGGAATTTGTTTTATTCTTGGAAAAATTTGTAAGTGCCATTTTTGGTTAAATAAACATTACTTTTCAATTTGTTCTCTTTGAATTTCCTATTTTATATTTAATTAATTATCCGGCTAGATATCTAGTTGATATCCGGCTATCCAGCCAGATAGTAAAAAGGGGCCAGATAGGCCAGATACCGGATATATACCAGATATCCGGTGCATCCCTACTTTCAAGTTACAGAGAAGGAGGTGCTTCTGTTTATATTCCCTTGACCTTGTTCGTTAATAACACTCACAAAATCTTTTTTACCCAGCATTAATCTACTTATGTTTTCATTTAAATAAAAATTTTTAACTGAATCTTCTGTTCCCATTTCCAGAACTTTCCCAGATTTTGGATTTGGTTCTGACAAAATTCCAGAACTTTCTACCATTTTCTTAGCAATGCATGCAGTGTGCTTGGTAGTATTGAATTCTTGGCATATTTTTCTTATACTCCAGCTTTTGGGCAGAACTCAAAATTTTAATTTTTTCACTTCTTTTAGTGTTTGAATCGTTAAATTTTTTTTTTAGCTGGTCTAAAATTTCTTTATAATCCTTAAATTTCTTTATAATCCTTTTCTTCCTGTGATGTTTCTTCCTCTTCAACTATAGTTTTCCCACTAGCAGCTTCTATTTTTCTTTTGAATGTATCTTTAACTTGTTTAAATTTTTTAAGTCCATATGCCTTTTGAGTATCTAATTTTTGTTTTTTAACAGGACTTTCTCCTATTTCTTTTAATGAACTATTCAGTGTTGCTAATTCAAAATTTACTGTTAGAGACACTGAACTTGAGCCTGACCCTGATGACAAGTTCAAGTGGTCTTTCGGATATGACAGAGCCAGAGGGATGAGATGAGTCACTGTCTGAATTTTCAGTATTTTATTTTAATATTTTATCAACGAGAATTCTGCATGGATTACATAGTCTATGATTTGCAGTTAATTGAAGATCAGGCCACTTAATGATTATTTCAGGTGGAACTACTCTTAGTTGCTTAGTTCGCCATTTCCCTTGATGCTCACGGAAAGGATCAGCACATTTTCTTTTTAAATTAAGCGAATCCATTTCAAAATTTCCTAATTGAAATAGAATAGGTACCTGGCTAGGAATTTCTGAATATATTACATATAGAGGATTTATTTTATAGTTTCCTAAAAGATCTGAAAAAAGAAAAAGTACATGTACATATAAAACAGTTATTTGTACTAGGAGTTAATGTTTACATACAAATAACAGATACAAAACTAGGTATACCTAATAGGATGTGTCAAATTTACAGCTCTCAATTAGTTCTTTTATTTGTCATAGTGCTATACTTTCAAAAATAAAAGTTACGCCACATCATTCCATAGGAATAGCAACAATTTTTCATTTTCTGTCATTTTTTTAATATTTTTTTTTAAATTTGTCACACTGAAAGTGCTATATTTTCTAAAGTATTTGCCAGAGAATAATGAAATTTTTACACAATATTGTGCTTGGATAGAGGTATCTTGGGACAAAAATGTTTTTTTAAAAATCGGACAATATTTTTTTTTACTCCAGTTCAAATATTTCCAACTTCTATAACTTTTTTGTGAATCATTTATGGGATATATTTCAAGATAAACAAGAGATTCTACTTCTTTCAAACTTTAAAATGACACCAGAATGAAGTAAATCGGTCCAGTAGAAGCCAAGATATGACAATTTAAATATATTAAAGTTCGAAAAAATCTGGTCAAAAGGTCAACTTTCGTGACCTCATACCTTGGCACCCCGAGGTCACAAAGGTGTGAAATTTTGGGTATCTACATTTCTCATAAGGGTCCTTAAGTGTACTAAATATAAACAAAATCGGAGATGATTGACATTTTTTTTGCCCTTATATGTCTGATTTGACATGGAATGACCCATAGTAGGCTGCTCAAATTTTGTAGTAATTTAAAAAATGTCCCAAAAATTTGTTTCAAGCCTTGCCCAAGGAAATTTCCTTAAAATCATAACTCAGATTATATTAACTATAAGTAAAAATCTTATTTATTAAAACTGTACGGTACTCAGGAAGACTTGCCTGTCATTAATATAAGTTGCAATCTGAGGGAGTGCTGGATATCAGTATCAGTTATTGGTCAATACCATTTTTAATTATCAGTATCAGTTATCAGCTAAAAAGCAATATCAGTACATCCCTAACTGCTACTCTTTCTTTTGTGGAATATTCTTCTCTTTTGCCTCTCTAGCCAGTTCCTCTTTCCCTTTGGCTGTGGTTTCAGAGCATATTTTCCTGAAATTTTCAGTCTTTTCTTCCAAACTTGTTAGCATTTCCGCAGTTGTTTTATACTCTAAAACTGTTCTCCACTCTATTTGGGTCATATGTGATCTGATTTCTCCCCAATTTATGGTCTTGAAGTTTGTTAAAAGTCCCAAATTTGCTTCTTCCTTCCATATGTGTACTGACTTTTAATGTTATCGCTATATTTGTTGATAACTTGATTATGGTGTGGTCTGAGATAACAGTTGGGGTTATTTTTATATCAGCAATCAAGTTTGTGTTATTCATGAATACCAGATCTAGGCAGTTATTTTTTTTCTGGTATTTTCTGTTATCTCCTGTGTCAGCATAAACTCATTTGTGAGAGCCATCAACAATTTGGCTTGCTCCTGCAGTTGGTATTCATGAGGTTACAAATGAAATTACAATTTTCAATGCTTCACACACCAGTTCTGGATACTCACTTTTTCATGCTACCCAAAATGTATGCAGGTCTTCCGACAGGAATGCCAACTGCGGGGTTTTGTTAAAAGTTTAAGTATCCACTTCTTAGCAACTTTCCTTTATCACATGGGTAATTCCAGGACAGATCATGCAATGCTTAACACCACACCCCTTCCATTTTTCTATAATTTGTTGTATAGCATTGTCTATATTATACCAAAAACCCCAAAACTTCAAGTTTCAGATTGATCAGACTTACGATTCAAAAGTTAATGGCCCTTCCAACTTTAGGGGGTTCTCAGGGACCCCCCAATTTCAAATTAACATATCTTAACTCCCTAATTGAGATAGAAGAATGATTCAAATTGCATTTGAAGGTAATTTGTCAAATATTAAATGAGTATAGACATGGATAGCAGTTTAGTTGAGTAAAAAGTTGTGACAATTTATATTAAAGGGGGGTTTTACCCCCCTTCAATGGATTTTCTAAAAATTTTCATATCAGATTAAGCCCAAACTCTATATTATCTAGATTGTCAAATATAAAATTATTTTACCCTTTTCTTATTCCACTATGCAATGATGTATTCTATACACATGGCTATTAAGTATATAAAGGATACAAAATATAAATAAGTAGAGATAGTCTATTCAAAAGCTATTTAAAAATACCTACATTAAATAATAAAGATAGCCTGAATCAAAAGCTAACACAACTATGTTAAATACTATTGAGTAATTAAAGGAAGTGTGTTTAGGAAGTAAAGTGTTCTGTTCTCTTGTTTGTTTATTGTGTACGTGTGTGAAATAATTAGCTTATAGAGGCATATCAAGGAAATATTTTTCTTTGTAGAAATTCACTGCAAATAGCTACATACAGTACTTAAAAGAAAATGGCAACTAAATTTAAAGACCATACATATCTCTCGTTGCTGTAACCCATTCAAAACACAAAGTTATTGTGAGTGCTTTGAGATCATTCCCAAATCCTGTATATGGCATCAGTCATTCATCAAAATTTTGTACAAACTATTTGAAGAAAATCAATAAAAATGATGAAACAAGAGTTATTCAGCAAGAAAGAAAGTTCAGGAAGTGATACTTCTACACCTGAACTTTCACCAGAAAAATCTTCATCTAAGTGCATGAATGTTCAAGAAGCATACTTCGAAAGAGAATGTTCAGCTAGACAAGACTCTTGAACAGCTTGATGTCACCCCAATAAAATTAACTAAGTATACACACACACACACACACAAACTCAGAATGGTCCCCTGAGAAACTTATATGTTAAACACAGACCGTGCATGGAACAAGGAACTCTTCTGGGAAAACTATGGTATTTGTCATTTACCATTACTTATTCGGACTACAGTGGATTTAATTTTCCCAGAAGAGTTCCTTGCATAGTCTGTGTTTAACATATAAGTTTCTCAAGGGACCATTCTGAGTTTGTGTATATTCCTGGTTGAGGTTTAAGTTTTGTTTTTTTGGCTAAAAATACAATAGTTACCCCTTTTTCTTTGATTTATTCAATCCGACGTGAATGCAATGAGTCTTTTACTTATATAGAGGTTCTGAATGTAGTGGGACTAGGCTTGCTTTAAACCCTAGATCCATGTCCCAAAGCTGGATCCTGTCTGCTTTGCAGATAGCTGGTGAGGGAAGCTATATTTATGCGACCTCTTTGCGAGAGACCCGCTGCCCACGTTGGGCTAGCATCATGAAAAAGAAAAACTATGGTATTTGTCATTTACCATTACTTATTCAGACTATAGTAGATTTAATTTTCCCAGAAGAGTTCCTTGTTCCATGCACGGTAGCCCTGCTACATTTAGAACCTCAATATAAGCAAAATACTCACTGCCTTCACGTCAGATTGAATACATCAAAGAAAAAGGGGTAACTATTATATTTTTAGCCAAAAACCAAAACTTGAACCTCAACTGGCAGAATTGAGCATCCACTTTTCAAGGCACATAATATGTCTGTTTCAAGATGGGAAACTTATTTGGACTATAGTGGATTTAATTATCCCAGAAGAGTTCCTTGTTCCATGAACTGTCTGTATATATATGTATATATATATACATACAATAGACTCACAACTTATGCAGATTTTTCTTACGTGGTTTCAACTATACACAGGTTATAATTTTTAATTCCGGTGCTTTAAGGCAGCATACACACGTCTCACCTTCATCCACAACACCATGGAGGATGGCACTAACAAGTGTGTTATGGCATGCTGGAAGGAATTCAACATTGCCAATTGCATCACTTTTGTGTTGTAGGTATGTTATACATATAACAGAGTTACAATAATATAGTGATTTAAGGGTGATTTAGGGGATTTTTTTTGGTTTCTGACTTTATGCGGTTTTTGGCCTTACGCAGGGTCCCAGGAATGTAACCCCCATGTAAGTTGCGAGTCTACTGTGTGTGTGTGTGTGTGTTTCTACTTCTATAGTTTTATAATTTTTAATATATACCATACCTAATGGTAGACTTTAAAATATAAAATTTTTAGATGGCCTGAGCAGTATAAGTAAATCAAAGATGGCATCTATACCAAAGCACTTCAACATCTCTAAAAAGGAAATTGGAAGGCTCAATGTCAGTGACAGTTGGAAGATGCTGCTGAACAATCCAATAAAAAGATCTTACAAAAAATGGAGAAACAGATTGCAAGGTATGTAAGAAAATGTATGTAAGTTAAATTACTTTAATACTAGGTCTCTTACCTGTAAGAGACAATCAAACCACAAATGTAGCTAAATATGATACAAGACAATTAAATTAACAGTACTTACTTATTAATATACTATAAGAATGATGTTTGAAACTTTTGAATTTTATTCAATTCATAATATTTAGTCAAAAAAATTGCAATGATTTATATTATAGATTTTTCTTTTAAACAGGTACAGTAGCTATGAGATGCTGATGAATGATCTCAAAGAATTCAACTCCTATTGGAGATGTACGGTAGTTGAAATGCAATATGAGCTTAGTAAATTCAATGCTTCATTGGCCACACTTGAGACCCTAATAAAACCATGTAAACTCTCTGACAGCACTGGTTACGCAAAGAGGAAGTTGAGGAAAGTAGGAGTAGTTGTGAAAAGAAAGCTTGAACTTACAACCAATTTCATGCAGTGACTCAGATGATACAGAACTGGAGAGTCTTCAACAACAAAGAGAAATTTAATCAAGTGACAAGTCAAAGTGAAAAACTGACAATTCTTACTACCCTACCAAAAAGATGGGCACAAGTAAAGATCAGAGAAGAATTTAAGTGCTCAGATTACATGGCTAGGCAAACAGAGAGTTTGGTGAGGGAGAAGGGAGTGCTTTCAACTCCTAATCCATGTTTGGATTTAGGTTATATCTTAGCATTCCTATTTAAATTTGAGTCTTATTAGGCAGGACTAAAGTCTCTTATTATACCGTAGGTTTTTCTTTCTTACTGTTTGCTGTTGAATAATGATCTCAGTTTTTGTCTAAGGTCAAATCTTTGGTAGGATAAATAATTGCCTCGAAAGGCGTATACAAATACTTTATTATTATTATAAATATAACAATAATGGCTTCCATAAAATATATTGTAAATACCTAATAACTACCTTTTTTAAATATAAAGTTATGTTGATTCCTCTTTTTTCATGGTTTCACCCAGCTAGACAAGAATCGGTTCTTATAACTCAATTAGTAAAAATAAAGGAATAGGTTATTTTAATATACATATTAAAAGGCAAATTGTCTTAAAAATAGCAGACATTATAGATCTCAGTGAGACAAATCTAATGGTACTTTTTTCAACACTGGCTCAAACAGTTCCAAAGAAACGGCGCTCCAAAGTTTGGTGGAAAAAGGTACTTGGTCAAAATGGAGGTAGGTATGGTCCACTGAAATGGCTGTAGCATCTATAACTTAATCAACACTAAAAATCTTGTTCTAAGTTAAGGTAGACATGTGTACCCAAAATTGGGTGAAAGGAGAAAAAAATCAGTTGTGACATCAAATGACCTACACAAGGTCAAAGGTCAAAAATAAGATCAACTTTTTTTTTGACCACCGAGGTAAAATATAAATAGAAACAAAGTTGTAGATCTGCTTAAAAGCTTTAAAATAGTGTTTAAATGGTCTCTCTAAGTGCAATAGGAGCTGAGATATTTCATGTTGAAATATGGTATGACCTTGGAAATTGACCTTTTTTTACAAACTTTGAATGGCCATATCTCCAGAACCATATGACCTAGTGTTGAAACAAGTGCCATTCTGTTTTTCTCACCGAGATCTATAAGTGTGCCAATTTTCAAAAAAATCGGTGATGGTCACATTTTTTCGACCCAAAATTCCTTTGAACTGACATGGAATGACCCAATTTCTAAATTTACAAACACCACAAATCTGGCTGCAGCAGTCAAATGTTACAAACAGATTAGGGCTGTACCAGACTCAAGATTTCTAGGTCCAGCCGGACTTGAGACTTTTTTACAAATTTCAAATAAAATTACTTCATGTTTTAATGGTTATTTAGTTCCTTTAACAATACACCTGGTTTTTCAGTATATCCCCTCTACTCACCATTGGGAGGTGAGAGTGACAATACATTAGTTTCTATTTTCATTTCACAAGTATTTTATTATCTTTTATAAATTTAGAAAATGCTTAATTAATTAATGGTATCAGAAATAGCAATACTTAGATATCGATACTACCCATCCCTATAATTTAGCTATATGTTTATTATTCAATATTTTTTCAATTTATTTTCAGGCCAGTATCAAACTCCTTCACAGCTTTAATTATTATAAATTGCATCAATGCATTTAAACCATATTTTAGCCATCATTTATGCATCATTTAATTTATCAAAATTAAAGAAATAAAGTAAAAACTAAAAACAATGTCATCCTTTATTTGGAACTATTTCACAGTTGAAGATGAAGATGAGAGTTATGCAGAATGCAAATTGTGCCATGCTAAAATAAAGAGAGTGGGAAGTTCGGCCAGACTTGCCCTTAAGTCCAGCCAGACCCGGAGACTGAGACTCAGATCCAGAGTCCGGCCAGACTGTCTGGCTGGACTATGGATCTGGTACAGCCCTAAAACAGATTTATCAAAATAAACTTATAGTATGGGCAGATAAATAGCAAATGCAATTACCATAAATGGTCTTCATATTAGGAAGGAACAACAGGGAATTGGGAAATGAAATGGGTGGATTTTGGTTGGAGGTTAATAAGATGAGGAAAAAGATGATAGTAATTATGAAAAATCTTAAATCAGTATTTTTTTCACAAGAGTACATTACAGGCTTTTGAGGAATTTTACCTTTGCAATCGATAGTTTAGACAATTCTAAGACATTTTTCTTCTATAACATTTCTCTTGCAAATTACATATAAGCAAGATATTACAAGTTTGATTTGTTTTAGCCGCCTGTTGGTGCAATTGTGTGGTTCAAATTTTGAATTGTCAGTCAGTCTCGCCCAAGCTTTAGTGTCACTTGCCAGGAAGCTTGATCATCATGGCTGAAAGGTATGGCATTTGTAGTGAAAACTATTGGTTGATTGCTAAATTTCATAAGAATAATCCTGCAACTTTCTTCTCCTTGCATTCACACAGTGTATTGCCTAGTAGTGTTCAATGTCCAAACTATGAATTGCCATGTTTCTATGGTGAAGACAAACATCACTGGTTTTGTGGCCATTCAACCAGGGTAGCTAAATCAAAATGTCACAAAGTGTGCAATTTTAGTGTTAGTGACTACAACGTCTGTTAGGTTTTAATATATACCCTAACCTAACCTATCTTTTTCCAATTGTTTTTGATGTTGTTTGAACAAAATTAACCTTCATTTTTACCGCAAATCACTACCATACCTTCTTAGGTTATAGTGTGTGTGTAGGGGGGATATCTCAGAAACTAGTAATTTCTGATAGAAATGAAGGTTATATTCATTCAAAATACAACAAAAACCATCAGAAAAAGTTTTGATTTACAAAGCCTATAATGTACATTTGTAAAAATTTACCCTCAAATCTTCAAGGTAATGCCTAGAAACTAGAAACAAAGCTTATAAAAGTTCAGCATTACAAAAGCAGAGGTAGCAACTTTACAATTCAAATGTTAGGCCAAAATCAAAATGTATCCAGGTATGTTCTCATTTCATGCAGGATAATACTGTAGATATTTTAAAGGGTATTCAGTGTAAAGCAACTAAACTTGGCCCTGAATTCAGGAGAAAGGAATAGTTATATGGAGAGGCTAAAAGAATTAACAATATTCTCTTTTGAATGAAGGTGGTAGCTCTATTAGTGGTAACATGACTGAACTAGCTCTATTGAGGTGGTAGAACATTAAAAAAAATTTACCAACCAACTACCCCCTCCCCCACAACCAACACTGAGTGAATATACTGTACCAAAATTGCTCACTACAATATTCATTCAATCTTTTGACTGCTTGAGTGAAGCACTCCAATGAAATTTTCACTTACATTTTCTGTAAATTGTCAGGTTTAGAACAGATATTTAAATTTTCTTTGAATAAGTTTAGCTTTAATTTCAAGGCTTGTAAGTCTTATTATTATTCAATAGAAGTTGAAGTCAGAGTTACCATACAGTCAGTTTCTTGCAAGAAACTTCTTTTCTACATGAAGGTCAAAATATGATGATAAAAACCCACTCTAATAGACAGGTTTTTTCCACAACAGTTTCGATGCCCACTGGCATCCTCCTTGGGTCGATACAGAAAAATCATTTTTCTATATCCACCAAAGAGGATGCCATGGGCATCGAAACTAGTGCGGAAAAAAACTGTCCATTAGAGTGGGTTTTTATCATAATAGTCCGTTTCTTTTTAGTTAACTCTCTTCACAGACTCATTTACCCACTGTGGTAAGGTTCATTGTACTTATCTTATGATTAAATTGCATGATTAAAAGAATAAACTCAATTATATTTTTATAATCCATTGGCTAAGAAATATAAAATTTTGATGTTGCCCAAGAGAAAACCATCATTTACATTATGGTCTACAGGTTTTTTTTTCAGATATTTCGTAGGAGGGGTAGTT
>JAJOZX010000451.1:1390000-1448948 GCA_023014485.1 Bathynomus jamesi
CCCAGTAATATTCTGACTTTTAGATGTAAATATACAGAAACCCTCCCACTCGGAGAGTTACTTGCATTAACCAGATCACCCTTCCCCCATCCAATTAATCCGGAAAAGCGAGTGTTTACTATAAAACAATTTATTTATTTTCCTCTAAGAGTAAGATGAGTGCAAGAACTTTTAGCCTAAATACATTTATTAAAATTATTTTAGAAAAAGTTACATAAACCAAGTCAATTGATAATGGCCTTCCAACGAACCTCTATGTCATACTCAAACTGATTTTCTTGGTTGGAAAGGAACTTTATACGTACTTTATAAAGAAATGTCTCACCAGTTTACTAAATTAAGGGTGACATGACTTGAACTATACAAAATGTCTACAGGAATAGACACTAACTTACATGTTAAAAAAAAAAAAAAAAAAAAAAAAAAATTAGAAACTGATAACAGAAAAATTGGAATGATTTGTAGATTATATCTACACAAAAATTTCCTCAGTTTTAGGGAGGTGGATTTTTGGAGTAACTTTCTAAATACACTGGTGAATAGTAGTAATGTACATAAATTTAAGATGTACAAATTTTTCAACCAGAGAGAAATCTTGTATATTAAAAAGTAAAGCTTAGTTGGTAGTGACACATTCCAAAGGATAGAGCTATAATACAGATTAATTTATAAGTAAAAAAGGAACTCTTTCACTGAAATAGCCAAGATTCTTGCATACATCTAAATGATAATTTCATGGATCTAATGGTAATTTTAGACACACATTTTGAGGGAAAACCTGGTAAATCTTAAGGAAATGTCATCACCTACTATAACTTGCTTCTAACATTTTCACAAAAAAATGGTACTCTTTAAAAAAGGGATCACTTTAACATACTGCTTCCCAGTGTTTAGGATAAGGAGTACGATAAAAAAGGGGGGAATCATGACAAATATTAGTTCAATTACATTAAAACAAAAAATTTAAAGGACAAATAAAACAAAATTCATTCTATGGAATATAATGCCTAGTTAGGTCAACTGTATGCCCTTGACAATTGGTTAGGTTAAGTTGTGATATTTTCATTAGTTTTAACAAAAATATCAGGTTAATATTCGTCTTTTAACCCACTCACACGTGGTTAAAACAGTACAATATATTGAATTGCCATTCAAAACTGACTAAGAATGAATGAATGAATATATATATACAGTGGAACCTCGACTTACGAATTTAATTCGTTCCGAGACCCTGTTCGCACCTCGAATTGGTCGTAAATCAAATCCATTTTTTCCATTGAAATTAATGTAAATTTAATTAATCCGTTCCAGCACCCCAGATAATTGTACTTTTAATGCTTTGTAAGAGTTTATAAAGAGAAAATATAAGAGAAAAAAATTATACTAAATTTAATAAGCTGTATAATTTTACTGTACCTTTGTGGAGGATAATCTGGCATGAGTGGATGGTGATGAGGAAGAGGAAAGGAAGGGAAGTTACTGTTTGGAAGGAGAGTCCCCTTCCATAAGAACACTGGGCACCTCTCCTTCAGGGGTTTTGTCTCTTTTCTGTCTCTTTAATTCAATGGTTATTTTAAGTTTTCTTTTTTCACTGCCACTATCACTCTTCACTTTCTTGGAAGCCATAATGAAGGGCTTATTAAAGCAATAAATGAAAAATCACGGAGCAAATATGCGAGAGATAAAGCAATAAATGAAAAATCACGGAGCAAATATGCGAGAGATAAAGCAATAAACGAAAAATCACGGAGCAAATATGCGAGAGATCCACTCGCAATTGCAATCAAAGCGCCTGGCATATGTCGATTTGGTCGTAAATAGAGGCATTCGTAAGTCGAGGTTCCACTGTATATAATATATATATATATATATATATATATATATATATATATATATCTTGTGCAAATTTGTTGAAATGTACTTTTTTTAATAATATATATTTCCTGTTTTGGCTATAATGTACTTTTTTCATAAAATATTTTTCCTGATTGGGCTATTTTTTCACTACTCTGCAACTTAATTAATTGGTTGGGTTTTGTTCTGGCTAATTTTTTTTTCTTCAAATTAGATTCAGTTTAGTGGTGTTTGTGATAGAATTATGACATGCCATTTCTGTAATTTTGACTGAGAACTTGATTTGTCATGTGCCCTAGATGAAGACAAAGGATTGGATGTTTTTATCAATTACAGCATTATTCTCTCATCCTTAACTTGCCCGAAATGTGACAGTGAGTGCCTAATGCAAAAAGATCAGAAGATAGTTAGGTCAATTGAATGCCCAGTTAGGTCAATTGAATGCCCAGTTAGGTCAATTGAATGCCCAGTTAGGTCAATTGAATGCCCAGTTAGGTCAATTGAATGCCCAGTTAGGTCAATTGAATGCCCAGTTAGGTCAATTGAATGCCCAGTTAGGTCAATTGAATGCCCAGTTAGGTCAATTGAATGCCCAGTTAGGTCAATTGAATGCCCAGTTAGGTCAATTGAATGCCCAGTTAGGTCAACTATACACCCTTGATGATTGGTTAGGTTAAGTCGTGATATTTTCATTAGTTTAAATGAAAATGATGAGCAAACTTTTCTGGTTAATTTCAAGGGGTTTTGTATGAAATGGCCATCCATTTCCTGTGCAAATGCATAGTTTTCAAGATGATGATATCTCAAAACCTACGCATGTGCACAGGAAACAGATGGCAGATTCGTGCAAAACACCTCAAAATTGACTAGAAAAGTTTATCATAAAAACAGAGTGTAAAAATGAATAATTACCAAATATCACAACTTAACCTAGCCAATCATCAAGGGCATACAGTTGACCTAACCGGGCATTCAATTAACCTAACTAGGCATTATTCCACAGAATGAATTGCGTTTTATTTGTCCTTTAAATTTTTTATTTTAATGTAATTGAATTTGTAAATATGTTGTAGACCACATGCCTATAGTGTAAATATCTTTGTAGACTGCATGCTATAGGAACACCAATATTTTTATATAATCACTAGATCACTAACATATTGCTTCCTAGGAACCCCTCTCTATATTTTTTTACTATTACACCAGTCTCTGGTAGAAAGTTTTAAAAGCTGGTTTCAATATTTTTCAATGTACTAAATTAGAAAATGATACTCATTTCCATCACAAATGATTTGTTAGAGAGTTATTGAAGCTTCAACTTAGGTTGTTATTTTAGGGGTAATGGTTCAGAATACTGGCGCCACTTAATTAAGCAAAATTTTGAAAAATACCATAGACACAAAGTTGTTTCTCTCATTAAAATACATTGATTGCATGTGTTGCATAGTCAAAAAAACCCAAGTTAGAAAATTACGAAAAACATTTTTGGGTATAAATCTAGGAAATTTTGAGTTGGCAACCCTACTATCATATCATTCATTCCAGAGGTGGGGAGTCGGAGTCGGGAGTCAGGGCTTTTTTGAAGAGTCGGAGTCAGGAGTCGGTAAAAATGACCGACTCCCAAATCTTTGATTCAATTTCTATACTATGCCAACAATTTACCAGAATACTACTCTGCCCTAAATAAATATCTTCCTGAACTAATTCTAGATTCACATTTCCACATTTGATTTATTGTTCTGGTAAATCTTAGTAAATGAATTTCATATTTCTATTTTAGGATACTAGGTACCATATAAAAATTAGCAATATATTAATTATTAATTTAATTAGCCCTTATTAGTAATGAGTCGTGGGCCTAGTAGAAAATCAGCAGTCTTTCAATATTTTAAGCTAAATGAGGATGAAAGTATTTTTATTTGTCAAGTAGAAAAGGATGGTAGAGAGAGTAATGCAAAAATTAGTGCTTACACTGGGAAACATGCTAATGCTCCAACTAGAGCCTCAAACTTGAAACGCCATCTACGAAACAAACATCCCAATATTTATAAGGTTGTAGATCAGCATGATAAGGAAAGAGTCGGGAGTCGGAGTCGGTTTTTAAAAATACCGACTCAGGAGTCGGGAGTCGGTTGTTTTTGGCCGACTCCCATCCCTGATTCATTCACTTCAGTTTGAAAATGGCTTCAGTCTATGATGGATGTGAGGTGATGCTAGTAGAGCTTGCATGGTGTTCTCCCTTTAAATGTAGTGTGTCCAATTTGTATAATTTAGGTCTCGGGGGTACGGGGGCAGAGCCCCCATAAAGATCACGTATCAAGAGGGATCACTAACATATTGCTTCTTCCCAAATGCTTTGGGAAGCAAAGTTAAAGTAATCCAAAAAAAGGGTTATATTATTCAAATTATGGCTATATAGTTATTTTTTCAAAATTCAGGTGATAACATTTCCTTAAGATTAACCCCATTTTTTGTGCAAATACACTATAAGCAATTTATTGCAGGTGATGACATTTCCTTAAGATTTACTATTATTTTTTTCAAAATTCAGGTAATGACATCTTAAGATTAACCAGAAACCTCAAATAGCTGTGTTTTGTATAGCATAGTCATTAGGCCTACACGATACATTTGGTATGGTTTAATTTTATTTTGGATAGGGATAACTTAAAGAGGCCCTGGTGTCTTTGAGTTATCCTTATAGCCTACATCTCTTCTTATGAAATAGGAGGCTGTGATAAATTATAAAAATCGACTAGGGGCCTTTGTTAGACCACAGAAGCCTAAATGAATAACCACCATAAGAAACATAAGAAATTTTTATAGTGGGCACACTAGGGCCACTTCGGCCCATCGAGGTGGCTCCACTATGTAAAAACTGCCTGTACATTGGCAATAACCAATTTTTACAAAACTAATTAAGTATCAATTTAAAACTAATTAATTATCAATTTAAAACTAAAGATAGAATCTCTGGATCCAGAGGATCAAAGTCATAATAGGCTACTATCCACAAATATGTTACATACTATATCTATTTATAACTGACATGCAAATATATCAGATCCAAAGATCCAATCAATTTCATTATGGTACCCATCAATACCAGTACCATGCCAACCAAAAATAAGTCACGGTCCATATCAAATGTGGACCAAGTCACAATTTACATCCATATACATTACAATATATATACTTGAGAGGAAAAGTGTCGGTGTGGCTGTAAAGACTGTACAGTATAATGTAGAAATGTGTGTGCACCCATTTTGGGTCTCCCATTTAAAGGTGTTTGTGAGGCAAGTGAAGATCATGAGTTTTTCAATACCTCACAGTACTATGGGGGGCACCGCTCGGCAGAGGAATCTCTTTAAATAGGGTGTGTAAGGACAGAGAGTATCCCCTAACCCAAGATGCTGCCTCCCTATATCCCACAACACCTGTGTTGAGCTGTGGGATCTATCACCCAAATGCACATAATATATATGAAATAAACTAGTACCATTCATGCAATAAAAATGGGCTTAAACACCATCACCAGATGTCCCTTGCAGACATCAAACTATCCAACCTTCTACTTTATTTTTACTAGGTCTTGAATTACAAACAATATTAAACCGAAGGATACAATGATCACCTGAACCTAGTGTTTCTGAAACCGATATCTCCTGGAAGGTATCTGGATTATTTGTTAGAATTAAATCTAGAATGGCATCGGCCCTGGTTGGCTCCTTTACTAACTGGGTTAAGCCATTCTCAATTATACAGTCTAAGAATCTCTCATTACTTTCTGGTGTCTAATATTTCCCAGTCTATATGCCTATAATTAAAATTTCCAACAATAACAATATTGCTTGTCATTACTTTATTTATTTCATCAATAAGTTGATTTTCTACATACTTATTTTCTTCTCTACTTTTGGGGATTCCTCCAACTGAACATCCCTCAGGTGGTCTATAAATACCCCCTATC
Organism: Bathynomus jamesi; assembly: GCA_023014485.1. Classification (NCBI taxonomy): domain Eukaryota; kingdom Metazoa; phylum Arthropoda; class Malacostraca; order Isopoda; family Cirolanidae; genus Bathynomus; species Bathynomus jamesi. The sequence goes on from JAJOZX010000451.1 coordinate 1,395,825, forward strand.
CTAATTTTCCTGGCATTTTTATGCCCAATATCTATCCATACAGATTCAACTATTTCCTCTTTAAAGGAGGTAACTTCAACTGGATTCAGATTTGTCTTGGCATAAATAAATACTCCACCACCCTCTAAATATTTACGTTCATAATAAAAAAGTTCATAGCCATCAATTTCATAAGTAATGGTATATCTCTCTCACTAAATAGACTATTTGGTATCGTACTGAATTTTGTCCAAGTTTTAGTGACAATCATATCAGGATTTTCAATACCTATGTATGCCTTGAATTCATTTATTTTATCTCGGATACTTCTTGCATTTACATAGAAAAATGACAAAGAACCCTTGGAATATTTTGCTTGTAATTTAGTCTGGTTCTTGTTCTGTGATGGTATATTATTTGCATCTCTTTTACTTTCTTTGTTGACCTTTTTCTTTTGATTATATTTTTTATTAGTTTATTGTTATCAATAACCACCTGATGTAAATATCCAAATTCTGAGCAGCAGCTCACATTAACTAAGCTGCTGCATACTTTTTTTTTTTTGGCTAGGTCTGGATAGCAAATTTTTATAAGTTTTTTGATCTGGAGCAACAGTAATAGATTTCATAAGACCTATATCAGAAGTTGCGCTAATTGGGGCACATACGGAACAAACCAAAAAAAACTGTAGAACTAAAGCAGCAGCAGCTTTTTTTTCTGCTTTGAGTGAATTTTGAATTTGAAAAGTCCGGGCATCAGATTACAGATTCTGTGCACCTAGGCCTACTGATTACAACGAGCTAAAACAAAGTTAACCTACTTAAATGAAAAGACAATTACTTTAGGCTTAACTAATTTACACGAATTTGAATGTCTAACTTGAAGAGCCTAGCTAATCTTTATTCCTAACCTTATGTAGAGTAACAGCCCATAAATTTATATTCTTTTTTAACTTAAATCTGACCTAATATTACTGTGTGAAAAAGTATTTTTCCCTACCCAATCCCTTAATACACCGAAATGGAAAAAAACTATTGAATTTAACTGACAACTACTTAACCTAAGATAAATACCTTAAACCTGACCCTAGCATATATGAAGGTGGATTGTTTTATATTTTTGTTTTTTTAAGTATTAGTTGGTTTTCCGATTTACTTATTACATATTGAAAGTGAAGACAAGTGTATGAGGCTGCTCAGATCATGGTCTAATACAGTGATGGGCAACCTAGGCTAGTGAGTGGGCCGCATGAGTGGCCTACCTTCATCTCAGTGGGCAGCAAGATTAAAAATATTCATGTGCGCTAAACATGACCCCAGGAATATGCTTAAATACATTTAATACAGCCCGAAAATTTCATAAAGAGTTAGAGAAAATTATTATTTATATATTTATATATATGCGCCTCGGTGGTGTAGTGGTTAGCGTCGCTGGCTACGAATCCATCGGCCCCGGGTTCGAGACCCGACGGCAGCCGGCGCGCAGCAAAACCCAGCTGTTCATCCTTCCGCACAATAAGAAAGTGGTTGGTAGATAAATGGGTACCCTAGGTGGCCTACTGGTTAAGACGCTGGGCTGCTGATGGGGCGTGGTTCGGATTCCACGTTAAGCTGTAGGTCTAAGGTGGAGTGAAAAGCTTGACCTTCGTCAGAATAAACAATTCGGGCGGAAGCTAACCAAAGGTTATTAATTGAATTGTGATCAACTTCAAATAGTAAAGCAAACGAAACATTTTTCATGCTTTAAAATGCTTAAGCTTTTATGCTTATTAATACAAAGAAATTTTGTTAAATCAAACAAAATTATCAGTAGATTATGTAAATACAGTAAACCCTCGTCCAACGTGGGGGTTAGGTTCTTCGAGAACGGCGCGTTAGGTAAATTCGCGTTGGATAAGCTTAATACTTTATGGCTTATGGGATAAATGGGGATACGTGAACGCGGCCGCGTAAAGTCTCCCATTAATACTTATATATGTAGATTTTTTGGTCACACACAAATGAATTTCCCTACCTATATTGTATATGAAATAAGAACATAATAAAATCGTAAACATAATGATATTTACATATGATAAATAAAATATATTAAATGAAATAGCACGCATCTTTTCTTCACTCTTTCGGATGGTGCGTATGGTAGACTCATTCATGTGATAGATACTCGCGGCCAAGTGATGTTATGCTCATACCACCACGCAACTTACCTAGAAACTATTTTTCCGGTTAATGTTATAACCTTACGACTTTTCTTCTATTCACTATCACTCGCAGATACTTTACGTAAAAGTAATAGCAAAACAACGGCAAAATACGACAAAAACAATCCAACACAACTTCACTGAACTTAACGCGGTAGCGGGACTGAGACAAAGGGTGATGCGAGGGGTGACGCGAGAGGGAGGAGGATGCGGGTGTTGGAGAGTGTAGGAGAAAATACTAGAGCGCGCAATGGCACGCGTACAGTACTACTGTATTAGAGCGTGTTTGGCGGACCGTGTATAATCAAATTTTCCGCTTTCGGCAAATAATTGTTCGCATTTATTTTTCCGTGTATAAGCAAATTCGCGCTGGAAAAACACGCGTTGGACGAGGGTTTACTATAAATTCCAAAATTTTCATTCATGTCGACAATGGTCAGTAAAATGTCTCTTGGGCCGCATTCAGAAACCCGATGGGCCGCAGATTGCCCACTACTGGTCTAATATATTACCAAGTCTCCTCATATAATTCATATGCTGTAATATTAAATGAATAAACGATAATCTGCAACTTACGCTTACTATTTACAGCTACTATACTCTACATAACCTTTTATCTCTCAGAAAGTAATGAAAAGTTATAGTGTTCATGAGGTGACGTGTATGTATATATATATATGTATATAGTCTAAAAGTCACTAAAGGGAAAAGTCACTAAAAGAAAGCTGAATGGCAACACAAAAAGATAAACAGCGGAACGCGGTCTGTTCGTTTATTGGGCTGAACTAAACAGCATGCATTTTTGTATCTGACTAAATCGTTGGTGCTTTCATTTGGTGATGCTTCTAAAGTGGTAAAGTAAAGCATTTGAAGTTGTCTAATTTTATTATATCAGTTAGTGGTAATGTCTATAGCCTCTAAATTAGTAAGGTAATCTATTTAAGTAGGTTGTTGTGGGATGCTATATAAAAAACTATATGAAAAACTATATAGGGCTATGGGTTGATTGCCTGATACCCTCAGTCCCTCATCCGTTGGAAATTTCCAGCAGATTTCAGTGGAGAGTTAACAACAAAAGCCCTATGTTTTTTCGTTAGAGTTATGTATATGTAGGTCTTCAAAGGACCTCTTTGTTTATTTGCCTTCGGTATTTGTGCTGCCTAATGGTAAAGAAAGGAATTGCCTCACCTTATTATTTCGTTGGGCCTCGTTTCTGTTTCGATGTAGGGCGCGACGATCTTTTTCGATGTAGGGAGGGCCGTGGTACGATGGAGCTACACAATGAGTTGACTCGATGTATCTAATATAGGCAGTCACTATTTAAACACCTGAAGGAACAGGCCTATCCTTCTTATAGTTATTAAGTTTTATATCAAGAGGATTTCACTCAGAACTTATAGGAAGATAAAGGACATCTTCCTTGCTTAAAGCATCGCTGTAACAAGCAGCTCCGAGCTGAGCCGATATAATATAATCTTCGTATTTTTATTATGTGCTGATTTCGCAAAGTTCGTTGACTCGGCTCTCGATGTAATTTTCATGAGTCGGTAGTGGAAAATTTTGAACACGAAATAATAAATTTGTTTTCTTGTTATGCAGGCCCGATGCCAACATATGGGTTCTATGTACGTATGGCAATTATTTCATTCCCAATAGGCTATGTCGCCAATCCCGAGGCAATTTTGTAGATATTTAATTCAATTAATTAATAATTTATATTTAATTAAGAAATAAAGGTACCACATACGATACAATGTCGTAAGCGTGTATAGTTTTTCCATATACTGGGGAGGCCGGAGAAAAATTTGTATGTTATAGATTAAATTTTTTGACAAATTGTGTAAAAAAACATGTAAAATGGATTAAAAAGACTGAAGTAGGAATTTAGGAAGAGAAAGGTTACTCAATACCTATTTAAATATAAAAGTTCAAGAGGCCACCTTCTCAAGTTTAGTTAAAGTTATGTCAATCAGTTTGACTCCCCTAAGGTATAGGAAATTTATGGAATTAAAGTAAAGTTATTAAGCATTTTAACTTTGCTCATTATTTGTGTAAATTTTATAAGTCACCAGTTTTTAAATGCTGGTTTATTAATGTTGTTTTGGAGTTTTGTTATGTTTTGTTTTGTTAACGATTTATGTTTTGAAGTGACTTCTACGTTGGTGAGTTAATTGAAATGTACTGTACTGTACTTCCATGTTGTGTTGTTTGGTTAAAAGAGTTTGTACTGTATTCAAACCTCCTACCACTTCAGACTAGTCAATACCCGTAGTTTTAGTAGAGTAAATGTTACTCCTCCACAGGTAGATCTGGAGGGCTTGGGGCTTTGAATCCTGTACTGTTTTTGTGTTGTTTGGTCTCTGGCCAAGAGAGGCCATAAAACCGTTGTTGTTTGGCCCATGGCCAAGGGAGGCCATAAGACCCTTGTAATAGTTTGCCCTATGGCCAAGATAGGCCATAAGAGCCTTGTTGAATAGTTTTGGCTATGGCCAAGGGACTCGCGTTGGTGTTTTATTCAATATATGTTATTTTATTTATTTGTTGGGTTCAAAATCCCAGCTGAGCCGTGAACGGCCAAATTCTAAAGGGCCAGTGCTACCTACAGCCCAAGTTAAGCTAAAATTAAAACTTACGGATTTGAGATCCTATTAGGTCCTACCTCAGGGTTGCTGACTCGATGCGGGCCTACCTTAGACCTTTGTTACATGAATTTAATATAAACAAAAGGGGTACTATTTATGGTCTTCTTTCTCAACCTTGCAACAACAACGCAACCTGGACTATTGCACGATGCAACAATCTTGTATCTAAACAACCAAACTGAATTGCAAGAGAGCTCTCTAACAGACTACACCCTGTACGTACGACATCCCACAAACGAGTAGAAAGAACGCGCAGCGCCCCAAAATGATGCCAACAGTGTGACCAAACAATGATGCCACAAGAGCTCAAAAATGCTAGCTCTAAATTAAGTTAATTTTTCACTAACCTTACAATTATGAGATGGATATATATACACCTTAACTTAATATATACATTATAGGGTGGATCGATTTTACATTTTTTTCGATTTCCATATTCTAATAGAGACAAAACCTTGCGCATGCATGAGAAAATAGCCTCTGCAAAATCTTAGCTTAATAGGTAATCATCTTCTGCCCCCGGCAGAGCGATGAAAATCATATTTTAGTAGTCAAAAACGTATTTTTAAACCCTAGCCTAGAGTCATAAAATTTTGCGTGTGTGTTATTTCATGCCTAAGCAACGATATAAATGCTATGGGAAATATATAAATGCATTATTTAAGACAAAGAGCCGATCTGAAAATATGTATATTATACATATTTTCAGATCGGCTCTTTGTCTTAAATAATGCACTTATATATTTCCCATAGCATTTATATCGTTGCTTAGGCATGAAATAACACACGCAAAATTTTATGACTCTAGGCTAGGGTTTAAAAATACGTTTTTGACTACTAAAATATGATTTTCATCGCTCTGCCGGGGGCAGAAGATGATTACCTATTAAGCTAAGATTTTGCAGAGGCTATTTTCTCATGCATGCGCAAGGTTTTGTCTCTATTAGAATATGGAAATCGAAAAAAATGTAAAATCGATCCACCCTAATATACAAGCAATGCTGCATCAATCAGCTTAGTCATCATATCGCCTTGGGACAACAATGGTTCTTTCTCTTCTAGATTTTCTAACACTCCCCACCGAAGAGGCATTGTTGTCATTACCTTCTGCAAGGTTAGCCAAGCCTTCTCCATGAGGCTGTAACTCAAATGTTTCATCTTGACTATCTGTGTTTTTGCTGATTTCCAAAGCATAGAGTTTTTGTATAGGTCTCTTTAACTTTCCTCCTGAAGTCTTTAACAGTGCAGACCTAACTAAATTGTCTTTGCCAACAAACAACTCTTCAATTATGCCAAGCTTCCAGCATTGCCTTGGTCTTTCATCCCCAATCATTACCACTTCTCCCACCTTGATACAATTTGCATTGGAGCCCTTTACCTTGCCTGATGGGTAATAATTGAGTTCTGGCAAGTATTCCATCTGCCACCTCTTCCATAACTGATCTTGTAGCTCTTCAAGGTACCTGAACCGTCTGGTTAACTCTCCTTGAGTGCTCTGGATAGGCTGCAAGTCTTCTGGCACACTGGGGCTTGATGTTAATCGTTTACCACAAAGAAAATGATTTGGTGTCAATGGCTCTGCATCCTGCATACTGTTGTAAACAAAAGTGATAGGCCTACTGTTCACCATTGCTTCTACTTCACATAAAACAGTGCAGAATTCTTCTTTGCTCAAATGAGCATTAGCTAAAAGTTTCTTTAATGGACACTTTACACTTCTCACTAGCCTTTCCCAAAATCCTCCCCACCATGGTGCTCTCTCAACAATAAACTCCCACTGTACCCCTTGGTGTGAAAAGTAGGATTGGAATCCTTCCTCTTTTAGCAAGGACCAAATTTCTTGGAGTTCCTTTGCAGCCTTTTTGAAGGTTTTTGCATTATCCGATATGATTTTATTTGGGAAACCCCTTCTGTTCACAAACCTTTTAAAGGCCAAAAGCAATACATCACTACTTAAGTTGCTTACCAACTCCAAATGGATTGCTCTGGTGGTAGCACAGGTGAAAAGACATATATAACCTTTGTTAGACTCCCCTCGCTCGCTCATACACATAGACTGGCCCTGCAAAGTCTACTCCCACTACATCAAATGGGGCAGTATAGACACACCGTTCTCTTGGAAGTGGAGCCACCTTTTCATAATAAGGCTTTGCACTCCAACGCTTGCAAACCACACATTTATGCACGACCTTTTTTACTACTTGTCTAATTTTGGGAATCCAAAACTGTTGTCTGATCTCTATTATCACTTCTCTAACTCCAGCATGTAACAGCTTATGATGAGTATCCAGGATCAAAAGATCCACAAAGTGCCCCCGAGAAGGTAGCAAAATTGGATGTCTTTTCTTCTCTGGAAGACCAGAAAACTGTAGTCTACCTCCTACTCTCAATAAATCCTGATCCAAAAACACATCCAAACCCTTGAGCGCAGAATGTGTTGGTAGAACCTGTAATGGATGGCTGGTGAGCAATGCTCTCTCTTCACCAAATTTTTCCTTCTGCATATATACCACCCAGTATTTCCTGGCTTGCTGAATCTCATTACTGTTCAGAATTCCTTCCCTTCTTGTTCCTCCCTTAATGTTGTTGGTAAATCTATATACCCATGCTGTCACTCTTAACAATCTTTTCAGACTGCTAATGTCCTCAAGCCTCAATATGGGGTCCTGCTGCATAACTTGACAACTGTTCACAGCGCATTTTCTCACCTCACTCACCATGCTTCTTCAGCCTGGCATTCTCCTACAATAGGCTGATTAGAAGGCCAGTTTTCACTTCCAAGTTTTAGCCACTCCGGCCCATTCCACCACAAACTTGACTGTGCAAGATCTTTCACTGAAATTCCTCGTGTTGGTAAATCAGCGGGGTTTTGGGTGCCTGGACAATGCTTCCATTGCTTGGGATCTGTGTGCGCTTGAATTTCCTCCACCCTATTGGCAACAAATGGTTTCCATTTCCTTGCCTGGCTTCTTAACCAGTGCCAAACTATAGTGGAGTCTGTCCAATAATAGCTTGGAATTTCAGAGAGGGCCAAAGACTTTTGCACTATAACTGCAAGCCGACTAGCAATAACTGCACCCATCAATTCCAACCTTGGAACAGAAAGCCTTTTCAAAGGTGCTACTCTGCTCTTTGCAGCAACCAACCTGCAACTTACTTCCTCTTGCAATGCGCCTCTTATATAAATACAAGTTGCATAGGCTTCCTCACTTGCATCACAAAAGATGTGCAGCTCCAAATTGTCTGGACTATTGTTCAACTCTCCAAAGTACCATCTTGGGATTTCAATGTCTCCAAGATGTGCCAATTCTTTGAACCAATATTTCCACCTTACCACCATATGATCAGATAACTCTTGGTCCCAACCAAGTCCAATTTCCCAGAGGCTCTGAAACCAAATTTTTGACTTTATCACAAATGGAGCCAGGAATCCAAGAGGATCAAAGACCTTTGAAGCCAAACTAAGAGCTGTACGTTTTGTCCACCTTGTCTCATTCTCAGCCAGCTCTACTAAAGATTTCCCATTGAAGGTAAACAAATCATCATCTTGCTGCCAAACAATGCCTAGCACCTTTGCGTCTATTGCCCACAACTCCTTAATACCAGAATCCTCAGTACTTTCTGCTGCATCAGGTACTACACAGGAATGACTCATAAACTCTTGTAATTGCGAATGATTGGTCTGCCATTTTCTAAGCTCCATGCCAGCCTCCCTCATTATAGCTCTAGCCTCCATGAATATCTGTTTCGCCATTTCTGTATTATCCACGGAACACAGCAAATCATCAACATAAAAATTTTTCCTTATGTGTTCAATAGTGTTAGAATAGACTTCAGAATATTTCTTAAAATGGTACTGCATAGTAGCTGCCAACAGAAATGGACTAGAGCTGAGGCCAAACAACACTGACTTCATTCTATATGCTTGAACCTTAGGTTCATTTTCCAACAAGTCTTTCGTATCCACCCACAGATACCTTACTGCATCTCTGTCCTCTGGTTTTAACTTTATCCGCAAAAAGGCTTGCTTCACATCTGCAGTCAATGCTACTCTACCAAACCTGAATCTCAGTAACAAGGAAAATAAATCTGCATTTAAATTTGGCCCAGCATCCAAACAGTCATTCAAGGACACACCACCTTTGTCCTTGGCTGAGCCATCAAAAACTACCCTCAGTTTGGTGGTAGTTTTGTCTCGCCGTACCACTGCATGGTGTGGCAGATAATGTGCCTCCTGGCTCACCAGCTCACCTTGCAACCTTTCAGCATAGCCCTCCCTTACATAACTTAGGATGGCCTCATTGTATTCAATTAACAACTCCTCATTTTTTCTTAGCCTGTACAATGAAGTCTCCAACCTCCGATTAGCTAGCTGAAGGTTTGAACCGGGTTTGCAAGAATCCTTCCATGGTAGGCCAACTTCATAGCAACCATCTCTAAACCCAATCCCTTTTTCAAATTGCTCTAAAACATCATTGTTCACTATACTTGCCTGTTTGTCCTTTATGCCAATAGATTCAAGTTCCCAAAACGCTTTCAAATGCCTTTCCAGACCATGGCTGTTCTCCTCAATCTTAACAAAAAGAGCCTTAACTTCCATTTCATTGCAATAACTACCATGTAGCATCCAGCCTAGCTTACTTTCAATAGCTACCGGGCCTCGAGATGTGCGGACAATATTACCAGTGATGAAGTCCCAATAATAGTCAGCTCCAATCAAAAGACTAATATCTTCTGTTCTTTCAAACTTATTATTGCCCAAATTAATTCCTTTAACTTGCAATTCTTGGACACATGCCATATCTAAACAAGTAGTGACTGGAGCACAAAGTTCCTCAATCTCTACAGCTTGGACCTTGATAGTGGGACCTTGCGGTAACAACCCTTTAACCAGAACTTCTACCTTCTTAAATTTGGTTCGGTTTTGAACGGAACCCCCAAACCCAGAAATTCTTAAATTTTCCCTCTTAAGTTCTTTAAACTTCAATTTTCTGGAAATTCTGGTCTTAATAAAACTACACTGGCTACCACTATCAAACAACACTCTTACAGTAGCTTCTCCCTCATTCCCAATTAATAAGGCTGCAGTTGTTTGCAATAATCCCCCTTTACTTTTACTCCCTTGCATAGCAGTGGCATGTGCCACTGATGTCTCTACTTCTGGGGTAGGCCTACTAGGAGTGTTTTCACACAATAATGGCTGATGCCTACCATGACATTTTTTGCACAAAATTTTAAACTTACAAAACCTTGCTCTATGACCTTTAAAAAACATTTAAAACATGCTGTGGACTTAGTTACCCTGTCCTTTCTCTCCTCAAGGGGTAAAGCCTCAGCCACCTCACATTTATATGACTTGTGGTTGCCTTCGCAAAATATGCACTCCTTGATTCCCTTTAATTTATTCTCAGAGGATGCATGTAGAGCTGACACTGTACCTGGGCTATTCCTTTTTGTGGAAACTTTGGTGCTGTGCTTGCCTTTGTCCCCTTGTTACCATCCCACTGTGCAAACTGAACTCCCTCACGTCTTGCTAATTCTGTGCCTAAAAGACTTAACATCTGCTGAAGGGGGATGTACACATGTTCTGCAGAGTGTCCCCTACTTAATTCAAGCAAAATTGAGCTAGGAAATTTAGACTCCAGTGTAGGAACCAACATTATACCATACCTTTCCATTCCTACACCCAAGTTGTCCAGGGACCTAGTTCTAATTTCAAAAATTCATATAACTGCCGTAACTCCTTGACACTTTTAGGATTATTAACAGGAGGTATAGCTAAAAGTGCACGGAGGTGGCTTTTAATTAAGATCTCTGGCTTACCAAACCGTTTCTTTAATATATCCCAAGCCACATTATAATTAGCCTCTGTTAATGCTAATCCTGCTAAGTCTTTGCTGCCTCCCCTTCCAAGAGGGACCGCAAATAATTAAACTTCTCCACGGCACTTAACACTTGACTAGAATGAACTGCTGATTGAAAACTGTCTGCCCATCCTTGCCATTCCTGAATACTCCCAGAAAATGTTTTGAGTACAAGCCTCGGTAATTGAACTACAGATCTGTTAACCTTAACTTCACAAACATCATTTGTTGAGTGTTGTGTTTCATTATTAGACCTGGTCTCTAACTGTACTGAGCTGCTAAACTCTTTTGCTCGGAGGCCTACTTTAATTATATCATCAATAATCTCTTCAAAGTAAATTATGTTATTTTCTATTTCATCCTCTTCTATAAGAGCCTCAATTTTAACATTTACCTCACTTTGAGCAACCTTTTTAGTTTCTAATATGGAAAGCTGCGCAGTCACTAAGCGTAAATCCTCTTGCTCTATGGCAGAATCTATAGTGGCAATGCAAACAACAATTGGGCTCAATATCAAATGAGCTGAATTGGCAGAAATACTTAACCAAACTGATCAAACGCAAATTTTACTTTCAAATAAACTGAATTGCTGGGTGGGGTACTAACCAAACACCAGTATGGAATACCAAATTTTCCACCCCAGGACCTTAATTCAATAATAACCCAAATTAACCAAACCGGTAAAATGTAGGCCAAAAACAACGACAGACGACTGGCCAAGTTTCGCAATTGGGCAACCAAACTTTCTACCCTGGGACCTTAATTTAATAATAACCCAAAATTAACCAAACCGGTAAAATGTAGGCCAAAAACGACGACAGACGACTGGCCAAGTTTAGCAATTGGGCAACCAAACTTTCTACCCTGGGACCTTAATTCAATAATAACCGAAAATTAACCAAACCAGTAAAATGTAGGCCAAAAACAACGACAGACGACTGGCCAAGTTTCGCAATTGGGCGACCAAACTTTCTACCCTGGGACCTTAATTCAATAATACTCAACCCGTCTAGGCCTAACTTGGGCTACAATTTGCACAATCAGAACTTTGCCGAAAAATAGTCACTGACTCAGTCTTGGGCTAGAATCCGGTTCTGAAGGACCATGTTATTTTATTTATTTGTTGGGTTCAAAATCCCAGCTGAGCCGTGAACGGCCAAATTCTAAAGGGCCAGTGCTACCTACAGCCCAAGTTAAGCTAAAATTAAAACTTACGGATTTGAGATCCTATTAGGTCCTACCTCAGGGTTGCTGACTCGATGCGGGCCTACCTTAGACCTTTGTTACATGAATTTAATATAAACAAAAGGGGTACTATTTATGGTCTTCTTTCTCAACCTTGCAACAACAACGCAACCTGGACTATTGCACGATGCAACAATCTTGTATCTAAACAACCAAACTGAATTGCAAGAGAGCTCTCTAACAGACCACACCCTGTACGTACGACATCCCACAAACGAGTAGAAAGAACGCGCAGCGCCCCAAATGATGCCAACAGTGTGACCAAACAATGATGCCACAAGAGCTCAAAATGCTAGCTCTAAATTAAGTTAATTTTTCACTAACCTTACAATTATGAGATGGATATATATACACCTTAACTTAATATATACAAGCAATGCTGCATCAATCAGCTTAGTCATCATATCGCCTTGGGACAACAATGGTTCTTCCTCTTCTCGATTTTCTAACAATATAAATATACTGGGTGATCCAGATAAATGGGACCCATAAAAAAAAGCCAAATATTCTTAATATTTAATTCCTTTCATAAAAACTATATATCATTCGAAAGAGTAGAGTTACAAGTTTATTATGAAATATTTATTTTTTAAAAATGACTCCTTTCAAATGTGCTCCATTAGTTGCCAAGCATTCCAGTGTTCTCGCTTGTAAGTTCTGCATCACTTTTGCAAGAGTGTGCGATGGTATGGCCTGTATCTCATTTGTGATGGCGGCCTTCAATTCTTGCAAGGTCGTTGGGTTATTTCTGTAGACCCTACTCTTTAAATATCCCCAGAGATAATAATCTAAGGGAGAAAAATCCGGAGACCTTGCGGGCCATTCAACGTCTCCAAATCTTGAGATTAACTCGCCTGGAAACGTTTGACGCAAAACTGCCATGCAGTTCCTCGTGGTATGGCAGGTAGCTCCGTCTTGTTGGAACCAGTGGTTTTCTAGACAAAGATCTCTTAATTTAGGAATAAGGAAATCGGTCAACATTTTTTCGTAGCGATCACCATTTACAGTGACCGTGTTTCCGGTGGAATCCTCGAAAAAGTACGGCCCTATGATCTGAGATGCAGTAAGACCACACCAAACAGTTACACGCTGATTATGCAACGGGACTTCGGTAATATTCAATGGATTTTCTGTTGCCCAGAAACGACAATTTTGTTTGTTTACAGTTCCATTCAAGTGAAAATGGGCTTCGTCTGACATAATCAAAGTTGCTAGAAAATTGGTGGTGTCATTTACCTTCTGTTGGATCCATTGACAGAATTGTCGTCTTCGTGCGAAATCTCCATCGTTTAGTTGTTGCATTGTTTGAATTTTATATGGAAAGAGCATTAAATTTTGCTTGAATATACGGTGTGTTGTTCCATATCCAACTCCTAACAGCTGAGAAGCACGTCTGATGCTTATGTTAGGATTATCCTGTACAATTTCATGAGTTCTGTTAATGATCTCGTCTATCCTTGCTGTGCGCACTCTTCCAGTTGGTTTTCTTTTTCCAATGCTGCCAGTTAGGGAAAAATTTCTGACACACCGACGGATTACTTTCTTAGAAGGTGATTTTGACATCTGAAAATTTGTCTTGAAAGATCTTTGAGCTGAAACTACACTTCTTCCATGCTCATAATATTGCTCAGTTATGAAACGCAGCTGTTCCACAGTCCATGCAGTCATCTTGAAGGGTTGGTTTTAACTAACACTTTTATTTTGTTTTGTATCTTATCTTGTCTTGTATTGTCAAAACCTATACAATCCTGTACAAACTTGTAACTATCCTCTTTCGAATGATGCGTATGATTTTATAAAAGGACTTATACTTTAAGAGTTACAGGGGTTTCTTTTGGGTCCCATTTCTCTGGATCACCCTATAGATTCCATAGGTGATAATTTGTCTTCTACAAAATTGTACATTATCTGATGCTTGTCTCGACCTATCTTCTAGAGCCTAGAGTTGTATACTGCTTTAGTCTCTTGGAAAGAAACCCCACTTTTTTTTATAACTAATGTAGCGTTGATGTATTTGTGCCGTGTAATTTTGTATGATGTAGAGTGTTTTATGTGATGTAAAATGTTGCATGTAAGTTGTTTAAATCCTTTTGATCAACTAATATATATTTTTAAAATTACAGATTCTGATGATGAGATGAGTTAATCTCGAACTGTAAAGTTAAATTATAGTTAAGGATTATGTCAAGAATAGCGAACCCAATTTTACCATGTCAAGAATAGCGAACCCAAAAATTCCCTTGTCAAGAATAGCGAACCCAAAAGTTCCCATGTCAAGAATAGCAAACCCAATATAAATATCATGTAAAGGAAAAAGTTAAACATATGTAATCTTCACTTTATTGATGAAAGAATAAATAAAACAATTTACTGAAATGAAAATGAACCGTATACTAATTTATTAAAAAGGAAATTGAGTGGCAATTGCGTTACAGAAATTAATTAACCTGTTTACTTTATTTCTTTCCATCCACATGAACTGTTGTAAATAACCTGGAAGAAATTCGCGTTTGCATCCTCGCATGTTGTTAATTTTAGCCTTATGCCCTTCGTGCGGGTCGCGGGTAGCAAAAATTAACCAAACTATCACGACTTAACCTAACCAATCGTCAAGGGCGTACAATTAACCTAAAAAATAAATAAAAAACAATAATTTTTTTTTTATTTATTTATTTTTATATATTAAGAGAAGAGGATTCTTTATACTGTACGGCATTGACGATTGGTTAGGTTAAGTCGTGCTAGTTTGGTTAAATAAAAAAAGACTAATATAAAAGCATTTAATACGTCCTTAACTAATTACTTAAAATTGGGAAACATAAACCTACCGTCTGAAGTTATGAAAACGTCCTTGAGGACTTCCCATGTCAAGAATAGCGAACCCAATTTTACCATGTCAAGAATAGCGAACCCAAAAATTCCCTTGTCAAGAATAGCGAACCCTGCAGATGTTGGGTTCGCTATTCTTGACATGATCCATAGTTAATAAGCCAAGATGATTGTGACATTTATCTATTCCTACTGAAGATATGGTTCCGTAGAACAAGATCAATTGCTGATATATATATATATTACCTTACCTTACCTTACAACCTTACAAAGGTTTCGCGTGATGATCTCTCTTTTCGCGAAGGTCAAGCTTGTTGCCCCTCCTCTCGAATTGGCCTGGTGAAGTAGTGAGTTTGATTCTTGCGCTCTCCACCTCACATAGCCAGGTACGCCCAGCTCATCGGGGATTGCTTTGATCCAGGCGTCTAGTCTTCGTTTGAATATTTCCACTGCAACTCCCTTTGTGTTTCTTAGGTCGTTGGGCATCTGATTAAACAGTTTTGGTCCTCTCACTACAAAACTATTTTCTTTCAGGGTTAAGGATGTGCCCTGTCTCGCCTTCAATTTGGGAATACGGCACAGTCTGCCGTTTCTACTGTCCACCGTTGTTTGGGGAGTTATAGGGTTCAGAGTAAGATTAGGGACTAGTTTCTCCATTATTTTCCAAGTGTAAATAATGGTGTATCTCTCTCTTCTCCTTTCCAGTGAGTATCGGTCTAGTTCGCGTAACCTTTCCCAGTAATTTAGTTCTTTGCACCCATTGATCTTGGCTGTGAAGCTTCTCTGGATCCTTTCCAGCTGTCTAATGTCTTCTTTTTTTATATGGGGATGTTAGGACCGAGCAGTATTCCAATTTGGGTATTATCAGGGTTTTCAGTAGAGGAATCATTACATTCCTATCCCTTCGTTTAAAGGTTCTCAATATCTGTCCCGTTATTCTCTTTGCTCTGTTTACTGCTATCTTATTTTGTGTCTCAAATTTCACATCATCCGTCATTACAACCCCTAAATCTTTTGCTCTGGGATTTCCCTGAATTTTCTGTCCATTTGGGGTATAATATTCCATGAATTTTAGGTCTTCTCTTTTTCCGTACCGTTGTTATTTTATTTATTTGTCGGGTTCGAAATCCCAGCTGAGCCGTGAACGGCCAAATTCTAAAGGGCAAGTTCTACCTAAAGCCCAAGTTAAGCTAAATTAAAACTTACGGATTTGAGATCCTATTAGGTCCTACCTCAGGGTAACCTCAGGGTTGCTGACTCGATGCGGGCCTAACTTAGATCTTAAATTACATGAACTTAAAAAGTAAACAAAAGGGTACTATTTGTGGTCTTCTTTCTGAACCTTGCAACAACAACGCAACCTGGACTATTGCACGATGCAACAATCATGTATCTAAACAACCAAACTGAATTGCAAGAGAGCTCTCTATCAAACCACACCTTTACGTACGACCTTCCACAAACGAGTAGAAAAGACGCGCAGCGTCTCAAAATGATGCCAACAGTGTGACCAAACAATGATGCCACAAGAGCTCAAAAATGCTAGCTCTAAATTAATTTAATTTTTCACTAACCTTACAATTATGAGATGGATATATATAAACACCTTAACTTAATATATATACAAGCAATGCTGCATCAATCAGCTTAGTCATCGTATCGCCTTGGGACAACAATGGTTCTTCCTCTTCTAGATTTTCTAACACTCCCCACCGAAGAGGCATTGTTGTCATTACCTTCTGCAAGGTTAGCCAAGCCTTCTTCATGAGGCTGTAACTCAAATGTTTCATCTTGACTATCTGTGTTTTTGCTGATTTCTAAAGCATAGAGTTTTTGTATAGGTCTCTTTAACTTTCCTCCTGAAGTCTTTACCAGTGCAGACCTAACTAAATTGTCTTTGCCAACAAACAACTCTTCAATTATGCCAAGCTTCCAGCATTGCCTTGGTCTTTCATCCCCAATCATTACCACTTCTCCCACCTTGATACAATTTGCATTGGAGCCCTTTACCTTGCTTGATGGGTAATAATTGAGTTCTGGCAAGTATTCCATCTGCCACCTCTTCCATAACTGATCTAGTAGCTCTTCAAGGTACCTGAACCGTCTGGTTAACTCTCCTTGAATGCTCTGGATGGGCTGCAAGTCTTCTGGCACACTGGGGTTTGATGTTAATCGTTTACCACAAAGAAAATGATTTGGTGTCAATGGCTCTGCATCCTGCATACTGTTGTAAACAAAAGTGATAGGCCTACTGTTCACCATTGCTTCTACTTCACATAAAACAGTAGAGAATTCTTCTTTGCTCAAATGAGCATTAGCTAAAAGTTTCTTTAATGGACACTTTACACTTCTCACTAGCCTTTCCCAAAATCCTCCCCACCATGGTGCTCTCTCAACAATAAACTCCCACTGTACCCCTTGGTGTGAAAAGTAGGATTGGAATCCTTCCTCTTTTAGCAAGGACCAAATTTCTTGGAGTTCCTTTGCAGCCTTTTTGAAGGTTTTTGCATTATCCGATATGATTTTATTTGGGAAACCCCTTCTGTTCACAAACCGTTTAAAGGCCAAAAGAAATACATCACTACTTAAGTTGCTTACCAACTCCAAATGGATTGCTCTGGTGGTAGCACAGGTGAAAAGACATATATAACCTTTGTTAGACTCCCCTCGCTCATACACATAGACTGGCCCTGCACCACAAACTTGATTGTGAAAGATCTTTCACCGAAATTCCTCGTGTTGGTAAATCAGCGGGGTTTTGGATGCCTGGACAATGCTTCCATTGCTTGGGATCTGTGTGCGCTTGAATTTCCTCCACCCTATTGGCAACAAATGGTTTCCATTTCCTTGCCTGACTTCTTAACCAGTGCCAAACTATAGTGGAGTCTGTCCAATAATAGCTTGGAATTTCATAGAGGGCCAAAGACTTTCGCACTGTAATTGCAAGTCGACTAGCAATAACGGCACCCATCAATTCCAACCTTGGAACAGAAAGCCTTTTCAAAGGTGCTACTCTACTTTGCCGCAACCAACCTGCAACTTACTTCTTCTTGCAATGCGCCTCTTATATAAATACAAGTTGCATAGGCTTCCTCACTTGCATCACAAAAGATGTGCAGCTCCAAATTGTCTGGACTATTGTTCAACTCTCCAAAGTACCATCTTGGGATTTCAATGTCTCCAAGATGTGCCAATTCTTTGAACCAATATTTCCACCTTACCACCATATGATCAGGTAACTCTTGGTCCCAACCAAGTCCAATTTCCCAGAGGCTCTGAAACCAAATTTTTGACTTTATCACAAATGGAGCCAGGAATCCAAGAGGATCAAAGACCTTGAAGCCAAACTAAGAGCTGTACGTTTTGTCCACCTTGTCTCATTCTCGGCCAGCTCTACTAAAGATTTCCCATTGAAGGTAAACAAATCATCATCTTGCTGCCAAACGATGCCTAGCACCTTTGCGTCTATTGCCCACAACTCCTTAATACCAGAATCCTCAATACTTTCTGCTGCATCAGGTACTACAGAGGAATGACTCATAAACTCTTGTAATTGCGAATGATTGGTCTGCCATTTTCTGAGCTCCATGCCAGCCTCCCTCATTATAGCTCTAGCCTCCATGAATATCTGTTTAGCCATTTCTGTATTATCCACGGAACATAGCAAATCATCAACATAAAAATTTTTCCTTATGTGTTCAATAGTGTTAGGATAGACTTCAGAATATTTCTTAAAATGGTACTGCATAGTAGCTGCCAACAGAAATGGACTGGAGCTGAGGCCAAACAACACTGACTTCATTCTATATGCTTGAACCTTAGGTTCATTTTCCAACAAGTCTTTCGTATCCACCCACAGATACCTTACTGCATCTCTGTCCTCTGGTTTTAACTTTATCCGCAAAAAGGCTTGCTTCACATCTGCAGTCAATGCTACTCTACCAAACCTGAATCTCAGTAACAAGGAAAATAAATCTGCATTTAAATTTGGCCCAGCATCCAAACAGTCATTCAAGGACACACCACCTTTGTCCTTGGCTGAGCCATCAAAAACTACCCTCAGTTTGGTGGTAGTTTTGTCTCGCCGTACCACTGCATGGTGTGGCAGATAATGTGCCTCCTGGCTCACCAGCTCACCTTGCACCTTTTCAGCATAGCCCTCCCTTACATAACTTAGGATGGCCTCATCGTATTCAATTAACAACTCCTCATTTTTTCTTAGCCTGTACAATGAAGTCTCCAACCTCCGATTAGCTAGCTGAAGGTTTGAACCGGGTTTGCAAGAATCCTTCCATGGTAGGCCAACTTCATAGCAACCATCTCTAAACCCAATCCCTTTTTCAAAGTGCTCTAAAACATCATTGTTCACTGTACTTGCCTGGTTGTCCTTTATACCAATAGATTCAAGTTCCCAAAATGCTTTCAAATGCCTTTCCAGACCATGGCTGTTCTCCTCAATCTTAACAAAGAGAGCCTTAACTTCCATTTCATTGCAATAACTACCATGTAGCATCCAGCCTAGCTTACTTTCAATAGCTACTGGGCCTTGAGATGTACGGACAATATTACCAGTGATGAAGTCCCAATAATAGTCAGCTCCAATCAAAAGACTAATATCTTCTGTTCCCTCAAACTTATTATTGCCCAAATTAATTCCTTTCACTTGCAATTCTTGGACACATGCCATATCTAAACAAGTAGTGACTGGAGCACAAAGTTCCTCAATCTCTACAGCTTGGACCTTGATAGTGGGACTTTGCGGTAACAACCCTTTAACCAGAACTTCTACCTTCTTAAATTTGGTTCGGTTTTGAACGGAACCCCCAAACCCAGAAATTCTTAAATTTTCCCTCTTAAGTTCTTTAAACTTCAATTTTCTGGAAATTCTGGTCTTAATAAAACTACACTGGCTACCACTATCAAACAACACTCTTACAGTAGCTTCTCCCTCATTCCCAATTAATAAGGCTGCAGTTGTTTGCAATAATCCCCCTTTACTTTTACTCCCTTGCATAGCAGTGGCATGTGCCACTGATGTCTCTACTTCTGGGGTAGGCCTACTAGGAGTGTTTTCACACAATAATGGCTGATGCCTACCATGACATTTTTTGCACAAAATTTTAAACTTACAAAACCTTGCTCTATGACCTTTCAAAAAACATTTAAAACATGCTGTGGACTTAGTTACCCTGTCCTTTCTCTCCTCAAGGGGTAAAGCCTCAGCCACCTCACATTTATATGACTTGTGGTTGCCTTCGCAAAATATGCATTCCTTGATTCCCTTTAATTTATTCTCAGAGGAGGCATGTAGAGCTGACACTGTACCTGGGCTATTCCTTTTTGTGGAAACTTTGGTGCTGTGCCTGCCTTTGTCCTCTTGTTTACCATCCCACTGTGCAAACTCAACTCCCTCTCGTCTTGCTAATTCTGTGCCTAAAAGACTTAACATCTGCTGAAGGGGGATGTACACATGTTCTGCAGAGTGTCCTCTACTTAATTCAAGCAAAATTGAGCTAGGCAATTTAGACTCCAGTGTAGGAACCAACATTATACCATACTTTTCCATTCCTACACCCAAGTTGTCCAGGGACCTAGTTCTAATTTCAAATTCATCATATAACTGCCGTAACTCCTTGACACTATTAGGATTATTAACAGGAGGTATAGTTAAAAGTGCACGGAGGTGGCTTTTAATTAAGATCTCTGGCTTACCAAACCGTTTCTTTAATATATCCCAAGCCACATTATAATTAGCCTCTGTTAATGCTAATCCGGCTATAGTCTTTGCTGCCTCCCCTTCCAAGAGGACCGCAAATAATTAAACTTCTCCACGGCACTTAACACTTGACTAGAATGAACTGCTGATTGAAAACTGTCTGCCCATCCTTGCCATTCCTGAATACTCCCAGAAAATGTTTTGAGTACAAGCCTCGGTAATTGAACTACAGATCTGTTAACCTTAACTTCACAAGCATCATTTGTTGAGTGTTGTGTTTCATTATTAGACCTGGTCTCTAACTGTACTGAGCTGCTAAACTCTTTTGCTCGGAGGCCTACGTTAATCATATCATCAATAATCTCTTCAAAGTAAATTATGTTATTTTCTATTTCATCCTCTTCTATAAGAGCCTCAATTTTAACATTTACCTCACTTAGAGCAACCTTTTTAGTTTCTAATATGGCAAGCTTCGCAGTCACTAAGCGTAAATCCTCTTGCTCTATGGCAGAATCTATAGTGGCAATGACCTTTGTAATTAGACCTTTGTAGGCACTTCTCCTTTTTATAAATTTGTTCAATTCAGATGCACTCATCTTCAATGTAAACAACCCTTGGGCTCAATACCAAATGAGCTGAATTGGCAGAAATACTTAACCAAACTGATCAAACGCAAATTTTACTTTCAAATAAACTGAATTGCTGAGTGGGGTACTAACCAAACACCAGTATGGAATACCAAATTTTCCACCCCAGGACCTTAATTCAATAATGACCCAAAATTAACCAAACCGGAAAAAAAGTAGGCCAAAAAACGACAGACGACTGGCCAAGTTTCGCAATTGGGCGACCAAACTTTACCCTGGGACCTTAATTCAATAATAACCCAAAATTAACCAAACCGGAAAAAAAGTAGGCCAAAAAACGACAGACGACTGGCCAAGTTTCGCAATTGGGCGACCAAACTTTTTACCCTGGGACCTTAACTCAATAATATGTACTCAACCCGTCTAGGCCTAACTTGGGATACAATTTGCACAATCAGAACTTTGCCGAAAAATGGTCACTGACTCAGTCTTGGGGTAGAAATCCGGTTCTGAAGGACCATGTTATTTTATTTATTTGTCGGGTTCGAAATCCCAGCTGAGCCGTGAACGGCCAAATTCTAAAGGGCAAGTTCTACCTAAAGCCCAAGTTAAGCTAAATTAAAACTTACGGATTTGAGATCCTATTAGGTCCTACCTCAGGGTAACCTCAGGGTTGCTGACTCGATGCGGGCCTAACTTAGATCTTAAATTACATGAACTTAAAAAGTAAACAAAAGGGTACTATTTGTGGTCTTCTTTCTGAACCTTGCAACAACAACGCAACCTGGACTATTGCACGATGCAACAATCATGTATCTAAACAACCAAACTGAATTGCAAGAGAGCTCTCTATCAAACCACACCTTTACGTACGACCTTCCACAAACGAGTAGAAAAGACGCGCAGCGTCTCAAAATGATGCCAACAGTGTGACCAAACAATGATGCCACAAGAGCTAAAAAATGCTAGCTCTAAATTAATTTAATTTTTTCACTAACCTTACAATTATGAGATGGATATATATACACACCTTAACTTAATATATATACAAGCAATGCTGCATCAATCAGCTTAGTCATCGTATCGCCTTGGGACAACAATGGTTCTTCCTCTTCTAGATTTTCTGACAACCGTAATAGCTGAAATTTCTCGGTGTTAAACTTCATATTGTTGTCTTCCATCCACTTGTAAATTCTGTTTATGTCGGTTTGTAGGGATCTTATGTCTTCAGGGTTTCTTATTTTTCTACTGATCTTTGTGTCATCCGCAAAGGATGTTACTGTGCTGTCTCGGGTAACTTCCTCATCTATGTCAGTTAGCATGATTATGAAAAGTAGTGGAGCTAATACTGTTCCTTGTGATACTGAGCTGAGAACCTCTGATTCTGATGAAGATACTCCTTGTACTGTAACGACTTGCCGCCGCTCACTAAGGAAATTATATATCCATTTCTCTATTTTTCCTGTTATTCCCATATATTTCAGTTTATGTATTATGATTCCGTGGTCACACTTGTCAAACGCTTTAGCAAAGTCTGTGTATAGCACATCGTAGTTTTCATTACTTTCCAGTGAATCAATAATGTTGTTGTAGTGTTCCATTAGTTGTGATAGGCATGATCTGCCTGACCGAAACCCGTGTTGGTTATCATTGAATTTTTTCTGCGTTTCTAAAAAGTCATAGATTTTCTATCTAACTACTCTTTCAAATATTTTAGTGAGATGGGATGTAAGCGATACTGGCCTATAGTTTTTGGCCTCGGATCGATCTCCTCCTTTATATATTGGAACTATGTTCGCGCTCTTCAGGATGCCCGTATTTCTCCCGTGTCTAGTGATCGTTTCCATATCCAGTATAGGGGCTCAGCAATTTCATTCTTGCAGTTTTTGATCAGTGTGGCATTCCATTTATCCGGTCCTGCCGCTGAGTGTGTTTTTAGTTTCCCTATGGCTTGTGTAATATCGTCTGTCGTAAAGTCGAAATCCGTTATACTTTCCCCTTGTGGTTCTTCTTCAAAGAACGCGTTTCTATCGCATATCAATTTGTCAGTTTTTGGGATACTGAAAGATGATTCGTACTGAGCTCTTAATATTTCAGATACTTCCGTTAGATCATCTGATAAAGCACTGTTCTCATTTTTTAAAGGTCCGGTAGTCGCATGGTTTTTCGACTTTCTTTTTGCAAAATTATAGAAGTACTTTGAGTTAGCCTTTATCGCTTCTATAGCATCGTCTTCTTCTTTTTCTGTATGCTTCTCGATTAGTTCCTGTATGACGACATCGATACTTTGCAGTTTATCATTTAATATTTTTCTGATGTTGTTATCTTTACAATTACTTAGTTTTGCAGTCACTCTTTTTCTCTTTCGAAACAGTGCTCTCTTTTGTCTTTCGAACCTGCTTCTCTTTCCTCTTTGTTGTATCTTTGGGACATGCTTTTCCACAATTTCTAACGTCTTCTCCTCTAACGTCATTAGCATTTCCTCCGTTGTCTTGGCCTCGAAAATGGTTTTCCAATCTATTACTTCCATGCTGGCTGTCACATCTTCCCAGTTTATAGTTTTGGAGTGAAAATTAAAAATTTCGAATTTGCTTTTTTCTGTTGTGCGTGTTCTTTCCTTTCCTGTTGTCTTTATATTAGTTGTCATTTCAATGATGTTGTGGTCCGATATCATAGTTGGGGATATTTCTACCTTCTCAATTAGATTACTGTTGTTTGTGAATACCAAATCTAGGCAGTTGTTTTTTCTTGTGTTTTCTGTTATTTCTTGCGTTAACATAAATTCATCAGCTAGAGATAGTAGCATTTTCACCTGCTCCTGGTCTTCTCGTGTGCCCCCCTTGTCCTGGTATATACATATATTTTTTCCTATCCTTTTATATCTCATGAATGGGAAATTAAAATCTCCACAGAGAAAAATATTTGGGGTTGGAGACTGTTGATCTTTTATCAGGTTTCTTACCTCTGTAATGGAATCTGAAAATTTTGAGGTTGGCGTGTTTGGGGGTCTGTACATTACAATTAGAACCAAATTTAAATTTTCAATTTTTGCTGCTACACATTCTACGTAGTTGTTTGAGGTACTTATAGCCATTTCTGCTATGTGCCTTTCGCGTGTGTAAATAGCACATCCTCCTTTACGTCTCATTATATATATATATATATATATATATATACTGTATATATGTTACACACAGACCGTGCATGGAACAAAGAACTCTTCTGGGAAAATTAAATCCACCATAGTTCGAAAAAGTAATGGTAAATAACAAATACTATAGTTTTTCTTTTATGTTAGCCCGACGTGGGCAACGGGTCACTCGGAAAGAGGCCCCAAAATATAACTTCCTTCACCAGCTCTCTGCGAAGCAGATAGAATCCAGCTTTGGGACAGGATCTAGAATTTACAGCTACACCTAGCGTACTATATTCAGAACCTCAATATACGGAAGAAACTCGATGCATTCACGTCGGATTGAATACATCAAAGAAAAAAGGGTAACTATTGTATTTTCAGCTTTGCAGATAGCTGGTTAGGGAAACTATATTTTGGGGCCTCTTTGCGAGTGGCCCGTACCCCACGTCGGCACAGCAAGTTTGTTTCCTCCCCAAGGCAGCACAAATTTATCTGCATCAGTCACAGTTACACTCATACTACCTTAGGCTTGCTCTACACAAACTAGATAAAAAACCATAAATATCCGCAATAGCAAACCGTCGATATGCAGGCCTGTATTTTGTTTATAATAATATTTTTTTATATATCTGTAGATTCAACACGGAAAAGAAATTGCATTTGTAACTCAAACTGAATAGAATTCAAAGTACGTCTTACGGTAGAATAACCTCCAAAAACCAAGCCCAGAATAAAATTCTGAAAAACTTTTAATACTTTACCTTTTCCTTGTTTTGCAGTCACGACTTCAATATTTCTCCAATATATCTCTTTACAATCCAATTTATCCCTCCGGCCTTTTTCCTGGAAGTATCATTGAGTTTTTGCCACCACCATTTCCGTTATTACTGCTACTATCATAAACATTATTATCCTTACTATCATTACCACCACTATTATTATTATTATTATTACTATTATTAATATCAATAGAGTTATTGTTCTTTTTATTATTAATTCCAGACAGAATACCCTTGTTGTTCTCACTCAAGTTCGCTCTCAACCGTTTGATTTTTATGATATTTTCGTTCGACTGTTTTAATTTTGCCTATTGTCTGTTTTCGAAACCTTATCGTCCCATTATCTATCCACCAACTATACTGTACAGCATGATTTTCCACGCTCGTATTTCCCTTCAAGCTTACACTTCCGTATCTCATTATATGCTAATGTAGATTCGAGGGTGCTCTTAGATTTATAAGGAAAAATGAAGGGAATCTTCGAAGAGAATCTCTAGCCAGAAAATTAGGCAATAGCAATACTTCCAGTAGGGAATTCTCGAAGGAGATTAATAAAATTAACAATAGTAATCTTACCTTGCAAATGTAATAGAGGGTGTACAAACTGTACATGGTGCAAAAAACATTGCAGAACTGCGGGAAAAATCATTGTGAAACCCTATTTAATTGTCTCGGGAAGGATAGACTAAATATATGCCTAAATGTAGAATGCTCTGAGGAGCTACTAATTAATGACTCGGAAATCTGGCAGGCTATTCATAAGTTAGATGATAACAAAAGTTGTGGCCTAGATGGCATACAAGCAGAACATTTAAAATGTTTAGCCCTCGTATAATACCTATGCTTGCAATGTGTTTCACAAGCTGTATGATACATGGGTACTTGCCACAGTCCATTTTGTCAGTTGTATTGTTGCCAGTTGTTAAAAATAAGGCTGCTAGTATCTGTGATAAGAATAATTATAAGCCAGTAGCACTTGCCAGTATACTTTCTAAGTTGTTAATATGTCATTTATAATAGGATAAGTACTTACTTGCAGACTTATGAAAATCAGTTTGGCTTTAGAGTGAAACATGGTACTGACATGTGTATCTATATGCTAAAGGAAGCCGTCCTAAAGTACAAGATGTTAAGTAGCAATGTATATTCCTGTTTTTTGGATGCATCAAAAGCATTTGATAGAGTTAACCATCACAAACTTTTCAAGAAACTCTTGTGTCGAGGGGTACCTAAATATATACTTAGCCTA
The DNA here is from genome assembly GCA_023014485.1 of Bathynomus jamesi. Classification (NCBI taxonomy): domain Eukaryota; kingdom Metazoa; phylum Arthropoda; class Malacostraca; order Isopoda; family Cirolanidae; genus Bathynomus; species Bathynomus jamesi. Next base: position 1,422,051 of record JAJOZX010000451.1, read on the forward strand.
CTTGTATTCTGGTATACAGAGCAGACCATGTTTGTAAGATGGAAAAGCACTCTATCACCAGGTTTTAAGGTAACTAATGGTGTTAGGCAAGGGGGTATATTATCACCCTATCTTTTCTATATATACACATGGATGACCTTACCAATGAACTAAAAACTGCACGCTCTGGCTGTGTCATTGGAAAGGAAAAAATTAATCATTTAATGTATGCTGATGACCTTGTTCTTCTGTCACCTTCTCCCCATAGACTGAGAGTACTATTAGAGATATTAGAGATTTCTATGGTATAGAAAATGACATCACCTATAATGGGGCAAAGAGTTATTTTGATTTTTAGGTGTAATCTACTGAAACATGTATCATGTGGGTCTTTTGAAATGAATGGTCAGACAATACCTGTCAAAGACATGTAAATACTTAGGTCATGTAATTACTCACGAGCTGCGAACTTGATATTGAGAGGCAACGTAAAAAGCTGTATGTACAGGGTAACATGCTAGTAAGGAAATTTGGTGTGTGTTCAGAATCAGTTAAAACTTATCTTTTTAGAACTTACTGTGGTGGAACTATACAAAAACTGCTATGAATAAACTCTCTGTTGCTTATAATAATAGTTTTCGTACGCTATGCAGGGAACCAAAATGGTGCAGTGCCAGTTTTATGTTTACTACGCGTAACCTACCTACCAACCAAATGTTAATCCGGAAGAATATATATAATTTCATTACTCGAGTCCAAAACATCTCTAATGTGTTATTGTGCAATGTCTGTCTTCAGATATTGTGCACCTCTCACCTATATGGCAGTCTTGGTTCAGACAACTGCTGGTTTACAACACCTTATTTTTGTAATGTAGCAAAGATTATATATGCATATTGTATGTTGGGTTGAATGACTATGCTGGCCTTATTTTTGTACTTGTATGTTAAGTTAAGTGGCTATGGAGTGCGAATGATCCGCAACAAAGATGTTTTGTTTGTTGTATAATTAATAATTTAAAATATAGTTTTCACAAAATCATATCCGAACTCAGCTTCCTATAATTTATTAGTATTTTTATTAAACTCTTTTATTTTCATAATTTCTCTGATTTCTTCATTAAGCTGCAATTATTTTCTCCTACGTATACAAATGATCTTTTTCAGTTAATGATATCGTATAATAACAATATACATAAAATACCAGATAATTAATCAAACAGTATGCCAGTATGCTAGGTTTAAGTGGCTATGTTGGCCCTATTTTTAACATAACGTAAGATTGTACTTGTATGCTAGGTTAAGGGCTATGGATTGTGAATGATCCGCAATAAAGATGTTTTGTTTGTTTTGTATATAACTGTTTGATGTGCCCGAAACTGTATTTTATATATGTAATCTTATATTATTGTTCGCCTATCTATTTTTAATTGTCCCCTGATTTCGTATTTTCTTTTGTAGTGTCACAACCATGCGACCTACCATTTCTATGGTTGAGCGGTATCCATGTGTGGAAAAGGTTTTCCACAGGAAATAAATTTTTGTTAAAATTTAAAAATATCATTCCGTTTGTATAAATTAGAGTATTAATCCTTTGACTTTTTAATATTGTATAACTTCTCTTATGCCGCAGTAGATTGTCTGGCATCCTTTTTCGATAAGCCTAACGACGCTCTCCGCAGGTGCGAAATTTATAATCTTTAACAGAGATTCCTAAATTCTAAGTGTTCTTTTCAGCTAATATAAATCACATAAAAGAGTTAAGTATAAAACCAAAATTATATAAATTAATTTGCTAATATCAATGTTAGACAACCTTTGCAACATTAAGAGTCTTTTGTGAACGTGGCACCACGGGAGTTTCTCCAGGCCAAAGTGCAAACACTTTGAGAGGGTGAGTCGAAGCCTCACCTCTCTGGGTAGTGCGTGCCTTGCCCTTTGGGCAGCCGGTTCGGCTCGGGTCCTTTGTTCGTTAATAACGCTCTAAACCAGTGTAGTGATACAACATTGAATTCTGTTTATAGTAAGCCGGCCAAAAATTGAAAAGTCCTCTAGAAAAAAAATTAACAGCGTTTTTTGTTAATAGTAGGCACCCACCTTAGATAAGTAGTATTGAGGATGCCAAACAAGATGTGGGTGGATGCCACTCTCAATTTTGGGTTTGAAGGTCCCATACAAGGTTACAAAAGTCAAATTCTGAAAAATTCCGAATTTTTGCATTTCAGTGGTGGCTCTATGTAACAATGTGTTTAAAGGGGTATCATTAGCACATAAAGCATATTTTTGTGATTTTATGGATAACAATTGAATGTAACTATGACTCTGGATGTCTTTATTTCCATTAAAACTACATTTAGCATACTGGGTGAGGTACGCATGTGCCTACTACTACCACAGTACAAGTAATAGCATACTTTCACATATTGAATATTTTCATTACACTGGTTGGCCAGACATTGGTTTGGTATACGCAATTAAAAGAGTGCAGACAGTGCCAGCTGGTAAAATAATAATAATAAGACTGCTAAAGGATTGGTATGTTTCGAATTGCTTCGATATATCTGTGGCTACTACATACTGCCATTCCCACTTGTCTTTGCAGATAGGGAGCTCATCCAGCAGATACCTACTATCTTGATGTTTTACAAAAACTAGAAAGTCATTCCAAGGATGAGTTCAGTGCATTGGAACTCAAATGGCATAAATCATGCTACTCTTTATTCACCTCTGAAGGCAAACTCAAAAGGCTGCGAAGTCAGCGGCAGACCATGGGTGCATCGGCGACCACAAAAAGTGCATGCTCTCAGGCTTTTCCCCCAAAGCATAGACGTTCAACACCAGTGAATGACTGGACCCTCTGCATGTTTTGCCAAAAGAAGACCACAAAGAAACTGCACAGGGTGGAGACAATGGAGAAGCCAGATGACTTGATCCAGCGTGCCAAACACGACCCTGTCATGAGCATAACGTTGTCAGCGGTGAGTGATGTGATTGCAGTTGAAGGCTATTATCATCTGGCATGTTTGGTGACATTTGAGAGACGTACTAGAAAACAAGCGGTGTCAGAGGAGCAGCAAGGGCCTGAAAATGAGTGCATGACGAAGCTGTGCAAAGACTTGACAGTAGGCCTGTCTCGTGGTCACGTATACGACATGGGAGACGTCTGGAACAGATACGAGAGTATGTGTAATGACACCGGCATCACCGTGAAATACTCCAGGAGAACAACGTTCTACGAAGATGTTCAAAGGCTGCTTGGATCAAACGCCAGCTATGTACACCCATTGTTAAGGGGCCCGCTGCTGATTTACCCTGGAGAGAGCTCAGATTTCATCATCTCCAAAGCACTGGCTAAGTCCTGTGAACAAGGTCCTGTCACCTCTGAGTCAGAGTTTACTGAAGATGAAGATGCTGATGTCCGCATGTGTGCCACTAGAAGCATATTCCAAGATATGGTACACGTGGCTTTGAAGGTTCGGCTAGATCTTCTTGAAACTCCTGGACACTCCGAGACATGGCAAGGTCTTGATCAGGAACATGTTGATCGCGTCATACCTGACAGTCTGTACCTGTTTCTACGATTGTTCTTTTGTGGAATGGATGCTGTGGATGAGGGAAGTGAAGAGGACCAGAAAGTGAAGCAGAGTGTGTGTAGCATTGCCCAAGACAGTCTATGCAGTCTCCAACCGACGAAAGTTGACACCAAATCATGTGGGCTTGGGTCTTACTCTGCACCAAGCCACCCGCTCAGAAGCACTCCTAGAGCTGTTCCACGCGGCAAATCACACTATTGGTATCGACACTAAAGGATAGACACCACCATCGCTCAGAACATTCTGGAGAGGTATGCTGAGAACGGATGTGTCTACATCCCTGACACCATGGTCAAAGAGAGAATGACTCACTGCTCTTGTGACAACATAGATGTCGTGGAGTCAACCTTAGACGGAAGAACACCTTCCACAGCACTCACTGATGGTATGGCAGAGAGGTCCCCCTCCACAGCAGAGTCATGGCCAAAAGGGTGGCAAGCACAAGAGATCGAAATCTATCAAACCTGATGACCTACAGGAGTTCCAAAGGCTGGACCAGGCTACCCTTCCATCTGGCAAGAGGCCATCTCCTGGCTACGACAGTGACATTAGCCCTGTTCAAAAATCAACTTTTTCTTATTTTCATAGGTTTCTGTACTTTTTCCCATGCTTTTTGACCTGAAAAGGCCGAAAATAACAACCATTTTGACCTAGGTTGTTGGGAAGCATTGCCGCATGGAGCTTTAAGTTTTCTGCCTTGAAATCGGCCAAAAGCACCAGTTCCGGGGTCCCTTGAATCATGTTTTGCACTATAACTTTTTATCTAAACAAGATAGAGCAACAAAATAGGCACCAAATTAAAGTGTTTTTAATCCTCTTTCTAACTCATACAATTATGATAGTCTTGGAACAAGAAATGGCACATTGGTACATACAAAGATTTCAGAAATATCACAAAATTCGTTTTCTCACACTCAAGGCAGACAAGGCGCCTTATTCATGACACAAATTTGAGATTAACATTTTGTCACAAGTCTAATCGATGAAGAAGTGAAAGCATTACATGATGATTAATTTCATAATGACATTTACACAGTCAGTTGTTGAGAGTTTGTTTCTTGAAGCTGTCAAAGCGGCGTCTGTTGAACTCCACAGCTTGAAGGAGATAGTCCCTTTGCTTGGCATCTGTTGTTATGACATTTGCAAAGTCGCTCATCATCTTGACACCACGTTCAGCAATGTCATTCACCGCTTTCAGATTCTTAACATAGTCCAACGCTTTTCTGTAGTCCTCATTCTGTGGCCAAGACGTGACAGGTTCCAGAAGCCACTCGGATCCAATGTTCAGTGTGTCCAGCAGGAAATGTGATTCTGGGCCAATGAGATCAACCAGGGTGGTCTTAGCTGTGACTCTCTGGAATAGAGGCTTTCCTGTTCTGAAGCTGTCTGGCTTCTCAGTGGCATGTAACTGGGCAGCAATGTCGTGCTTCAATGTGTCACTCAATCTACTGCTGAACAGGGCAAATGGCACGACTTCCTGCGTCAGGTACCATTTGTGGTTTTCCATCTTATTAAGTACTGCATCAGCAAGCTCTGGGTCAGTTTTCTTGTACTTCAACATGTCCTGGATTAGACTTAGATCATTCACGGGAGCATCTGCAGCAGACATTGACATCATCCATACAGGAGTGTAGAACAGCGCAAGGAAGGTGTTGAGTCTTTCCAGCTTTGATACAGTGTCTTCGTCGTACTCAAGTTGATCTGCAAACATCAGCATTTTCATGGAGTACAGGTTTCTGGCCATCCATCTGGCCTGATGAATGGCGCCTGGTCGACTCCAGTGAATACCTCGAGGAGGCGTTCCTCCAAGAACAATGACTGTCAGTTCAGCCATTTCCCTGTAGTCGGCTCTTGGAAGCCTTTCTGCTGTTAGAATGTCTTGGAGTATTTCTTCACTGTTCTTCTTCTTTTCCTTCAGCCATTTGCTGTTGATAGCCAGCATCTTTGGGTTTTCCTTGGACAAGTCCGTCCAAACATCCTTCAGATGCTCAAACCAGGGATTATCTGGCCCCTTCACCTTCCCAAACAGCTTCTCCCAAACTGCTCCTACTAGGATTTCCAGGATGTGATGTCGACAGGCCAGATAAAACACCTTTTTGTTCAGCATTTTCTCTAGCAGTTTGGCAGCTCCTCTGTGAACTCCACTGTTACTGGATGTAGTGTCAAAAACAAGGGCAGTAACATTATCCGTAAGTTCCCATGTCTCCAGTAAATCCATTGAAGCCTCAGCCTGAGCTGTGCCAGAAGAATTGTCGATGACAGGTACTCCCAATAACTTTCCTTCAGTGTATGAAGGTGGACCAGACACTAGCACAGCTAAAGTCTCTGAGGTACTTCCAGGTTCACTGCCCAAGACATCTTTGAGCAACTTTCCATCCCAGTGTAAGGCAGCGTACTGTGGGGGTTTTCACAAAACTTGGACATGTGACTCTGGCTGATATTATACCTGGACAGCATTCTGTTGCGACGTGTTGTTGAGGTTGAGATGACGAAGTTATCCAGATCAGCCCCTCCAGCTTTCAAGGTGGCAGAAACCATGGCAGTAACTTGATTGTCTGATAAACCAAGACGATCAGCTGTATTGCAGATGACATCACATTCCATGACCTTCCTTGGAAACGTCAAAGTCACACTAGTCACAGTGTCTTGATGGTGAGAACATCCAGGACGAGGCTGATGGTAATCCATGTCCTCTGTGTTAGCGTCGTTGTCAGTTGAGTCACTCCAGGTAATGTCATCCACATGAACAACTGCCTCTTGTTCTGCTGCAGCTGTAAAATAGTACAACATGTTAAGACAGTAATTGTTAAGTACATGCTAAATATCGCAATGGAGTAAAACTTAAAACTTTTTGTAACGTTCAAAGTAATTAGTTTTACCTTGTTCTTGTCTATGCTGCAGTCTTTCATTCCTCGCTGCTTGCTGCAGGGATCTTGTCTCAAAAATCTTGTCATGACCAGACATATGACCTTTCCTCTCAGTCTTTTGGTCTTCGTAGAACCTGATATCCTCATCTTTCTTCTCTCTGGATAACAGTCTGTTGTTCTGTATTTCCTGGATTGCATCTGGAGCTCCTATATCGAACAGGCTGTCTAATTCCAGCACAAATGCTCCTCTTTTTCCTCCAGGGTTACTTGCTCTTCCTTTGCTCTTCACCAGAGCACGATGTTTCTCATGTAGTTTCATGAAGAGCTTCATTGCGTTGTACTTGGTCATTGTCTTGATCCTAGCCATCTGCCAGAATGGGATGATAGATTCAACTGTTTCATATGCAAGGTCTTGAACCATGGGCCTCCCTGCATTTTCCGGTAAATTCTGAAGATTAAGGAAATACTGGAACGCCTGTCTGTTGGTGGGAAGCTGGGAACCACTGATAAAAGCTGAAGGGTATCCAACCAGGAAAGTTTCAGTGAGAGATCTGGTAGATGGCCCAGTTGACACCTGCCTGTGGATAGTACGTGGAGGTTCTGAGATATCAACTGTGCTCCCACGGAGCTCCCTCAGCTCCTTGCTTAATGCCATTGTGAAGTTGTAACTTGTAGATGGTTTTCTAGATTCTGATTGAGTTTTTGTTGTTTCCTGAAAAATGATAGATTATTATTATTATTATTATTATTATTATTAATTATTATTTATTTATTATTATTATTATTATTATCATTATTTATTAATTTTATGCTCTTTCATTTGATACCTAATTTGTTGCTCTATCTTGTTTAGATCAAAAGTTAAAGTGCAAAACATAATTCAAGGGACCCCGGAATTGGCGCTTTGGCCGATTTCAAGGCAGAAAATTTAAAGCTCCATGCGGCAATGCTTCCCAACATCCTAGGTCAAAATAGTTGTGATTTTCGGCTTTTTCAGGTCAAAAAGCATGGGAAAATGTACGGAAACCTATGAAAATAAGAAAAAGTTGATTTTTGAACAGGCCTACAGTGACATAGACGACTTGTCACATGAATCTGAGAGGGACCGGGCACGTGCCAAGGACTTGGCCTGGGTGGTGTCACGCATCCATGATGAAGCGATGTCCGTTCCAAGCTGGGGAGCATTCAATCAATCTGTCAGCACTGCGGATCCACCAGTAACGACCGCCGGGATGTTGCCAATCCTGCAGGCACCAGCAGATGACAATGACACCATGACCACCGTCATCAATCGCTTCATGGCCACTTCTGAGTATGTCAGCCAGAAGTACCCATCATCACTTCTGATCAGCCTCTGTACAGCAGGGGTAAGGAACTAGTCTGGGTAAACTCGAAATTTGCCAACGTGGTCTTGCTTATGGGAGGCCTCCATATCTGCTTCAACTTTCTGAAAGCCATTGGTCAACACATGGAAAGTGTGGGACTTGACTTATGGACAGAGGCAGGTGTGTACGCGGCTAACACCACTGAGACAATGCTGGACGGCAAGGCCTACTACCGAGCTGTGAGAGGTCACCAGTGACGTATGAGGCACTGTGGCGCATCAAGTGGCAGATGTTTGAGTCATGGCTGGCTGCAACTGGCAACGGAGATGAGAACGTCAAACAGCTTGCCCTCAATGTTGCTTCGCTTTTCAAAGACAGAGATGACATAGATGAGATGCGCGATGCTGTTGACAACTTCTCAGACGTTTTGGCAGATGAGAAATTCCACAGTCTCATGGAGGAATTCAATGACCAGCACTCTGAAAATCCCAACTTCACGCTGTGGTCATCCTACATGGAAATGGTAGAGATCCTACTGGCCTTCATCAGAGCTCACAAACTATGCACGTTAGGGGCCGGTCTACTTGGCTGATATGAGAGGTCTTGAGAAGTCAGCACCAGAAGTTCATGCAGAGTTCTGTAATGGGAACTTTGTCGTCAAGAGGACTACGAAGCGCTTCAACCAAGTTCCAGCTGATCAGGCAACCGAATGGATAAATCGCACATGCAAGATGCACAATGGTATCATCGGCATCACAAAGAATGACCAAGCAAGAGACAGGTTCTGCATCACATGGTCAGAGCGGTCACGCATCTCTCAAGACACAAGATGCCTCTTCAGTCTTCAAGATGATGATGGGGAAGCCACCTTCACTCGGGTTGACAGTCTGCCTTCTCGCACTAGGCGTGACGCTCATGATGTCATGAAGCTAGTTCAGCAGTTGAAGCAGTTTGACATCTTCAGAGTTCACGTGAGTGAAGCAGGAGATACAGATGCCGCCACTAACATCCCACTTGTTTCACTGGTAACCAAAGACACTGCACCCACAGATGTTGTGGAAAACCTGCTGACAGCTCAGGATCGAGGAAAGCAGCATGTAATGAAGGAGAGACTGATTGAACAGGAGGAGGAGGCAGGAGGAAAGATGAATTCGACATCGAAGTCTGAGCTGATGAACATCCTGATGGCTCAGCAGACCATAATCTCAGAAGTTCCAACCTCTGATCTGAAGACCTGTGTGTCGATAGATGGTCATGCACTCATCCAAGCTCTTGGCAAGCCTGGCGTCTGTCAGACATTCGGCGACTATGCTGAAGTGTTCTTCAAGGCCGTGACGAGTTATTTCAATGAACACACAATAAGAGTTGATGTCATCTTTGATCGGTACGCAGGGGAAGGATCGATCAAAGCAGTTACCAGGACAAAGCGTGCAAGCAAGAAGAAACCGATTCGGAAAGTCAATGATGGCCCACAAGTTCCACTGCCTAAAGTGTGGAAAAACTTCATGGCCCTGGATACAAACAAGGCTGACCTAGCCTTGTTTCTGTCTAACGTCATCACTGAGAAGGGCAGAGATCTTCAAGAAAGATGTCAGCTGGTGACAGGGAGCGGCTTCTCTGAAGCAGATGCAGTACGGTCAACCAGGCAATATGACGTTCCACTGCATAGCAACCATGAAGAGGCGGACACGAGGCTCATCCTTCACTAATGTCATGCAGCGTCCCAGGGCTATGAACGAATACTGGTAGTGTGCAGAGATACTGATGTAATGGTGCTGCTGATTCACTTCGTTTGCACCAAGGTCGCTGAAGTGTGGATGCTGTGTGGAACGGCCAAGAACCGAAAATGCTACCCCGTGCACGATGTATTCAGGAGTTTGTCGCCCTGAGTCAGGGACAATCTGGTTAGCTTCCACGCTTTCACTGGGTGTGACACAGTCTCGTCCTTCAGTGGTCATGGAAAAAAGAAGTGTTGGAAGGTGTTCAGTGACCACCCACTCCTGCTGCACGCCATTGGTCGAGATAGGGGATATCGTAGATGTTGAGAAGTTTGTGTGTCATTTGTATGGCACCCCGGAACAACACACAGTTGATGACGCCAGAGTTCACCTTTTAGGGAAGGCCAAGAAGACTCTGGAAATGCTCCCACCGACAAAGGATGCCCTGGAGCTCCACGCCAAGCGGGCAAACTACCAGGCCAAAATATGGCTCCAGGCTGACAAAGAGCACGTAGATGTTGAAGATCCGGTGGACACTTAAGCCTGGAAGCTGGAGCCTCCTACCAGTGTGGACAAGACTTCCTCCAAACCCTGAAACCTGCCTGGAGCTTGTTGCTTGTGGTTGCAAGAAAAAGTGTAAGACAGCTAGATGCAACTGCTTCAGGAAAAGGATAAAGTGTACGACAGCTTGTGGTTGTGACGACAGCGGTTGCTGTAACCCGGCTGGACAGTAGATCTATGTCTCTCTTTCTGGCTGAAATCGAGAGAAGCTGGAATGTGCTGTAAGGAACTAATAACTCTGTTCTTAAGTGATTGCAATCCACACAATTGTGACTGTCAGTGCAGCATTTCGGTGCTGTTCATCATGAAACGTGAACTTGTAGATGTTACTAGTGTGTACACTGCACAGTTATGGGACTATATTTACTGCTTTGTGATTTAGTTGTGATAATTCTGTTACTGAGTACTTAATTCATGCCATCAAACTTATTAGGCACTAATCATGTTAAAATAAATTGTTTTGACAAACAGACTTGCTCAATGTTTTTTTTCGCCAATTAGAATAAAAAATTACAAATTTTTAGCACAATTTCGGTCGTGATTAACTTGAATTTGACCTTGAGTTGGTAATTCGGATGGCAAAATGAAACATTTGGTCAAACCAACTGGCTCAGAATATTTTTTTTAAATTAAAATTAGAAAATATCATTTTTTGCACAGTTTGACCTCGAAAATGACCTTCAAAGCCAAAAGAGAGAGTGGCATCCACCTGCATTTTATTCCTCACCCAGAGGTACATTGATTGATTTAGCCGTTCAAAGTCGATTTATGAATTTTGGCCGGTCCACTATTACGCTGTGTAAAAGAAATCTAATATCTTAAAAGTGATCTATCCTTGTGAAATAAAGACTGAAAAAGGTAACTCGTTATTTATATCCTTCCACGTGAGACTTATAAACATTCCACTCCCACAACGGATTGAGGAAGGGAGATACCACTGAGCAAAGGTATAAATTGTTTTTCGTAACTCGCAGTCAAATTAAGTAAGAAAAGAACCGTGAACGTCAGCAGTATAAACTTCATTGACGGTGCAAGGAAGCGACATACGAAGAATACCCTAAACGTCGGCGATGGTGTAACGAAGAATAAAACCATCTCGCCGACACTATCCATGTTTGTACTCCCAGCGTTTTTAGGTTGGTGTACATTTTTTTTATGAAAAAAGTTGTACTTTTACGATAAATTGTGCTGAAATTAACACCAATCATATTTCAATAACTAGATGAGCTCGAGGAAAACCGAAAACAGATTTGAAATCAGCGTACAAACCTGGTCTAGAAAAGGGTAGACATCTTTGATGAGAAACAAAGTTCGATTTTGTTGACCAGTGTAATTGTAATCGTAATTAAAGTGTATCAGAATTGAATGTATTTAACGATGTGCGCGAAATGTACTCGATGTATAGTTGTCCGCATATGTAATGTTCCTTGCCTCACAGGCGACTCCGTACATGTGGCAACGACGCACTCTTAGTCAAGGTACTCCAACTGGGGAAAGATGGGGGACAACCGAGTCCAACAACATATAACACAGACATATATATCTAAAGGACAATTGAATGTGCAGTCATTGACATACAGGTAATTAATTATAATGTAATGTCTGTGTTCATAAAGATAAACAATTAATATGATCGTGAACAGGTTGAACTCATGTAGTTTACTAGTCTTATAGAGTAATAAGGTTCCATTATGGTTACTGCAAATCTATATAAACAGCTACTACAATAGAACTTTTGGATCACCTGAAGATCAGGGCCCCCAGCCTCCTTTAGTTAGCCTTATAAGGCTAACTAAAGAAGGCTGGAGGCCCTGATCTTCAGGTGATCCGAACTTTCTATATACTAGCGAATGCGAAATGTTCGCCTACAGGAAATTTTTGCGTTTTTCGCGTCGGCTATAGTTCACGCGAAAATATCCAACAGGCGAAAATTTGACAATTTAAACTAATCTTTGGAAGATAGTAAGAAAATAAAACTTAGATCATTAAAATACTTTATTTGAAAAGTTGTTGTTGTTGTTTAGCCGATCAGCCCACCCTGATCGAGCAAGCCGGCGGCACGCAGGTAACCGATCGCCCTCTCCGGAGTGGACCAGAGGTTCAGCGCACTAGTGATGTTGTGTTGTGTTCGTTGTTGTGCTAGAGCAGTACAGTCTGTCATAATGTGTTCAATTGTTTGTGGTGTGTCGTGGCACAGGTGGCAGGTGTCGTCTATAGAGTTGTCTAGTCTGTGTTTATATGTTAGTAAGTTGGGGTGATGTCCACATCGGAATCGTGCTAAGTTAACTCGATCCGATCTGCTCAGGCTGATCTCTGACCTGTTAATGGGTGGCGGCTTCGCACCTAGGACCGCATTCGGACCGAGTCGTGTCAGTGCTTTGTGGGTTAGGTGTGCATGTATGTGTTTTCTGTACTATGTGATGTCTGTGGGGCGTGGTATGGAATGGAGTATTTGGTTATAATGTCTCTCTGGTGTTACCTTAATGGTGCGAGGTGTCGGTGCGTGATTGTACATGTAGTGGCAAGGGTGTTGTGGGTTAGTTGTCGCTGCTGCCATGAATTGTGTTCCCCTCATGTTTAAATGTTCCCTAACTTTCAGTATTTTTGTTTCTGTGTGCAGGTGTTCTATTGGTGTTGTTTGAGTGCATCCTGTAATGATACGAAGTGCGTTGTTTTGTATTGTCTGTAAGGTGTTTATGTGTGTGTTTGAGATAATGGGTGCCCAGCATGGGCTAGCATAGTCCATAACTGAGCGAATATATTGTTTGTATATGAGTGATGTTGTTTCCTGCTGGTGTCCAAAGTTTGTGCCTGTTAGTACCCTAAGCGTGTTAAGTCTTGACGTACATTTGTTTTTAATATCCTGAATGTGGTTTGCAAAAGATAATGATGTGTTGTATGTGACCCCAAGTATTTTGGTCCTGTGAGTGTGTGGAATGTTGATGTTGTTTAGTGTAAGCTGTGGAATTACCTGGTGTTCTTTTGTGTTGCTTGTAAGCAAGGTGATGGTTGATTTTGTGGGCGCTACTTTGAGTCTATTGTGTGTGAGCCAGTCTTGTATACTGTTTATGTATGTTTGTAGGTTATTTGTAGCGGTGTCGATGTTGTTGTTGGTGGATGTTAGAGTGATGTCATCTGCATATGATGATAATGTAAGCTTGTTATCTATGGGTGTTGGAATGTCATGCATGTATAAGTTGAAGAGTGTTGGTGAGAGAACAGAGCCTTGAAGGACCCCGTTCGGAAAAAGCTTGTTTTTGGATGACTTGCCATTAAATGTGACATGTGAGTATCTTCCTGAAAGATAGTTGCTCAGCCACCTTTTGGTGTTATTGTGCAGGTTTGTGTTGAGTATTTTGTTTATGAGAGGGAAGCGTGGGATAGCATCAAATGCTTTACTAATGTCTATTGTTGCTAATAGTGTACGTTAAGCTGGTCGTCTGGAGTTGATGCCATCCATGATGTGCTGCGTGAGGTTAGTGAGTAATGTCGTGGTTGAGTGGTAAGGTCTGAATCCATGTTGAGTAGGCGATAGTGGAATGTGTGGCTTGGTGATTTGTAAGATTAGTCTTTCTGTTACTTTGGAAGGTGTGCATAGTAAAGTAATGGGTCTATAGGAAGCTGGTTCTGTTGGATTTTTGTTTGGTTTGAGTAGTGTAATAATTTTACCTTGTTTCTATATGTCAGGAATAATACAGTGTTGGTATGAATATGTGCTGATATTTATGAGAACTAGTATTCCTTGTGGGCCCAAGTGTTTAAGGTGTATATTAGATATGTTGTCTGGTCCAGTAGCCTTCGAATTCTTAATGTTTTTGATGATCTTGGTGGTCTGGTCTGTATTGAAGGGTGTAATGGTTGTGTCGAGTCTGTAGGTTTTCTTGTGTCTGGCTGTTTGTCTGTCTGCATGTTTCTGGTTGTTGTCTCTGTTTAAGTGACTTATCTTTGCGTAGTGATTAACTAGAATGTTAGCTTGTTGGTGTATGTTGGATATTATTTTGGCTGCGACAGATAGCCGCGTGTGAGGTGTGAATGCCGCTGTTAGAGTGGGTAATGCCGTTTATAGTCTTGTGTAGCCTGGATGTATCTGTGGAGTGGTTTAATGTTGTTATGAATTCCCTGAATGTTTCTGTTTGTTTTCTTTGAGTTTGTTGTTTATTTCTGTGTTGAGCTGTTGTATCTGCTGTTTCATGGCTTCTGTGTGTGGTGTTTGTGTGTTATATTTGAGGTTGTTACGTTGCCTTATAAGGTGGGTTATTTCTCTAGTGTAATTTGGGTTGTATTTCCTAATGTTGCCCTTCGGTATGTATTTGTTTGCATTATTGATGATCTGATTAAATGTCTTGAGTGTTGTATTGATGTTTATGATGGGTGTGCTGTTTAATGTGGTGAATTGTTCCTCAGTCTGTATTTTGAACTGTTCCCAATCAGCTTTCTTGTAATTTCTGTAAGTGTGCCTAAGGCTGTTGGGGCAGAGTGTAGAATGTGTTGTAATGATGATGGGCAGGTGGTCTGATGACAGTTGTTTTTCTGTTCTCCATTGTGTATGTGTTGCTAGTGAGGGGGAACAGAACGTTATGTCTGGGGAGGAGTTTGAGTATCCTGCTTGATGTGGTATGTGTGTATGTTCTTCTGTAATGTTAAGAATGAAGAGGCTGTTTAGTTGTGTGGCTATGTTGGCGCCTCTGGTGTTGCTTTGGTTGTGCAGGTACCAACTAGTGTCTTTGGCGTTGAAGTCTCCTCCTAAGATGACATTAGTGAGAGAGGCCAGATTGTGTAACTGTGAATTGTAATTGGCTGGCACCTGAGGTGAACTATCTGGTGGGATGTAAATGTTGATTAGTGTGGTGTTGTGTTTTGCGCGTGTTTTAATGTTAACTGCCTGTATTTCTATCGTGTTATCTGCTTGGATTGTGTTTGTAATGCAAAAGTAAATTCAATATATTGTAATAAAACATTGTAAAGTAAAAGCAGTAAAAACATTTTAAATTATACTGTACTACAGTAGTACAGTTCCCGCCGCTTCGCTGACGGTTAGACAGGCTAAACTACAAAAAAAGAACCCAGCCGTGAAAATTTTGAGCTTCACATTGTGTCAACATTTCTGAATCTGGTATCTCCCAAAACCTCCTCACCCCATTCATACAACTTGGGGGCTAACCCCCTCCCCCATTACCCCCACCCCTCCCCATTACCCACCCATCCCCATTACCCCCACCCCCACCCTTTCCCCATTGCTAAACTACAGAAAAGAACACAGTCATGAAAATCTTGAGCTTCACATTTCCGCCCGTAATACAATTTCTGAATTTTTTTTACAATTTCTGAATTTTTTTCTCACAATTTTTTCTCACAATTTCTGAAAGTGTGACGGACAGACGGACAGCTCTCTTATTATAATATAGATTACACTGGGGAACAAAAAAAAAAAAAATTTTCTTGGTGCCTGAGATTTTAGACCTTATTCTGGATATTTTCATGCCACTGATTCAGAAAATATCATCCATTTTGTTCTAGCAGCTCTAGTTTTTGTGATATTGCATACGTCATTAGTCATTACCTACTTTATTACCCTTCTGGAACGGTATTATGAGTTGCTCGTAAATCTAAATGCATCTGTATAATTAAATTGTAGCTATGATTTTGCTGATGTTGCTGTTTTGCATGTGTATTGTACATGTACTAACGTGAATTCTTTCCTGTTACAGGTGTTGACATGGCTTCATCACGAAGAAAGTGTTTAAATCATCCAGATGTGTTTTGTTTTATCTGCGGAGAGTACACGTTCATTGAACAGAGAAAAACTATTACTGATTTTGTGAAAAAAGCTTATTTTGCCTATTTCAAAGTACAACTAGGGGACCAAGATAAACCATGGGCTCCTCATGTTGTGTGTAAAACGTGTACGGAGCATCTGCGGCAATGGACCAACGGAAAGAGGAGGTGCCTGAAATTTGGTATACCAATGGTATGGAGAGAACAGAGAAACCACAGTGATGACTGTTACTTTTGTTTGGTGAATATAAAGGGCATCAATGGACGTAACCGGAGTAAATGGACGTATCCTGACATAGACTCAGCTAGACGGCCTGTTTCACATTCAGATGAGATACCTGTCCCATCATTCAGCCATCTTCCAGAGCTCCCTCAAGAAGATGATGAATCTGCTACTGACAAAGAAAGCATATGTGGGCAAAATGACAGTGATTTCGAAGAACCGTCATCAGTTGCAGAAGGTTTTAGTTCAACACGAATTAAACGACCTCATAAGGGACTTAAGTCTTTCGAAGAAATCGTCTGAATTGTTAGCTTCCAGGCTGGGAAAAAAAATTACTGCTGCCGGGAACCAAAATCACGTTATATCGCGACAGAGAAAAGGATTTACTGCCCTTCTTCTCAAAAGAGAACGATTTAGTTTTCTGCAACAATGTGCGCGGATTGCTGATGAAAATGGGCATATCGGAATACACACCAAGTGAATGGCGGTTATTCATAGATAGCTCCAAACGGAGCCTAAAATGTGTTCTTCTACTACAACGGCAACAGATACAGATCAATCCCAATTGGTCACTCAGTCGGTATGAGAGAAGAGCACGGGACAGTCGCCCTAGTCCTAGAAAATATATCATACCGAGACCACCAATGGGTGATCTGTGTGGATCTGAAGATGGTGAATTTTCTCCTGGGCCAGCAGAGCGGGTACACCAAGTACCCGTGCTTTATATGTCTCTGGGACAGTAGAGCTAAAGATGAACACTGGGTGAGAAGACAGTGGCCTCTGAGAGAAAACATGGTGGTTGGAGAAAAAAATATCATCAAAGAAGCTTTGGTTGACAGAGAAAGGATCATATTGCCACCACTGCACATCAAACTAGGTTTGCTGAAACAATTTATAAAGGCTTTGAACAGAGATGGGACGTGTTTTGGCTACATATGTAGAAAATTTCCTGCGCTGAGCATGGAAAAGCTGAAGGCAGGTATTTTCGATGGACCGCAAATCCGGGAACTCATGAAAGACCCGCGTTTCCAAGATTCAATGGACAACATTGAGGCACGTGCGTGGTCATCGTTTAGTATGGTTGTGAAGAATTTCCTTGGGAACTATAAGGCCGATAACTACGGTGAACTAGTGGAGAATATGCTCTCTCTTTTTGTAAACTTGGCTGTAAAATGAGCATCAAACTGCATTACCTCCACAGTCATTTGGATCGTTTTCCAGATAACCTCGGTGATCTAAGCGAGGAACAGGGTGAACGATTTCACCAAGAACTAAGGACCATGGAAGAACGGTACCGCGGACGATGGGATACTCACATGATGGCAGATTACTGCTGGAGCATCCAACGCGAATGTCCTGGCACATCTCATCGCAAGAAATCTCAGAAACGCGGTTTATGTGAGATGTCTCAATGAAAGAACTTTTTTTGCCGTTCGTGTCTCAAGCTTGTTTGAATTTAAGAAATATTTTTCGTACCTTTTGCTTGTTTGATGTTAATACACTATTTTTGCTGACATTCATCATACTTTTGTATTCAATTGACAACAACAGTGATTGCCAGTCAGCAATTATATAATATTATATACATTATATAGAAATATATATAGATATACAGTATCATATCTTGATAAGCAGAGCTGATGGAGAAAAACTAATGTCATTTTTAGAATCAGCGACCTCAATATACCCAGAAACAGGTCTAACATCTAAGTCACGAAAAGTTGTGTTCCCCAGTGAATTATTACTGTATAACAAGATCGTCATGAATGCCGCTAATTTCCCAACCTTTCCGAATGGTCTCCCTCATTTTGTGTAGGTTATCCCATGGGGAGAGAATCCATTTAGCATGAATAGGTTTCAGTGTGGAGCTTCAATTCTATCTAACCGAGAGATTCATTTACGTTGAGTGCTGCTGAAACTTTATCTGTATACCAGGAGGTAAAATTTGCCTTGATATACGATCTCAACCTCGACCAATGACAGTCCAGAATAAATGTCGTCATTCATGACGTCATTTTTTATTTGTAAGATTAAAATAACGCAACTGTTGACCGCGAAATTATGATGTCGCGAACTCGTCCAAGGATATGGGAGAGCGAAAACTTGCTGCCGCGAAATTAACCTAGTTTACAGTATATATACTACTTATAAACTCATACAATATTATACTAATGTTCGTGAAATGACGTTGATGGGCCAAACCGAGGTGTTGACATGATTACTGGCATGATCTATGCTCATACCATATTTCTGCACCGTATAACGAACACCGACTCTGAAAATGAATCCAGCTCAAGATAAAATTGCACGGCGAGGCCGGATAATTGGTATGCGAGAAGCAGGCCTCTCTGTAGCTGACATAGCCATGGAACTGGGAATTTAGAAGCCTACTGTTCGACGCTGAGTGCAGAGGTGGCAGGAGACTGGGAATCTGCTAGATCGTCCTAAGTGTGGGGCACCAAGAAAGACCACTCCAGAAGAAGACCGGAGAATAACCAACGAAGTGCAGAACGATCCTATCAACAACGCAGTCGCCATCCGGGAGACACTACATATGGGCGTGTCAGTGGACACCGTAAGGACGGTTGCATGAAGCAGGACATCACCACCGTACTCCTGCCAAAAAAGAGAGGATCGAGGAACGACATCGTCAGACCAGGCTCTCGTTTGCTTGCCAGCATATAAATGATGATCTCGCATACTGGAGCAGAGTTTTCTCTGGCGAGAAGACGTTTGCGTCTACAACTCATGGCCGTCTTCGGTGTTGGCGACAGGTCAACATGAAATGTGCCCGCCAAATATTTACGACGTGGCACGGAGGAGGCATGTGACAGCGAATGTGTGGTAGGGTTTCTCCTTATATGCAGCTTTCTTCATCCCGGGAAATCCCGGCAATTCCTGGAAAAATGAAGCCAATTCCCGGGATCCCGGGAAATCCAGGAAACGGTTGTATATTTAAGAGAACGGTAATTTTTTTTATTGTTCAGTGATAAAATACCCTTTTAGAATTAGAGTAACCAATTACTTATGCCTAGATGACCACTTTTGCATTGTAATACTTGAATTGAGTTTACCAAACAGTGGTAGCTATTTATTATTTATTAAACAATATTTATCATGCTATTCATCTGCAGGGGACAAATAAAAGGCTAAAATATTATATTCCTTTAATTATAATTAAGTGCATTTGCAAATAAAAAAGAAAAAGAAAAAGAAACTTCATTCAAAAAAAATAATTTATACCTTTTATCTCAACATATTTTATCTTAAAATATTTAGCAATACAAAAAAATAAAAATAAAATAAACTTCATTAGAAAAAATAATTTCATCCTTTTATCTTAAAATATTTATCTTAAAATATTTATCTTAAAATATTTATCTTGAAATATTTAAAGAGTCAATCAACACTTTTAAAATAGCTTCTTAATAAACAAACAATCGATACTTCTATCACTAAGACGAGTTCTCAACTTGGTGATAAATAAACCTGCTGCAGAAAAGGCTCTTTCTGATTCAATAGAGGTTGGCGGAATGGTTTTCAGTGCATCAAATAAATTCATGATGTTTGAAGTTCTGTTCCCTATTGTCTCGAATAACTGCAGTTCTTGCTTCAAATGCTTGCTTAAACTCTGAGCAAGATGAGTTGCCTGCGGTCGCTAGATAATATACTGACACTCGGTTCCTTGTATTATACGCAGCGCGAGCGACATTCCCTCGGCCAGTTTTTGGCATACGGGCCCACTTTTAGATTGCTCTAAGTTGCTACTGCTAGTAGGTGTTCATTTAAGAAAGCAGAAAAGTAGAATAAAATGTGGTAAATATTATGCAGTTTTCTTTAATTCTACCCAAGAGCCTTCTAATAACAAAAGAAAAAACAAATAAATCAATAAAAAATAAATTAAGTCATTTTAAAATTCCGGGATTTCCCGGGATATTTGTCCAATTCCCGGGAGTTTCAAATCCAATAAAAACGGCCAGGATCCCGGGAAAGAAACCCTAATGTAATGTGTGGGGATGGATGCACCTGCAAGGACTAGGAGAGCTGACTGAGATCCACAGGAGGTTTACGGCAGATCAATAAATAGATATCATGGAGGAGGTGATGCTGCCTTCTGTACGCGCGTATGCCTTGCCCTATCCTGAGCAGATTATCTTTATGCAGGTATGTTGTATTTGTATGTTATATAATATTATACTATTACTAGAGTAATATTTATGTATTACACGCATTTGTATGTCCTGTTTCCACATTTACATGGGACGAATAATGGTCATAAAATTGTTCTTTAACTCTTTCAGCACAATGACAACACTTTAGGATTTTATTCTGGATAACTGCACATTGTATTATTTGTATAACGGTGCACAATTACATTCAGCTGAGAGAAACCCCTAATACATAGGGGTTAAAACTATCTCGAATAGTGGGTTACTGATGAAACGTATGGATGAGATAACTTATAATTCTACTTTTAATATTAAAATCCATTTGCAGGACAACTCTCCCATCCTCACCGCCAGGATTGTTCGAAGGTGGTTCGAGGAGTAGCGAAATCTAGAAGTACTGGACTGGCCTAGTAAGGGGTGTGACCTCAACCCCATTGAGAACGTGTGGGGGAATGTGGTGAACACGTGGGAGCCTGGGCAGGAGCGGACCAGCCGCCAGCTGCTGGATCACACTATGGCTGAGTGGGAGATGTTCTGAAGGAACCCACACATCATACATAACCATGTTGCAGCTGTGCCACACAGATAACAAGATATAATAGACAATAATAGGGATGGACCAAATACTAACTATGAACCGGGTATAGCTGTGCCATTTATATTAATCTATGGCAAATTGTGAGCATTTTGTGTGACTATATCATTTTGTATGATAAACTATTTAGTAAAACATTCTCAACCATTGCATATTTGTTGTAATAAAGAATTGGTGTTTTATTGTGTGTGTGTGTGTATATATAATATATATATATATATATATATTATATATATATATATATATATATATATATACATAAATATAATATATATATATATATATATATACATAAATTATATATATATATATGCTGCAAACCACAAGGAAAAAGAAAAACGATTCCAAGGCCTTTCGTGTATTCAAAGCTACACTTCGTCAGGGAATGAAGATAAAAGGCGAAATGCCCATAAATATATACAACGTACAGGAAAAACAAAACAATTAGCACATACTTAACAAGGGTTAAGTCACATATTGTAAATAGCATGGATCTTATTGACAAACTGAAGTTCCCTAATGACCCTAATTTCAAATTGGTAAGCTTCGATGTATGCTCGCTATTCACAAAAGTCCCTGTTGATGACCTACTTGATTTTTTAAAAGATAAGATCTCTGAATATTCTTTCCCTGTTCAACACAACACTCTTATTGAGTTAATTAAACTTTGTGTCAAAGATTGTAAATTTCAGTTTGAAAATAAGTTTTATGCTATGTCGTTTGGATTGGCTATGGGAAATCCCCTTTCACCTGTACAATAGGGTGGATCGATTTTACATTTTGTTCGATTTCCATATTCTAATAGAGACAAAAAACTTGCGCATGCATCATAAAATAGCCTCTGCAAAATTTAGCTTAATAGGTAATCATCTTCTGCCCCGGCAGAGCGATGAAAATCATATTTTAGTAGTCAAAAACGTAATTTTAAACC
Source organism: Bathynomus jamesi (assembly GCA_023014485.1). Taxonomy (NCBI): domain Eukaryota; kingdom Metazoa; phylum Arthropoda; class Malacostraca; order Isopoda; family Cirolanidae; genus Bathynomus; species Bathynomus jamesi. The sequence goes on from JAJOZX010000451.1 coordinate 1,443,786, forward strand.
CTAGCCTAGAGTCATAAAATTTTGCGTGTGTGTTATTTCATGCCTAAGCAACGATATAAATGCTATGGGAAATATATAAATGCATTATTTAAGACAAAGAGCCGATCTGAAAATATGTAATTATACATATTTTCAGATCGGCTCTTTGTCTAAATAATGCATTTATATATTTCCATAGCATTTATATCGTTGGTTAGGCATGAAATAACACACACGCAAAATTTTATGACTCTAGGCTAGGGTTTAAAATTACGTTTTTGACTAATAAAATATGATTTTCATTGCTCTGCCGGGGGCAGAAGATGATTACCTATTAAGCTAAGATTTTGCAGAGGCTATTTTCTCATGCATGCGCAAGTTTTTGTCTCTATTAGAATAAGGAAATCGAAAAAAAATGTAAAATCGATCCACCCTACTGTACAAGCTAATTTATATATGGAATTTTTTGAAAGTAGAATTTTGCCTACGATTGTTAATTTTAACCTGGTTTGGTACAGGTATATAGATGATATTTTATGCCTTTGGCCTAATAATTTGGATGTGGACTTATTTCTTGGTAGGCTCAACAATTTAGTCCCATCTATTAAGTTTACAGTTGAAAAAGAAAATGATGGAAGCCTATCTTTTCTTCATCTAAAATTTGGAGATGCTCTAATCCAGTGCTGCACAAACGTTTTTGATGTGAGGGCCAAGCGAAGAAAATAACTAAATGTATTAGCCTACTTACTTTCCAGCTAAGTCATAAATTGGGTCACTTTTATATTCTAACTTTTTCATTGAATTGAAAAGACCCGTGGGGCCACTGAAAAGACCCGTGGGGGACACATTTGGCCCGCGGGCCAGGGTTTGTGCATCACTGCTCTAATCAGTTCAAATATGAAGTCTACCGTAAGCCTACTAATAATAACTCTTATGTGCATTTTTATTCTGACCATCATCCTTCGATTAAATCCTCTATTTTCTCTGCTATGTTTCTTCGAGCATTGAGAGTTGTCAGTCCTGAATTTTTAGATTCCGAGTTATGCAATATCATGAATATTGGTACTAAATTATGTTATCCTATTTCATTTTTAGATAACTGTCTTAAGAAAGCCAAGAATAGGTATTATAATAATGTAAGTGTAAAGGAATTTCAGCGTAAAAATATCCTAAGCCTACCTTACCATGTTAATTTTCAATACCTTCCAACTGTACTTAAAGCAGGTTTTAGCGAAAATAGCGTTACGTAATTTTTGAACGGCGCCTTACCTGTATGCCAATATTATATGTTGTTGGACTCGGTTGTCCCCCCTCCACCCTACCGAGGTGGGGTGGCGAGGAACATTACATATGCGGGCAACTGTACAACCCCGACATTGTTTTGCCATCCAAAAATGTATACTTTGCAGAATTAGTATTTTTTGTTAATTTTTTTTATTATTTATCTTTCAAAATTTTAGTGTATGCTTAAATTGTGTTTAGCATCAAGATTTGTTGGACTCCAGCAAAATGGAGACTTGTCCTTCAAAGTTGCATTCCCCCAAATTAAACTAATTTAATTTTTCTATTATAAAATTATTTCATTCCTGCCTGCCTGAGCTGTTGTTGCAAGAGATCGAACCTCTCCCCTTGTAAATTCCTGCCTTTGCCTTCATTTGATAAAGACCCAATAAAATTTCTGACCATCAGCGGTAATCTTAAGAGGCTGTAAATTCATGTCCCTCCTTCAGTGTCTCTTTCTGTATAAACTTCGTGCAATAAAATCATTTGAGTGAAAGAAGAAGACTCCAATTGAGAACTGAAGTGTTTCCATTCACTCCTTCGAAAAATTTGGTAGAAAACTATTTTCAATTCTTGTTACTCGGATGCTCTACGGCTAAGGCCGAGCTTAACCAAAAGGACCGCCTTCGTTGGATCGTCGAAAGTACATTCATCATAAAAGTCGCGAGCGTGAAGTGGCCCGTACACGCGCGACATTTGGAGGTGTCCCACCGAGACGGAGATATTTTAGTTTCCCATCGCAAGACCCGTCGTTCATCAGCGGATGTCCCTACTTCGAAAAATTTTGAAACACTTCATAGAATTGATTTATTCACTCCTCCGTCGTTAATTTTCACCACTCCAAGCAACTTCAACTCGAACTCCTTCCTCTGCAATTTCGCCTTGAGTTAATTAATTCATCGTTGGACCTTCAATCAACTTTCGTCTATTGTGAAATTTCTTCGTTGTAAGTCTCTACAATCAACCCTATAAATTTACTGCAAAAACAAAATTTCCCCTGAAGAACTTCTCTTCCATTTGTAAACTTCAATCAACTTTTTAACCATCGTTTGTACTTTCTTCAATCAACCTCATCGAACGTTGTTCATCGACCGTTTTCCCGTAGAAGATCTTCACCATTTTTGTAACCATTGACTCTCAGCCGTCCCTTCTTCGCAACAGTAAACTGTCGTATCTGCCAGCTGAAATTGAACGAGATTCGACCAAGCACTTATGAACATAAACAATTTTTCTTTCATTCCCCGATTTGTTTACAATTTTAGTTTTCATTCATAAACTGTTGCGTATAAAAGTAGTTCACGTTAAAATGTTATGAAATTTTGTTATAAACCTTAAACGTAAAATAACAATTAAAATTTGTTTCGGATCACCTGAAGATCAGGGCCCCAGCCTTCTTTAGGAATCCAGGACAAAAACTCACCACTTAAATGCAAAAAGGACAAAAACTCAACAGACAAATGTTTTTTGCGAAATACATACACTCTAGTCTAGATCTTAAGATTTTAGACTCATTGCAGATAATTACTCTTCAGCTTTTAAATTGTTCTGTTTTTAACCAAATCGGTATACTAATGTAGTTTTGGTCACTGATTTCAAAATAACTTTCTTTTTTTGGAGAAATGAAAAACAAACACTTTTTGAATTTTCGTTAGTACATGCTGTTTGGCCTTACCTGTATGCCAATATTATATGTTGTTGGACTCGGTTGTCCCCCTCCACCCTACCGAGGTGGGGTGGCGAGGAACATAACATATGCGGGCAACTGTACAACCCCGACATTGTTTTGCCATCCAAAAATGTATACTTTGCAGAATTAGTTTTTTGTTAATTTTTTTATTTTTTATCTTTCAAAATTTTAGTGTATGCTTAAATTGTGTTTAGCATCAAGATTTGTTGGACTCCAGCAAAAGGGAGACTTGTCCTTCAAAAATAGCGTTACGTAATTTTTGAACGGCGCCTTACCTGTATGCCAATATTATATGTTGTTGGACTCGGTTGTCCCCCCTCCACCCTACCGAGGTGGGGTGGCGAGGAACATTACATATGCGGGCAACTGTACAACCCCGACATTGTTTTGCCATCCAAAAATGTATACTTTGCAGAATTAGTATTTTTTGTTAATTTTTTTTATTTTTTATCTTTCAAAATTTTAGTGTATGCTTAAATTGTGTTTAGCATCAAGATTTGTTGGACTCCAGCAAAAGGGAGACTTGGGATCTTTTCCGTTTGACACACATGGTTCGATTTTATTTTAAATTTCTGCACAGACGTAGTTTGCATGCCGATTACGAAAATCAGAACCATTTTTTGGAGAAATTAATAATAAAAAAGTTACAACCCTTTAAATTATTTTATTAGACCAGTAGTTTTATTAGACCGCCCTTCGTGCGGGTCGCGGGTAGCAAAAATAAACCAAACTATCACGACTTAACCTAACCAATCGTCAAGGGCGTACAATTAACCTAAAAAATAAATAAAAACCAATAATTTTTTTTATTATTTATTTTTATATATTAAGAGAAGAGGATTCTTTATACTGTACGGCATTGACGATTGGTTAGGTTAAGTCGTGCTAGTTTGGTTAAATAAAAATAATTTTTTTTTAATTTTTTTTTTAGGGTAATTGTACGCCCTTGACGATTGGTTAGGTTAAGTCGTGATATTTTGGTTAAAGCTAACGAAAATATCACGACTTAACCTAAACGTTCCTGAGCGTGACCGACAAACGTTCCTGAGCGTGACCGACTGACAAACTGAGCGGGACGGACTGACTGACAGACATTCCTGGGTGTTTATAGTATTAAATAACAACATAACAAATTAGTGAACATTTAAATAGGGAAAAACCAATCTTTACTTAACCTAACCTAACCTAAAAATTCAATCTTTAAAGGGTTGTAACTTTTTTATTATTAATTTCTCCAAAAAATGGTTCTGATTTTCGTAATCGGCATATGCAAAACTACGTCTGTATAGAAATTTAAAATAAAATTGAACCATGTGTGTCAAACGGAAAAGATCCGAGACTTCTCCTTCAAAGTTGCATTCCCCCCAAATTAAACTAATTTATTTTTTCTATTATAAAATTATTTCATTCCTGCCTGCCTGAGCTGTTGTTGCAAGAGATCGAACTCTCCCTTGTAAATTCCTGCCTTTGCCTTCATTTGATAAAGACCCAATAAAATTTCTGACCATCAGCGGTACTCTTAAGAGGCTGTAAATTCATGTCCCTCCTTCAGTGTCTCTTTCTGTATAAACTTCGTGCAATAAAATCATTTGAGTGAAAGAAGAAGACTCCAATTGAGAACTGAAGTGTTTCCATTCACTCCTTCGAAAAATTTGGTAGAAAACTATTTTCAATTCTTGTACTCGGATGCTCTACGGCTAAGGCCGAGCTTAACCAAAAGGACCGCCTTCGTTGGATCGTCGAAAGTACATTCATCATAAAAGTCGCGAGCGTGAAGTGGCCCGTACACGCGCGACATTGGAGGTGTCCCACCGAGACGGAGATATTTTAGTTTCCCATCGCAAGACCGTCGTTCATCAGCGGATGTCCCTACTTCGAAAAATTTTGAAAACACTTCATAGAATTGATTTATTCCCTCCGTCGTTAATTTCACCACTCCAAGCAACTTCAACTCGAACTCCTTCCTCGCAATTTCGCCTGAGTTAATTAATTCATCGTTGGACCTTCAATCAACTTTCGTTATTGTGAAATTTCTTCGTGTAAGTCTCTACAATCAACCCTATAAATTTACTGCAAAAACAAAAATTTCCCCTGAAGAACTTCTCTCCATTTGTAAACTTCAATCAACTTTTTAACCATCGTTTGTACTTTCTTCAATCAACCTCCTGCCGAACGTTGTCATCGACCGTTTTCCCGTAGAAGATCTTCACCATTTT
>JAJOZX010000452.1:0-5000 GCA_023014485.1 Bathynomus jamesi
ATATGCGTTTGACGAAAGAGCAACGAATTGAAATCATACTGATGGCTGGGTCGGGAAGCAGTCGCATGGTTGCAATGAACTTTAACACAACATGAACGAACATCACACACGACACTGTGGCAAAACTTATTAACAAGTTTCAGAAAACTGGAAATGTTGCAGATCAACCGCGAAGTGGTCCAAGACGTACAGCCACCGATGAAGACACAACAGCTACGATACTTACAGCGCTTACACGGAGTCCCAGAAAAAGTACACGACGGTTGTCTGCAGAAAGTGGTGTCAGCAGATCGAGTATCAGGCGCATTTTGAAAGCAAACAAATGGCATCCATACAAATTGCATATGGCACAGCATTTGAGTGAAGACGACCCCGATAGACGGATGGAATTCTGTGAATGGGCATTAACCAAAGTGAACGAGGATGCAAACTTTTCAACTAAGATCTTGTTTACTGATGAAGCAAATTTTTACGTCAATGGAGAGGTTAATCGGCAAAACATACGTTATTGGAGTAATGCTAACCCTAACTGGCTGAGTCCGACGAAGATGCAAGGTGCCGGTAAAGTGATGGTGTGGGCCGGGTATGAGGTGACAGAATTATTGGACCAATTTTTGTCAGTGGAAATCTTAATGCCGAAAGGTATCTTAACATGTTGCAAGAAGATTTTCCCATCCCTGCTAAACGAGGAAGGTAACTTCCCAGTTTACTTCCAGCAAGATGGAGCTCCACTTCATTATGGTCTTCACGTGCGTCGGTATTTGGATCAGCAGCAGTTTCCGGATGCTTGGATTGGTCGGCGTGGTCCTGTGGAGTGGCCTCCCAGATCCCCAGATCTCACCCCCCTTGATTTCTATCTTTGGGGCACTTGAAGGCCATGGTGTATCAGGAAAAGATACGAGACATAAATCATCTAAAGGAACGTATCACCAACGCCATTACAAGCATAACGTCAACTGTGCTAATGCGTGTTCATCAACAGTGGGGAACACGTATTGAAATGTGTTTTCAAAACAATGGCAACCATGTAGAGCATATTATATAAATAAAAATGGTTGTCCATAAAAAAATGTTTATTTTTCCTATGTATGGAAACTTACGGCCCACCCTGTATGTATTAAACATGACGTAATTGTGCTGATCACAGTGAAATTTTTCAAAACGTGATTTCCAATCACGCATGTTTCACTGTTGGACTCTGATAATAAAATGTGTACAGTACTATTTATCCAGTACCAAAATAACAAGATTGGCGGGTTTACTCACATAAAACTACAATGAACATGATCTCTTCAGGAATGTATTTACATTAGTTACAATTCCAGAAAAAGTTCACCTGCGAGTTTCTGAAAATCATAAAAAATTACTAATCAGCACTGACTGGGGTTTGTTTTAAAATTCTAGTACGGTCACCAAAAACGAATAAAATGTACAAAGAAGAAATTGTTACCAATAAGTAATTTCATGTTTTTAGAAATTCTACAGTATGTTCGTGGGAGGAACGTTTTATCGAAAACATGAAGTTTAAATCATACTATTGTATTCAGGAAGTAAGTTAAATTAGAAAGCACCGAATACGATGAGCTCAGTTTAGTATTTTAGAAAATGTAACGATCGTTGTATGTTGAATAATATTGCACATTGTTCCTCGACGGTGAGTCATTCATTACTAATCTCAATTCGTGGAAATTTTCATCCTGTTCACTGTGTATAAAGATAAAACATTATGATAGCGCGTTTAATGGGTTTAATATGGAAAAACGCCCTTATAAAATTATATATTATATAAAAGAGGTTTAATAATGTTCACATAAGTGAATGTTGTTGTTTTAAACAAAGTAAATTTTACTGATTCACTTAACTTAGTGATTCATTTACTCTTTTCGAAGAGAACAGAAGTGTTGTATTCAGTATCGCTTTAAAATAATATTCTTTGCAGAAGTTCCTTTCTTGGTTCGAGTGTTCCTTTCGGATTCTTCAGAAACGGTGACAATCCCGTACTTTTAAAGGAAGGAAGAAAGACGCGCAACAAGGTAAAAAATAATTGAGATTCAAATATTAAGTGAATCACGAGAATAATTCATAACAAGTTTATTATTATTGATCCCAATTTTTTTTTATTGGTGGCATCGGTTTTCTAATCTGACTCTTTAATGAATGTATTTTCGCTCTGTTAAAGTTATCATCATCATGCAGTTGTAACATTAAAGTGACTCTAAAAGCTCTGTTAAAGTTATCATCATGATGCAGTTGTAACATTAAAGTGACTCTAAAAGAATTGACTTTCTCGAAATTGCGGTGTCATCGAATCGCTATAATGAAAATCATTCGTACGATATACAGTAAATATGTAACGTTAAATCGCTTTCGCCAGGCAAGAAATCTTCCTTTCCAAAAGAGGCGCCTTCGTCTTCTGATTTTGAAGTCACGATCGAAACTTCCTCGTGGGTTTTGACCCACGTGAGCAAATTCCGCTTGGGAGAAACGTATATTGAGCACGACCTCGATGGGACGGATTCTAAAGTAAGAGAAGTTTTAGCGCTAGTTTTCATTTTTAAGTTGGTTGATTATCAAGAATACTGAAGCCGACCTTTACAAAGTCACTTCACTTCATCGAAAAACCAGTCTTAAACAGAAATTGCACATGTTAATGAGAACTTTAAACTTTGGTTTGAATCTGCGATGAATTTGGGTTTTGGGTGTATGTAATTGACAAATTTTCATCCAGCCAGTTTGACTGTGAAATTCAAAATTTCGATGACAACGCTTGTTTCTTATTCCACTTTACTCAACTATGACTCGATCCCAAGGAGTTTTCAAAAAGTGTAGAAGGACTATAAATCGGTAGACTTTCATAATGGAGCTTATAATGATGGATTGAATTTAAATATTTCAACAACTAGACAGCTTATGTTGTTTGTGATATACCACGCAAGATATTACCAGTTTCATGCCACTCCCATTTTCACCAAAAGGATTTCTCACTTGTCAATGGTTGGATGAGCCCTAAAAGGAATTTTAGCTACAGCCTTCACAAACGAACGTATTAATATCCATATAATATTTTAATTAACCATCCTAAGTGTATCAGTGTGATGTTTTCTTAATTGAAAATCAAAAGTGACAAATGTCTATAATTTGTTTTATTATATAATTTTTTTTAAGTAACAACAATGAAAATCGTGTTGAAATGGTCTTATCTTTCCAGAACACTTTCTTTTCTCCTCTCCTCGTCTTCTGGTTCACAACAAAATCAAAAAAAAATGGAGGACAGCCATTGTGAGACACTTCGACGAAAAAGGACTAAATATGGTACGCGCAATCTGGCTCTTCCTTTAATAAAGAGCTATAAAATGACACTAAAATTGGTTAAGGACTAAAGGTACTCATTTATGATGGTTAGAATAACGATCTACTTGGCTTCAATAGCCAAATAAATGTTTATAATTATTGGCCGACCGGTGTTAGAAAATCTAGAATAGGAAGAACCATTGTTATCCCAAAGCGATATGATGACTAGGTTGATTAATGCATCATTGCTTATATATATGAGGTTAGGTATATACAGTATATATCCAGCTCATAATTGTAAGGATAGTGAAAAATTGTCATTTATCTTAAACCCAACATTTTGGGGCTCTTGTGGCATCAATTTTGGACGCCGGCAGCATTCCTTCTACTCTTTTGTTGAAAGTGGCATAGTTAGGTTGTGGTTATATAGAAAGTTCTCTTGCAATTCAGTTTTTGATAGACTAGATACATGATTGTTGCATCGTGATGGTGCAAGTTTATGTGTATTGTTGATTCAGGGTTTGGGCTGCTTAGAAAGAAAACCACACATAGTTTTTGTTTATGCTATCTGATGCCTAAAGTAGGCCTGCTTTAATTGACTAAGGTTAGATTGAATAGAACTCCAATTTAGCCTAACTTAGGCTAAAGTTAAAGTTAAAGTTGCTCATTCAGAGCAAAGCGAAAATAACATGGTCCTTTGAAACTGGATTTGTAGCCTAAAAATCAGTGATCACATTCAGCGAAGTTCCGATTATGCAAATTTTACCTTAAGTTAGGGCTAGACAGAATGATCGTAATTTGAGTTAAGGTCCTAGTTCGGTCGCCCAATTGTGAAATTTGGCTGGTCGTCTGTGATTTAGTTTTAAGCTTACACTTGGTTTTGTTTTTGTTAGGCGATGAAGCTAGCAGGCTTCAGCGTGGTAATTATTTGGGGAAAAATTTGTTAATCCAGGTTGGTAGTTGGTCAAGAATGGAGAGGTATGGTGTATTGTTGGTCCCCGTACTGAAATCTAAATTGCCTAGCTCAATTTTGCTTGCATTAAGTAGGGGACACTCTACACAGCATGTGTACATCCACCTTGAGCAGCTGTTAAGTCTTCTAAGCACCAAATAAGCAAGGCGAAAGGAAATTGAGTTTGCAAGGTTGGATATTGAACGAGGGAACAAAGACAGGCAAAGCACCAAAGTCCTTACCAAAAGGAATAGTCCAGGTGCAGTATCAGCGTTACATGCATCCTCTTAGAGTAATTTAAAAGGAAGTAAAATTTGATACTTTGTGAAGGAAATCACAAGTCATGTAAGTGTGAAGTGGCTGGGGCTTTACCTCTTGAAGGGTAACTAAGTCTGCAGCATGTTTTTGGTGTTTTTTGGAAGGTCACAGCAATGTTTTGCAAGTTTAAAATTTTCTGTAAAAAATGCAATGGCCAGCATCAGTTATTATTATGTGAAAACACTCCTAATAGGCCAACCCCAGAAGTAAAAACATCAGTGGCACATGCCAGTGCTATGAAGGAGAGTAAGAGTAAAGGGGAGTTATTTTAAACTGCTGCAGCATTATTAGTTGGCAATGCTGGAGAAGGCACTATAAGAGTGTTGTTTGACAGTGGCAGTCAGCGTAGCTTTATCAAGACCAGAACTTCCAGAAATTTTAAATTGAAAGAACTTAAGAGAAAATTTGAAAATTTCTGGGTTTGGGGGCTCAGTTCAAA